>JAGKPW010000209.1:600000-868567 GCA_019926035.1 Melaleuca alternifolia
CACTGACGGCAATTCACTCCGATTGCCAAATTCAGCCCAAGCCAACTCGATGACTCGTCACGAGGTTTTGTACACGAAAGGGGGAGTCGTGGTGACCCGCCCCCGGTACCCCAAAAGTCGTCGAGGCACCTTCCTCAGTTCCTAAAGCGTGCAAAACTCCTTGTAATGGGAAAGGACCCACCTCTCCATTGGACAATCGCTATCGATTCTGCCTAACAAGCGTGTGAACATTGGCCATCTTATAAGGTCTGTGCCTTAGTACCGCGGGGCACTAACGATTGAGAAGACATTTTTACCTAAAATTGACCGTTTGCGTCGCTCGTTAGGCAAAAAATAAGAATTCGTTATGGAGGAAAATGTTTAGATATAAATCTTTTTTTGATGACGACTGCTTTTTTCTTAAATGATACGAACACCTTTTGTTCACGGGATGATGCAATTAGTGGCGTATTTGAATGGATCGACGTCCAAATCCATCGATCGTCTCTAGGTTGGCCAGTGTTTGACGATCGCACCCTTCCAAGACTTTGTCCGGAGAAAACGTTTGACCTATGTGTCTTTGAAATGATATATATTGAAATATCCACCGGCCTAAAATAGTACCTTATTCGAGTTTTAGTGGCGAAAGTGGAGATGAAGGTTGATGAATTCAACCTACCCACGTATGGTTGTGCTAGTAGAGACGTTCATGTTCAATAATTGACTTCATAGTTCGAATCCTAGGTATGATTCCGTGAGTTAAGTGAGGGATCTTGCCAGTAGATTGCTGAACTAGTCTCTCCTAAGGTATTGACCCATAAATACGTAGGTCCGACAGACTGGCGAAAAGTAAGGATCCTCGGTTATAAAAAAAATAAGAAAAAGAAAAAGAAAAGGTCGATGAATCCAAGAATCTAGCTCGAACCACGCCGCTTAGGAAGTGCCGATGCAAATATACGAGTTTGTCGAGTGTCGCTTCGATGCGCTTGCCCGTAGAAATTGCGATCGAGATCTTTAAATGCAAGAAAATTGTACTATATCGAAATCACAGCGGCGTGGTTGTGTTATTGAGGGATTCGTAAACGATTACTCGAGTGAACGAATCGCGAATATTTCTCTAAAATAAGCGAATTACGGATTAAAATTTTAATTTTTCCCCCCCTGGATCCAAACGACGGCGTTTCACCGTTCAGGTGGGTTTGGTGAAGGTGACCCGACCCATGCAAATGCCCGGACGAGGCGCATTCAAGAGGGGTGGGGCCCCGAGCCTTTGTGCCGTTTGCGAGAGAATCTTTGCGTTAAATTCGCTGGGGACCCAACCAAATTTAACTGATCCCACGGGGACATTGCCGGGGCACGGGGCCTGCCCCCACATCATCGACGTCGGCTCAGTTACGGTCGCCGTGCCGGCACAGCGTCTCTCTAGAGGCTCGAGGCTCGGGACCCGACCCCAACCCGATTCAAGATAGTTTTCAGTACCGCTATATATCATATCGACACTAATAGAGATTTTGAACAAAAAAAAAAGGTTTTGTGAAGTTTATTTCGATACGTTAATGGCCCTTTCGACATTCACGATCAAATACGTTTAAAGATTGAATTGCTCCAAACTTAGTAAGGATCCTGTCAATGATTATTCACGGAATTATCATTGTCGTATGTTGTGCAAAAGAGCGTAAGCAAAGAGAAAATGCGAGCAAGGAGAGTTGGTGAAAGGTTCCAATCTCCCTCTCTCTCTCTCTCAATGAAGAACGCAATATGTTTAGTTAGGGGTTTAGTAGGAACCACTGTATAGACATTGATATGAAGAGCTTCAAGGTTATGATATCTCAAGACCTCTCTTTAAACCTTGTTGGTGGGGAGGGTTCGGGCGCGCGCCTACGTACTTACCATCATCGATTGGACTCGTTTACTTACAATAAGTAAGTTAGAGGCTTAAGTGCTATAAATGAAGCAAGTTAGTGAACTTGATTGCACAGGAATGTTTAGGATGCGATTGCAAGGGAACTTAGCCCTATCTTTTTACTTTAGGGAAGCGCTAAATCTATTGCATGCATTCATTTATATTTTTTAAGATTTGTTATTTGTATAATCGAGTCTCAAATCTTTTTTTACTAGCAAAAGCCAAAAGATGTAGCTTGCCCTGACAGTCATTGTCATGACTTTCCTAATGCAAACAATAAGCAAAGGGAGGCAGTGAAGTGAAGGCACGGACTTTCTCTGGCTTTGAAAAATGGAGGAGGAGAAGGAGATTGTCTTGTTGCTGGTCAAAGCTCGTGGGATGCACTCTGTCCATGGAAAAAGAGACACCTTCTCCATTTTTCTATTCGACTCGTGTCATGGAAAGAAGAGAAGTTCAATTTCTTATCAAGTGCATGCCGGCTTGGTGCCTGCAAAATTTTGTAGCTTGTCAGATTTATGACTTTGATTATTTTAGTCACGATTGGGTAAGCTGGAGCCTAGAGGGCATACCAAATCGGAAGGACAAAAAGAAAACGCATTTTGATGTTGTTGTAGTGCCCAAGTTCGAAAATTTTGAACTAAAGAAACAATCACCACACATGAATTTAAAGTATATTTCTTTCTTTTTCATCATAACGCTAATCCAATGATCGATAATCTTTTAAGTTTCTGTCGATCGAATTCGATATAGAAAAGTTTACCATGACGTGTCGTTAGGATATTGCAGTTCCAAACTTAGAACGAACTTTTTCCTCGATACCCAAGTGATATGTTAATTTTTTGAATGTAGACAATGATATTAGTAATCCTGAAATAATGTGTTCCCAATGCGTGTGAAGAAAACCCAGCCGTAAAGTACACTCTTCGGTTGGTCACCATCACTCTTGAGAGATTCAACTGCTTT
The DNA here is from genome assembly GCA_019926035.1 of Melaleuca alternifolia. NCBI lineage: Eukaryota > Viridiplantae > Streptophyta > Magnoliopsida > Myrtales > Myrtaceae > Melaleuca > Melaleuca alternifolia. Next base: position 602,846 of record JAGKPW010000209.1, read on the forward strand.
CGAACAGGCACGAATACGCTCCAATGAGAGGAGTCCAAAGGAGAGACTGATGGACAAAGAGAAAGAGGCAAGAACATATTTCAACTTAGGGCCAAATATATACACATCTTGCGGCAAAGTTCAAAGGAAAACCAGCCCCTATACGTATGAAGAAGCAGAGTCTTGTTTTTGTGAATTACATGATGACACGTACATCGAATTCGCGGAGATACAAAGGACGGCGACTAACCGGAACATACTAGAAAGATTGCAGGGAAAAATTGGATCTCGAGTCGACTGAAAAAACCGATACCGCCTTTCGCTGTTTCTGTGCATTTCGGGGAATTTTTCTCTTCGAAAAATTATGGGTTTCGGATTCGACTACGCTACTAGTTGCCGAACTCCGGGCCTTCTTTTATACTCAGCTCCGACATTTCTACCGAGCTGAAACATCCGTCGTCCGTGGCGATGGTGGATATGGAGTCGAGGCCCGACCCAGCCTGTATCTCCTTGAACATGGCTAGGACTTGAATCATCGTGGGCCGCCGCCATGGCCGGTCTTCTAGGCACGCGCAGGCAACCTTGAGGTGCTGCAACAGCTCGATCTCTAGGTTGGGGTCTTCTTTTATCAGCACCTGGTCGAATACGTCGCTTATTCTCAACTTGGCGTGCTGTTTCACCCATCCGACAAGATTGTTGTCCCCGAAATCGGCCGAATCGGTTGGCCGCTTCCCAGTCAACAGCTCGAGCAGGACCACACCATAACTGTACACATCGCCCTTGGTGGAACACCGGAAGCTCTGGTAGTATTCCGGAGGAACGTAGCCGGGGGTGCCGGCTAGCGTGCTGACACTCAAATGGGTGTCCATAGCGCTCATCAGCCTCGCCATCCCAAAATCCGAAACCCTAGCCTCGAGGTTTTCGTCGAGCAACACGTTGCTCGACTTCATGTCCCGGTGAATGATGTGCGGGATGCAATTGTGATGGAGAAAGGCCAGACCCCTTGCAGCACCAACTGCGATCTTCCTCCTCGCGGCCCAGTTGAGCTTGATCCCGATTTTCCTCTGATCGTGCAGGACATCCTCGAGGCTTCCGTACTTCATGTATTCGTAGACCAAGAGCCGTTCTTCCTTCACCTTGCAGTACCCAAGGAGCGACACCAAGTTGCGGTGCTTGATCTTCCCGATGGTCTCCATCTCGGCGGTGAATTCGCGGTCGCCCTGTCCGCTCACATGGATCAACTTCTTGATGGCGACCACGGTCCCATCCTTCAACTGAGCCTTGTAAACATCACCGAACCCGCCCGAGCCGATGAGGCTATCGTTGTGGAACCCATTGGTGGCCTCCAGGAGGTCAGCGAAGGTCAGCTTCCGGAGGGGCTTCTCAAACGTGGCGAAGTTTATGCTGAGAGCCTCTTGCACACTTGTGAGCTTCCAGCTAGCATTCACAGGCCCTGACTGTGAACGGCTGTCAATGTAGACATCGAGCTCGGCATCCTTCTTCTTCTTCCTCCTCTTCCTCGACTCCATTGCCACAAACATCAGCCCGAAGATGCAGAACAGCGAGAATAGCAAACCCATCGCCACGCTTCCCGCGAGGGATGCTTGCCGCCGATGTGACTTCTGGTGCTCGGAATTGGCACTTGAGGCCGTGTCAGTACCACATGGCAAAAGGGGGATCCCGCACAGAGTATTGTTCACGAAGCTTGAAGCCGGGAAAGTACCCAACTGCCCATTCTCCGGGATGGACCCTGTGAGACGGTTATTCGATAAATTGATCTCAGTAAGCATCGATAACTTGCTCAATGTCCCTGGGATGCCTCCTTCCAGTTCATTGTTCGATAGGTCGAGAATGTTGACAGTATGCATATCCCCGATCTCGGGCGGAATAGGGCCAGAGATATTGTTATGGCCCAAGTTCAGAATATACAGATAGAACATAGACCCAATTTCCTTTGGAATGCGGCCCGACAGCATATTGTGCGAGATATCAAGGAAAATCATCGACCCGTTATTTTTGAATGTAGGTTGGATCACACCTTTGTAGACTCTGGTGAAGTTGCAGGGGTTCCTGGTGGAAATCCTGTTCAATTGCTCAGGCCTAATCCCAGCGAATTCGAGCAAATTCCCAGCTCCATGACAACCTTTGCTGCCATCATTCTTAATATACACGTACCTCTTGTCGTTGTTGAACTTAACCTCAATGTTGCCCGACTCTTTGAACAGCTCGGGCGGGATGCTCCCGTTGAGTTGGTTGCTGTTGAGATCCAACCAGATCAAGCTGCGAGAGTCGCCAAGCTCGGGCGGTATTCTGCCATAGAATGAGTTGTTGCTGAGCTTGAGGATTGCGAGATTTGAGAGCTGCCCTATCCAACCTGGGATCTCCCCATTCAGATGATTGTTAGAGAGCGAGATCCAATTCAAGTTAGTGCAGTTGCGCAGGCCAGACGGGATAGCGCCCGTTAGCTCATTGAAGTCCAGAATCAAGTTCTCTAGCATCTGAATATACATGAGTTCCTGTGGGATCTCTCCATCGAGTTCATTCAACAGAATGATCAAATCCTGGAGCTTAGACAGAGAACCCAAACTTGACGGAATCCTACCCTTCAAGTAATTGAAGCTCAAATCGAGCGAAACCAGCTGAGAGCAGTTGCTCAGGGCCTGCGGGATTGAACCCGTGAACCCATTATTCTGAAGATAGAGCTCCTTCAAGCTATTCCTAGGATCTTGGCACAAGCCACTAGGAATCATCCCAGAGAGATCATTTGAGCTCAGATCCAATATCTCCAACGAAGTCAAATTCGACAAAGAATCCGGCAGAGTGCCCTCAAAATTATTGAATGACAAAGCCAACTTCCTCACCCTGCTCATTTTCATGAACAAATCCATGGGCAGCTCACCAGAGAAGTTATTATTAGACAAGTCGATAGATTGCAGTGCATAGCAAGAACTGAGACTAGCAGGAATCGCACCAGACAAGTTGTTCTGAGAAAGATCGAGCTCGACAAGACCTGGACAAACCTCGGCAAGGGTAGGAGGGATCTCCCCCCGAAACTCGTTCCTGGACAAGTAAAGAAACTGCAAGTTCTTGGTCGGGAGCGAAGGGATTAGACCTGAGAAGTGGTTGTTGGAGAGGTTCAAGAAGCTGAGCTGAGAGCAAGCAGAGACGGCACGCCCAATATCGCCAGAGAACCTGTTGGAAGACACATCCAGATGCTCTAATGCCGAGCAATCTCCGAGCGACGGCACGCTCACTGAGAAGTTGTTCGTGGATATGTCCAAGTACTGCAACTTCTTGCAGCTTGAGACATCCACATCCCCAGTTAACTTGCTCCCTCTCAGGGACAAGTGAGTCATCGCATCGCATCCCCCGGACAAAACCCAAGAAACATTGACATTAGACCCAGGCATTTTGTTGAAGGAAAGGTCAAGAACCTGCAAATTCTCGAGCCCCTTGAGGCCGGTGGCGGTGGCGGCGCTTTCTTGCACAGAGAAGTCGAAGTTGTTGCCGGAAAAGTTGAGGACTTTGAGGTTCTGGCATGGAACCAAGTTGGCGATATCCGAGATTGGACCGGACAAGGCGTTCCCAGATAGATCTAAGCTGCTCAGGACCGCACTGCATTTGGATCCGGAAGGGATGGCCAAACTGCCGCTGATGTCGGCGGAGGTCAGAGACAGAGACTCCAAGAATCCCAGAGTCAAGAGATGGGAAGAAACAGAGCGAAAGTCCGTGCTCAAGCTGAGGGAGGTGAGCTCAATGGAGGCCACGCGAGAGGACTTGCATGAGACGCCAGCAAAGGCACAGGGGTTCCCGTCGGGAACCCAGTTGGGCAGTAGGGAAGGGTCCTTGAGAGTGTTCTTGAAATCGATGAGCTGCTGAGAATCAGTGTTCGCCGCAGAGGACGACGACGACGACGACGAAGCAGCTTGGTGAAGGGAGAGGAAGATGAGAGGGAACAGCAAGAGAGAGAGGTGGGTCATTTTTTTTCTTTCCTTTCTTTTTCACTTCCTTTTCTCTTCCTCCTCCTCGAGGTCTATTACAGAGGGAGGGCTCAGGGGTCGAGTTCCGCCATTGGAGAGAGCTCAAACAGGTGACTGCTGCGCAGAGTGCGGAGAGAGAAAGTGGCCTTCTCGATGCTCAGAAAGAGAGAGAGTAAGTAAAAAACAAAAGAAAAAACTAGAGCAGAGGAAGGGGAGAAGGGTATTTATCAAGAAGAGAGAGACAGGGGAAGGGGAGAGGAGTGGACACAGCTGGTGCTCACATGCCATGTGACCCTCTGATCTCTGCTCCTCCCTCTAGAAAATTGGAAGAACAGCAGGTAAAATTCATTTTCTTTATAGATGATCTCTCTCTCTCTCTCTCCGTGGGGAACTTCGCCTTATCTTCTTCTTAGCTTGCTATCTGCACTTATGAGGTTTTGTCTGCTTCTCTCTCTCTCTCTCTCCACCCCCTGAACGTGTGTGATTAAGGCATGGGGAAGCTGCAAAAGCAATTGTTAATCTCTCTCTCCCTCTCTCTCTCCCTTCCTTTTCGCTTCTGTCGTTGGTTAATGAGCAAAATTTTTCTTCTCTCGCGTTTACTATATAATGATTATCTTTTCCCATTTCGCCATGGAGAAGGAGGAGGAGGGGGTCCTCAGTTTCTCTCTCTAGAATTGTGTCTTTGTCTCTCTAGCTTTTCCGCGTACGTGCGATCTAACGATGGATCCGTCACTGTCAATTAGTGGGGAGATTCCCCCCCTTCCCCTTCTCTCTTTCCTTGCTTTCCTCCCCTCCCTTTTAAAATTAAGTTGGCCTCTCCTTTCGTCACGAGCCCTAATTGCATCATCATGTTGGGGGAGATCCTCTGTTTTAAGATTACCCCATCACGCACTACTCAACTCACATTTATATTGAAAAAGGTAAACGATCCGAAAGATCAGTCTCTACCTCCTTTTAACAATGATCACTTATATTGTTTATGAAAATGAATATACGAAAATATTCTCGTACGCATCGATTGTTGCGAACGATAAAAGGATTTTTCATTGACTAATTATTTTCAAGAAATATGATGATTATTTTTAGAAAAAAAATAGCATTTAAATCATTTAGTTTTCGTAAAACGGACAGAGTCTGGCTAAAGAAATTCTTTTCATTTTTTCAATGTATTGAACATATTGTACCGTGGTATGATTGTTTAATCGGTCATGAAATTATTGTACGAATTTTATCAATTTTGCTAATATAGTGCTAATTCTTGCCAACTGCGGTTGACCGACAGCCGTCTTACGTAGCACGCTCATATGAACAACTTTGCTCCGAATAACGTCGTTGGCAATTTGCAATGACAACCGGTTGAAAGGATTCTATGGGGATTTCATACTAAAGTTGAGGACTATATTGAGAAAATTGAAAAAATTTCAAATATTGAAATGATGTTCGTGCTGAAAGCTTATGATTGAATTAGTTATCTTCTTGTTATTGGGACATGCAACAAAAGTGCAACTAATCTATCTTAGGGTATCAAAAGAGAGCTCAAGTGCAAACCAAGCAACATATATGAGTCAAGTTATAAGTCAACTAAAATGTATAGAGCAAATGTCACCCGCCATCCAAATCTTCGATATGAAATTGCTTCGCCAACACCATCTTGAGGCGCACCTTAACAATCTCGCCCCTCACATGCGAGCCTCCGATATTTGGCTTGCTCCCATGAATCCAAGTACCGTTTCGTGCCAACATGTTTTGACGTGAATCTCCTTACCATCCTTAAGAAAATTGAGGAGGCGATATCGCGGCGACCGCCCATCCTTATTGACTCAAGACTTCCTTCTTTGTAGTTCAAAGTGCCTTAATCCATTGCCTCTCATCTCGCCTCTCCACCCATGATTGTAAATTTGACTCCAAAGTCGTGCTCATGAGATCTCAATTCCTCTTGAAGACAAGTTTGATTGAGAAGTTAGCCTAAAAATTGACCAAGAGGCTGAAAAGTTAGACTGCCCTTTTCAAAAGTGAAGAGGCCTTTTGGACCTTGAAGAAGACTTTCTCGAGAAAACCAAAAATGGTTCGGACTTTTTTGTGATGGTATATAAATAGTCTCGAAGAAAATGTCGCCTCGGGTTGATGTAGAACCACTAGAACCAGAACCGAATGAAGCTCCTAAGGGAAAAGAAGAGAATGAAGAATTATAAAAGGAATTTGATTTGGTGATCTCCGAAGATTTCTCTGGTCCAATTAAAGTTATTTCGATGTTCAAATCCCGTACTTGTTTCGATCGGATGCAATTAAAGATAGACCGTTTTAAAGTTCGTGGAGAAAGAAATGATGAAGGACGTAATGATGTTCGAAATTTATTTTTCTTATATAAAGAGTCATTATAATTTTGAAATATTACCTCGATATCTTAGATTTTATTATTTGATTTTGGTAGCTATTCAATTCAGTAGATTAGAGTTTATCCTTTTCTCTCTCTCTCTTTCCAATTCTCTTAGATTTGTTAGGGTTTGCGGTCTATATATTGGTTATGTTTTCACTATGATGTACCTTTGCCCTTTAAATTGATGAAAACATCGTCAGAGATTTTGCTTTATATGGACGCCCACCAATCAATCATTGCTCCAATATCTTTTCTCTTTAGAGTTGCAATAAAAGCCCGATGCCTAATTTTTGAAGAGGTCATTTTTCACTTAAAATAATTAATTCGACGGGTCACGAGCTAATTAGGATATATTGACGCTCTATAACACGCTAGATCTTCGATGATGGACTTCACTATCCACCCCTCTAACACGTGCACCTTGATGGGAACAACGAGCATTCGAATTCTTCACTTTATGAGGCCCGTTCAAACCCAACCATCAGAATCAACGTGAAATCTGAAAAAAGAAAAACGAGAATTTTCTTTCTTAGTGGGATCGGAGCCTCCGGAGATCCGTGCAATGTGTGTGTTTTTTTTTAAACATTTGTTGGGGGATATTATCGGATTTTGTCATGCTTTTTACTAGACCCGACCTACAATTGTCATGTAACATACACTTAAAAAGGATAACATCAACTTGAGTAGCCACTCTCCTTTTGATCAGGGTTACCTGTTTCTGCACGTGTTCGTCACGCGCTCGCCATCGCGGGTGGCCCATGTCGGGCTACTCAGCACAGGACGAGGATGACGATCTCTCGAGATCTACTATTATTAGATCAGATCGACGGTCAAGATCTCCTGTGAAAAAAATCTAAGCACCGGTCGTGAAATCTAGCGCTTCCCCGCCTCCTTGATTACTGTTCCGCCATCGCTCGAGCGTGGGAAAGGAGAAGGTACAGAGGGTAATATCGTAAAAGCCGCATTCGTCTGACGTGGAAATAAAAGTCTGGGGGCCCTCCTAAAAGAAAAGGTTTTTCTTTTTCTCCTTTGCCCTTTTTTTTCTGCTGAGGAACAGAACGTGGGTAAAATACTTCGTCGTCATTATTTGGTTTTTCTTGTCGCATTTGATCCGGAAAATATGCAAAAACATGGGGCCGCATTTATTCATTCTGTTAAAAAGAAATATATATTTGCTGAAAATAATAATTTATAAATAAAAAATATAAAGTGGGCTTTCCAAAGAATACCCAAAAACCTAAGGTCATAATTGTAATTTGGAAATTTCCCTTATCTTGAAAAATCGAGGAAAATATATATATATATATATATATATATCCCGTTCTCGTGATTCAATGATTTATCGTAATTTCATTGAGAATTCAATTTATGTTAGGCTTTTCTAGAAGTTTAATGTGTTGTAATGTCTTTGATGCCTTTAACGTGTTTATTCTTTCATTGGATCATCTATGAGTTTGGGAAAGATCTTTCCTTCATAAATATAACTTGGAGTATTGTTTGTGGGGGCCTTAAATGCAAAATATTTTCGACGAATCATTTCACTTGTATTTAAGATTGACGGAAGTTGTTGTCTAGTCCGAAATTTAAAGTGATACGTTGTCTTTTGTACCTATAATGCGCTTATTCTTTTGTCGAATCATCGATATGCTTGCTAGAGATCTCTCATTTAGAAATTCTATTTGAAGTATCGTGCGCATTGCCTTAAATGCAAAATCTTTCCTGTATTTAAGAGTAACGGAAAATGACGCCCGATTTGTTTAGATAAAAACACCTCGGCTTGAATAAAAAGAATTAATGAGAAACATTATCGTCACTATTTCTTCCATCTATTAGCTTTAATCCCTTTTAGATGTTTCCAGAATGTAATGTGTACTGTCATCCTCGTCAGGTAAAATGTAGGTGTAATCTATTGGTAAACATGTTGTGCACATTTAAGGAGAATAGATCATCTTTTGCGTGCGAGCGATTCGCATGCTTGTAACCAACCAATCGAAGATATAACTGGAGAAAGTCGGATATCGAAGGAAAATATAGCCCTTTAGAGTATACTTGATATTTAAAAAAAAAAGCGAATTATGTTGCGCGCTTAATTCACATACATAGCCTAATCCCTTAATCACTACGATGACCCACTTGATGTGTTGATCGATTCTAATTTTCGAAAGCCGAAAGTTCACTTATCTTAGTCTAAGTACACTTAACTAAACAAAGTTTGCGCTTTTCTTTTGTGTCCTTTCCTTCTTCTTCTTTTTTTTCCCTTTATGATCCTCCTCCTCCTCTTTCTTCCACTTGAAATAACCATTATAAGTTCAGAAGTCCCCACCATCCCGTCGCCGCTTGACCAACGCCTTAAACCATTATTGGCATTACCTTCGGCCACTGGCGCCCACACCACCAGAAGCACCACCACCACCACCGCCACCACCACCACCTCTCTCTCTCTCTCTTAATGAGTCATCCAATGTCAATAGGGAATGTCTAATGTTCGAGGCAATCATGTAGCAACTCGGGATATGTTAACCCAATCCTCTTGTTCGAATGACCCGCACGAACACACCCCGTCGCAGCGAAAAGCATTTTACTGTTGGCGGGGGTTGATTGAACTGAGTTCGATGAGATTCACCCACAAAACTTTTCACTGCTCGACAAAGATCAGATCATTGAAATTAGCAAAGGGAACGCCTCATCCCCCATTGGGAAAGAAAGAACCCACCTACGGCAAAAAGGGCCGAACAAAAGAACCATCATTTCCCAAAATCGTACTGAAAAAAAATAGAGATTGGAGAAGAAGAAGAAGATCGACGGTCGTGATTCATTATTGATGTTGATGATATGATGATGATGATGCGGGCGGGGCCCGCGCAGGGGGCTGCGGCCAACACGTGCTCGTGTCCGAGCGCGCGATGACGTGGGCCAATCGTGCGCGTTGGCTGCATGTACCGCCAGTCGCTTTGACCGCAGGTCACCGACAGGTTGGCCCCACCCCCAACCCCCACAAGCCCCGTCCGTCCCTGTTCCAATTGTCCAGACCCCGCTCTCCCTCTTTCCCAGCCGTGACATTTGTTGCGAACAACGTGTCGTCCTCCACCGTCGTGAAAATCCGCCGTACGATTAGACATGTCAAACAAACGGATCGGATCGGATCCGACCGGACCGAAAATAATATATCAAATTGTCCCATTTAATCTATTTTTATTCATTTTTATGTATTATAAATTTAGTGATCGGACCTTATAAATGAACACAATATCCAAAATTAAGGCGAAAGTACGGAAGAGCAGCACAAGATCTAATTGGGGACATGGAGTTATAGAGATGGGTTGAGTTTAAGTAAACAGTGAACCTATTTAACTCTTGTATTAAACTCGTATAACAACCCAAACCATTAAACATGCATTGATAGATCTATGTACGATGTTATGACGAATCTTTGTAATCTAAGTGTAGAATAATCGTGAAAGGAAGAAAATACGTTATGCCTTAAAAATGTTGCGGAGTCAATCGTGCAGAAAATTGGAATTTCGGGTTGGCCTTTTCTAAATGGGTACGTCGACACTCATCTCGACTCATTGATCAAAACACATAAAAATTATCTCATTCGTTTCGCATACATTAAAATGGGCACCCCCGTGCGCTATGCACGGCGAATACATGCAACGGCGAAGGGATCCGTCAATTAATCAAGCAAAACCCCAAATTTTAGGAAAGGCAGAACGAATAGCAATTATGACAGATTTCATCGCTCCAATCTAAATTACGATTCTTCAAAGATAGAAGTACGTCTATGCTATTCCGTATCGTCTAGAGATTATATCCATTAAGAATCGAATTCAATGTGCACTCGTGTGCACGCGCCCGCACACATATATTATGTACGATTATCATGGAAGAGGTCTTAGTCAATGCAACAGCTAGGGCAAAACGCTTAATCTGTCCCTAAACTGTTCACAGCTAACGGGCGCGTGGAGTCGCATTAAAAATCACGCGCCACATCATGTCTTGAGGGGAGGGGGGGCTGTGTGCTCCGCTGCGGAACACCACACGTGCACCAACACGCGCACGCAATTATTGGCGGGGGAGAAGGAAGGGGGTGGGGCCGGGCCGGGGCCCACTTGAATGGTCGCTGGGCCCGCCGCTTTTCCGAGTAGTTAGAGTTGAGCTCGCCTCGGGTCGGGTGGGCAATCACCGAAAAGGAAAAAAAGAAAAGAGAGATAAGATAAGGCAAAGAAATAAAATAAAAAAGTGGGTTAAATTAAAAATTTTTATATTTAAATAATATAATAATGATGATAATGAAATGGTGATAATTAAGTTTGTGGATTATGTTGGTGGTAGAGAAAAGGTGTGGGTCAAGCTTTTCTCTTTTATTCATTCACTTGTTTATTTGGGTCTTGAAAAGCTTTTTATATTTGGAGGAAGTACAAGGGAGGAAAGATGAGAGAATGAAAATCAAATGCCACACGAGAGGAGATGGCGACTTCCAGAGAGAGAGAGAGAGAGATAGAGAGAGAGACGAGACCCCACCCCAAAGAAATTATTTGGGTATGAGTGCATTCTTGTGGGTGTTCTATAGAGAGAGAGAGAGAGAGAGAGAGAGAGGGCCAATGAGGCAAATCTTGTGTTTTTGCATCTAGGGTTTTGGGCTTTGAGGAAAGCCCATTCAGAGAGAGAGAGAGAGAGAGAGAGAGAGAGAGAGAGAGAGAGAGAGAGAGGGCCAATGAGGCAGATCTTGTGTTTTTGTGTCTAGGGTTTTGGGCCTTGAGGAAAGCCCATTGAGAGAGAGAGCAAGAGAGTCCAACCCCGTGGTGAACGCAGATTTTGGAGGGCTGGTCTTAGCTTTTCTGTTTTTGGTTCATCCTCCTAAAATCAGGTTCATAGAGGGAAGAAGGAACTCCTGTTGCTCCGGATCTGCGAGATCTGTGCTGTTGTTTTGGCTCATGGATCCTGGCGGAGCGCGCATTTACATCCTGATTTCCGTAGGTGAAGACGTGATGGATGGTTAATGAATTACAGGAATCTCATGAATTCGGAGATCGCTGATAAAATGGAAGGTTAAGGTTTCGTGCCGTCCCGTGATGGCACTGTTTCGGTATCACATTACCGCCACTAATCCTCATGCGGGCATTTCCCTCGAACTAATTTTTGGTACGGTGGTGCCCGCGGGTTGTAATAAGCTACAACTTTTTAGACTAAGTTGGGGCATAGCATCAACGATATCGAGCTATAAGAGTCTCCTACTTGTTGCATAATGTCGGGTCTTGAGCTGTGATGACTCTTCATCACTCAGTGTCACAAAGCTTTGAGAATGGTCACTCTTGCTAGTGAGTCGGCAAATTATTACTCTCTTGATTGTAAAATAGACATGCCTCGTTATGAAATTTATCGTTGCTTTCCAAATTCAAAACTCTTATCCCCTCGAAAGGAAGAAAGATGAGCGAGAACATCGAGTAATCCGGACAAGAACTCGATGCTCATGCACCGTCGCCATTATTTCCCAATCTTTCTCACTGCACAAAAAATCAATTCTGTCTCCACTCGCCATTTGATACGAGATTCAAACGTCTCTCAAAAGCAGGAGAGATCACGACGAAAGCGCAGTAAATTTTCTCAATCATTCAAGCAACCCTTGCATGCAAGCGGAAATGGGAAGCACACGCAAGTACAAAGACGTTGGGACCCCCTTGAAGCAGCAACTGTTCCTGAATTCTGAACCGAACGATTTGGCATTTTTCTTGAGCATAAGTAAATGTGAGCGGACTCATTTCTCTAACCAATTTCCCTTCATTTCCGAGGTTTGGAAGTTTGCAGACTTTTCAAACAAGTCTCTTCAAATTAAATGAGGTGTCACCTCGTTTTCTTCAGCATCTTATGTAGTTTTTACCTCGGTCGGTTGTTACCGACACATAGTTCAGCAAATGGTGAGTTTGGTGGTTGTGATGAAGAACATGCCATACCTTAGCTTTATTGTTGATTGCATTGGATACATGTATCTACATCAAAGTTATCACTGAGCGTGCATATTATATCTTAGTGGGAATATTTTGCTGTGTACCAAGGTAAATTAGTAAGCTGGTCGACAAATCTTGATTGTTTTTCTGCATTTGTTACTGTAATGAAGGGGCCTTACGTTTAAGATGCGGCCTTTATCATGAAGCATATCCATGGTCTGGTACCAGTAGGAACGAAAGTCCTGCCCAAACAACTGATCACGTCTGTTGAGAAATGCAGTTTGCTCTTTCACTTAGAGAGCTTTCCACTCAGATCACCTTTCTGTATTTCGCACATGCAATAACATAGATTCTTTCATAGCGCAAGAATGTTCACGTAAGAACTTGAGCAATCAGTGAAAGATGACAGTCGACTTCGTGAAACGTATTTACATTTTACTTACCGTGAGCGTGCATATTATACCTTACTAAGAATGATTTACCGTGCATCGAGATGGATTAGTGCGACTGTTGACAAACTTCGATTGTTTCTTTTACATCTGTCATTGCAATGAAGATGCATTAATTTCAAGCGGTAGCCTTTGTCTTGAAGCTCATCCAGGGTCTGTTACGAGTAGGAACGAAAGTCCTGCCCTTACTTTGTCTTCTTTTGTTGCCGACCTTTTCATTGCAACTCATCACGTCTGTTGAGACATGTACTTTACTTTTTCACTTAGAGAGCTCCCCACTTGAATCAACTTCCTATATTTCACACATGTAACCACGTAGATTTTTTCCCAACGCAAGAAAATTCACGTCAAATCTTCAGCAATTGATTTCGCAAATGGTGAGTTTGTTAAATGTGATGGAGACCACGCCCTAAATTAACTTTACTGTTTATTTCATCACGTACATGTATTTATACTTTACTTACCACGAGCGCGCATATTATATCCTAATAAGAACAATTTGCCGTGTATCAAGGTGGATTAGTGTGAAGGTCGATAAATTTCGATCATTTTTCTACATCTATCACTGCAATGAAGGTGACTTACGTCTAAGTGGTAGCCATGAAACTCATCCATGGTCTGTTACCGATAAGAACAAAAATACCGTCGTTTATCTGAATTCGATACTATCAACGATGCAAAAAAGTAATGGAAATCGCATAACACAAGAATTTACGTGGTTCGACAAGGAAAATTTTTCACTTACCAACATCCACGAGAGATGAGATCTGTTTCACTAATACTAATGATGAAGAAAAGTATACAGCCCCTGTCTTTACCCTATCTAATTAACCCTACAGACCTGTTTCACCCTAAATGGTAAATAGCAAAACCCTACATGGTTCAAATTACAAAATTCCCCACATAGCCTAAAAAACCAAAATTTCCTCATATAAATTATGCATGGCTGAACATAAAAAGTCTCTGGCGGCTTGGGAACATTGCCCCCTTGACCCTCGCTGGGGCGGTCCCCCCGGACCCTCATCTGCTCACCAGGGAGCCGAACCCCCATGCTATCCTATCTTCAGGGGGCCTTTCGAAACCGCCCCTAATCTTTTGGATAACATAATACAAGACATCAACGTTAACAAATACTGCCTTGACCTTGTCTTCATTTTGTTGCCAACCTACAACTGATCATGTCCATTGAGAGATGTAGTTTGCTGTTTCACTTAGAGGATTCTCCACTCGAATTACCTTTCTATATTTCACTCCTGCAATAACATAGATTCTTTCACAATGCAACAAAATTCACGTTAAGAATTTCAACAACCAGACATCAGCGATGACAGTGAACATCGCGGCATCGCTTTTCCTATAGAGGTAGAGATCGTGGGTTGCAACCTTGGACCTCACGATAGCACGAGGAAAAGTGAAATTCTAAAACAGTCCACAAATCATTGTCTTATCGGAAAAATCGATTGCCGCGCGCACACCTATCTACACACGTGGATTTCATTAGGCAACCAAGTTATGTCAATGAATTGCTTGTCCAATTTTGCAGTTCATATACGATGATTACGTGCACGTACGCATAGTATATCGTAATAAGAGTAATTCACCGTGTATAAGTCGGACTAGTATGACAGTTGACCAATTTTGATCTTTCTGCGTCTTTCACTGTTACAAAAGTGTCTTACCAAAAGCGGTAGGCTTTGTTTTGAAGTGCATCAATGTCCTCTTACGAGTTGGAACAAAAGTCCTGCTCTTATTTCGGCTTCGCTTTGTTGCTAACCTGGTCGATACAACCGACCGCATCTGTTGAGAGCTGTAGTTTGCTCTTTCACTTAGCCCGGTTTTCCACTCTGGTTCTCTTCCTATATTTCGCACATGAAACAACAGAGACTCTTTCGCAATGCAAGAAGATTCACGCACAAATTTCAGCAGCAACACGTCAAGAGACGACGGTTGACTTCCCAGCATCTCTTTTGCCATATAGGCAAAAGCACAAACTTTTTGTAACAATTTTTGAGTCATTGCCTTGGTGAACATACATGCGTGCATTTCATGAGACAACATAAGTTATCTCCATAATTTTCTGTTTGTTGTGCCCATAAAGTCGTAGATATTTGGTTACATTTCATTTACCATAATTACGTGCATGAGCACACATAACACATCTTAGCAAGTCATTCACTACAAAAAAACTGTGATTTAGCTACGAAAAAATAGCGACGAAAAAAATTCCGTCGCTAATTGCGACGGAATTTGCGACGAAAAAAAAATTTGTCGCTACTTGCGACAAAATTTGCGACGACTTTTTTATACCGACGCTAATTAGCGACGGTTTCATCATTCGTAGCCAAGTTCGTCGCAAATTAGCGACGGATAAAAAAATCGTCGCTAATTTGCCACGACTTTAGCCACGGCAAAACTATCCGTCGCAACTTAGAGACGAAAAAAAATGTTGTCACAAAATTCGTCACTAATTTGCTACAGAAAAAAAAGTTGTCACAAAATTTGTGACTAATTAGCTACAAATATTGAATTCGTCACAAATTTAGCCATGGAAACTTATTTCCGTGGCTAAATTTTAGCAGCTAATTTTCTGCGCCTATATTTTAGTGATGAAAAATAATTTTTTGTCCCTAATTAGCCATGGAAAATTATTTACATGGCTAAATTTAGCAATGGAATTATCTTTCCGTGGCTAATTAGCAACGGAAAGTTTGTTTCGTCGCTAAGATTTAGCTACGGAATAAATTTTTCGTAGCTAAATTTTAGCGGCTAAATTTCCTTTCCTAAATTTTAGCGACGGAAATAATTTTCCGTAGCTAATTTGCTACTTAAAAAAATGTCACAAAATTTATAGCTAATTAGCTACAAAAATTTAATTTGTCGCCAATTTAGCCATGGAAAGTTTTTTCCGTGGCTAAATCCTTGGCCAAATTTTATCGGCTAATTTTTCGTGCTTGAATTTTAGCGACGGAAATAATGTTCCATCCCAAATTAGCCACGGAAAGTTATTTTCGTGGCTAAATTTAGCAATGGAAAGTCTTTCTGTCGCGAAAGTTGCGACGAACTTTTCTTTTATGTTGCTAAATTTGCGACGGAATTTCCTTTTCGTTGCTAACGTTGCAACGAACTTTCCTCTTCCGTCGCTAAATTTGCGATGGAAAGAAAATTTCCATTGCTAAATTTACACCATAAAAAACTAGATTGATAATTTTTTTAACTTTAGCAATTCTTCTTTTTATCAATGTAAATATGTGTTGATTATGACAAAAATTTTACACTTTAAGTTGAAAGCAATGTTGTATAGAGATCGTTTCTAATTATCAAAAGAGAAAGATTCACGATTCGGATTAATATCATAAAAATATATATTTGTCGTGGTGTCAAAAACAAATTCTAAATTATGCTTATGATATCCATTATGGTGTTAATTAATTTGAAAATACGAGTTTCTTCTCTCATAATATCGACACTTTGCGTATGAGTGAAACTTAAATTTGTTTAGGCAAATTAGTTTATCAATTTAACATGGGATGAAGCTTGTGAAATGGAGAAACTCTATCATATGGCTACATTCATTATGTAAAAACGGTCGTTGCTAATTTGCTTATTTATTGATGTGGCAATTTTCTCTTCACTATAATTATCAAACATTTTCTATGTATATTTTTCCGACAAGTTAATTAACTTCGTTATTTTAATTATTGTGAAATGTGGATTCTTTCCAACGTTCATTTAGGTAGATTTTTTAAGGTGCTCATTGACTGGATAGTAAATGCGTTGCAAATGTATAAGTTCAAAATTTATGATGTCACCGATAGAATTTATTGATAAAAGTGTTAACTACATTATGTATAATTCGAGATTTTTTTAGTAGCTTTTCCCTTGTTATGTAATGCAACGCCTGGCCCATAAGCTACAGAAACGACAACGCTTTTTTCATCTCAAGTTTACAGAAACAGAAACTAATTCCCATTGACAAATTTGTTTTCGTTGCAATAATTAGTCACGAATTTATTTTCGTCGCTGATCACGTCGCTAATTAGCGACGATGGTGCATTTCCGTCGCTAGTTAAGGACGGAATGTAAATATCCGTCGCTAATTCGTCGTCCGCTCAATTTTCCCTCTTCCCTCTCTTATTTCCTCTTCCCTCTAATTTTTCCCTCTTCCCTCTCTCGCTAATTTCCTTCCTCCGCTAATTGGACCCCTCTCTCTCTTTGGTTCTCCTTCCGCTCGAGCGCTCTCTCTCTCTCTCTCCCCTCTGCTCCTCCTCCGCTCCTCCGCCGAGCTCTCTTCACGCTCCTCCTCCCGCCGAGCTCTCTCCTTGCTCCTCGAGCGCCACGAAACCCTATATCTGATTACCTCAAATTTCCCTCTCTTTCCTCCCTCCTCCCTCCGCTCAAGCGCAACGAAACCCTAGATCTGAGGAGCTGTTGATCGTCGGCGACGGACCCTGATCCCCCCTCCCTCCGCTTGCCATGGGTCGCCCTCGTTCTCCCTCACAGGTACCAATCCTCTCTTTCCGTTCATCTCTCTCTATATGACGTTACTTTATAATGACTCTTTGCATAAATATGGTATTTTCATAAGATATCCTTGGCTGTGAATAATATGATATGTGCAAAATTTGCCGCAATCGCTAGCCAACGCGAATTCGTTGGTGACGAGGATGCGGTTTTGTGTGATTTATTTTGTGGTGGTGGTGAAAATTTGTTCGTCGCGGTCGTCTTGCGGTGATAGGTCGTGAAGGATCTGTTCGCTGTCTTCGTACGTCTGGTCTGGAGTGGTGGTATGAATGGGCTTTGCTGTGATGTTGTCGCAAACGATTTTAAAAAAGAAATTGTAGGTGGTTTTGGCTATTTTTGGGAGATATTGAAGCAAAATTATGGAATTTTGACTAATTGGACCATCTGGCGTTGCCTTAGCAGCATAGCAGTTGATTGATACACTTGCGTGTCATTTAGGTGCGTGGGTGTGGATTTGGTTCCCCAAATTATGCAGTGCTTTTATGTTTGAGTGACCTACTTGGACTTGTGTTTTACTTGATCATGAAGTTAGGGATTACTCGTTATACTCTCCACTGGATTATTATTTATTTTTTACTTTTCTTTGGGGTACATGGCAATTCGTCTCTTGGCTAACATCATCTTCAATGTTTACATCTTCTTTGGGGCACAAGTAAATGTTTAAATCTTCTTTTAGGTTATCAAATTGCACCTTCAGCTTTTGAGATGAACGCCTCTTATCATCTTGATTGAGTTCTGTACAATTTTTCTATGTTGAGTGTACTGCTTTTTGGTTAGATTCTGGTTATAATAATTTTATTCTGGAGATTGACAGCCCCTATAGGCATTGTCTTTGTTTGTCACTTGATGTCATACACGTATTATATGCAGGTGCATAGCTTAAAAAGAAACATAGGCCAGTTTTCTGGCTTTGTGTGGATTGAGAATCAGGTATGTGCCTTTTCAGAGCCCTCCTGGTTGGTAGTCTTTTGGACCTGTGTATATTGAATCAAGTTGGCTTGTTTAGTGATCCCAGGAAAGATGGATTTATTTTGGAGATTTTCTTTGAGTATGCATTTTAATATTATTTGGGAAGATGTTATGATAGTATATGTGAAGGAGTGTAGATGCTTCCCTTACAATTCTTGTTTTTTTCCCCTTCTCTAGCAAGAAAAACAGAGAGCTAAAGTGAAGGAAAAACTTGACAAGTGTGTTCAAAGATAAGTTGATTGACTTGTGTGATGTCCTCAACGTTCCAATAAATAAGGCAGCTGTGAAGAAGGTATGTGATCATACAAACAACTTTTGCTCCCTGCTACCTGTTTGATTTGCATTTCCTTCCACTTCGGATTGGGCATTTTCCAGGAGGAGCTTTCTGCAAAGTTGTTGGAATTTCTGGAGTCACCGCATTCTACTGATGTTTTGCTTGCTGACAAGGAACAGGTACTAGTATCATGCAGTGTTGCTTTTGTCTATCTTTTGTATTTAATTTTCCTTGATGAGGATTTGTATTGGAATATGTTAATTGAGAAGGGCCAAAAGCGTAAGAGGAAGAGAGCATCGATCAAACCTTTACTCCCTAGAGAAGCATCTAGTGCGATGACAGAAAATGTTTTCTTTCCTCTCTTTTGCTGGTATTTTACATGAGTACCGTTCTAGATCAGCCTTTTTACCCGCATTAGCTTGGACTAACTTAATGTTCCTACTTTTCATTCTTTTAGTTTCTAAGGCCGTCTTGCTGAGGTCAGCTCTATTCGGAGACAATGAGAGGGCACGACTTGGGCACGACATGCTGAGAGCCTGCCTGGAACCGACCGAGATATTTGTCCAACAAACAGTGGATGAAATGGGCTGCAACTCTAGAATGCAGGGAGACTCTGGCTCCAATTGTTGAAACTAATGATTATTAGTATTATTATTTAAGCATGTTAGACTATAGTTGATGTTTTTTTGTGGAATTGCATAAATCTCCAGTGTGGAACTTAATGGGGCCAATATTGTCTCTTAAGAAAAATATTTATGTCATTTTTGTGGATAATATTGATGAATGCATTTCATTTTCATATTATATAATATTTTGATGTTATTTAGTGCTTAAGAATTAATTCTAGAAATAAATTTTCCTGATTATTAGATTTAATATCGACATCGTCCTTAAATAATATTCGGTTGCAGATTTCGTCGCTAAAAAGTTAATCAAAATTTGTTTCTAAACGATGTTTGTAATAAAAATCAAAATTTTTTGTGGTAAATTAGCAAAAAATTTCATTGAAAAGTACAATTCAAAAAAAGACAAAATTCAAGACAAATTAGTGACAAATTTACCCATAAATGATTTTTAGTAACGAATTTTGTCACGAATTAAAATTAACCTCGCATTTTGCCACGAACATTAGTGATGAATACTAATTTTGCAACGAATAAAATTTAGTGGCGGCAACAAATCCGTCACTAATTTAGCGAGGAAAAAAATCCGTCACTAATTTAGCTACGGATTTAGCGACGAATTTTGCAACGAAATGTGTCCGTCGATAATTTTCCATCGCTAAACTTTGCGACGAAAAAAATCCGAAGCTAATTTGTGACGAATTTTGCGACGAAAATTTAGCTACGAGTTTTGCGACGAAAAAAAATCCGTAACTAAATTAGCGACGACTTTTGCGACGGAAGAAATTCGTAGCTAATTAGCGACAAAAATTCAGATTTGGCGACGGTAAATTTTAGCGGCGGTGATTTAGCGACGAAATTTTTTTTGTGGCTAATATCGTCGCTGAACTGTTTAGCGACGAATTTTGCCAAATTTTCCGTCGCTAAACTCCGTAGCTAAATGGCTGTTTTTTTGTAGTGATTGCTTACAAGGTCGATTAGTATGATGGTTGATAACTTTCGATTATTCGGCATCTGTCACTGCAATGAAGATGCCTTACGTAAAGCCACAACCTTTGTTGTGAAGGCGCACTGATGATCTATTATAGAAATTACCGATTCAATCATAAACTTTTATTTATTGTGTCAATTTAGTCACAAAACTTTTGAAAATTTGTTAATTTAGTTATTTTGGCCAATTTTGGGCAAGAATCACTCATGTGGCGAGCTAGTCAGCGTAAATCCTTCTACATGACATGACTGGCACGGATGTGAACAAGTTTTTCAGTTTTAATTTTTTTTTTAATTATTCTGAATTTTTTTTTTCATTTTTATTCTTTTCTTTTTAAATTCTTGTTTTTTATAACCTTGGGCCTATTAGGGATCAGCATGGTTTGAATTGTACTAGTCCGGCACCTAATGCAGTAACCAAGACGCACGATATTTGTTCCCAATTTTTAGGATTAGGGACCAATCCTATGAGTTTGGTCTAGTTCCAAAGTCATACGGGGACCAAACATTTCTTTTTTTATTTCATCTTTTACATTACTTGAAAGGCTAAACGTACTCTTTAAAATTACATATCCATCAACGATGCGATATTGGTTAACCAAGCTATGAAGACCGGTTCAACTCAAATAGAAATGTAGAATAAGTCAACAATAGAAATTTCCACCTGCCAAGAGCAGCAAAATATAGAAGACAATTACGAGAAATAAAATTAAACAATAAAATGGTCAAAACTAATAAGATGAACAATGAATTTATAGAATTCATGTTTTTTTTTTCATTCTTAAAAGATTGCTCGAACTTTTGAATAGCTTAAAATGAAATGAACAACAAATATAGTTAATACTTAACAATAGTTTTAAATTGAAATACTATTAGTGCAATTGGTGGAACATCTCACTACTTATATTCATTCAACTTCAATGCGTAAATACTACCTATCGATGATAATTTGCTTGGTAAGAATCCTAATTTGGCTATCAAGCTGCCAATTTGGCTTAGGTGAGATGATCGTGTCTACAATTCATCGTTTCTTGCCTATGTAAGGAAACATTGCCATTTTTAGTCAATTGAACAAGCTAAATGATTGACCCTATTTGTTGGTATAAAAACAAAGAGCATCAACATCTAATGAAAAGTGATGTCCTTTTCATCTTTGCATAGACAATTTTGTAAAAGAAACTGTATCTAATGTAAAGACGAATGGGAATGAAACAATGGGACATATGCTGGGGACTATAAATCGGAGCTTTGAGTACAGGTCGGTCATTTCCTATGAGTGAATAGTTCTACTTATTAAAATGGGTTACAACTTGCAAAAGCACACGAGCTTAAAGCTCTTAAATCAAGCACGAACCGAGAACTACACCAGCTAAATTGCTTTCGTGGGGTGAGGGAAGAGAGGTGAGCGAGCTGCATTCATAAGGCAGGTCAAGAGAGGCAAGCTGCTTTCGTGAGGTAAGCGACGAGTGGCAAGACTTTGAGATCTAGCAAAGAGCTGTAGAGTGGCGGAAGGGTTTCCATCTTAAACACCAGAAGTAGAGGAGGGGCCTAATGTTTGGACTACATATGTACAAAGTTGGTATGTATTGGACCAACTTTAAAACCTAAAAACCAGTGACCAACTTACATAGTATAGGGTCCAAGGGTTTTAGGATTAAGAATTGATCCAATCGCCCTAAGAATCGAACTAGAACTGGCCAAATTGGGTCGGTCTAGGGTCGGTCCTGGATCGATGCTAACCCCTTAAGCCTACGAGGTTGCTGGCCATAGGCAAGTGCCATCGAGATTGCTAGCTGGCCCTTGTTGACCATAGGGGAGGGCTAGTAATCCTTGCTTGGTTTTGCCAAGCGGCTGAGGAAGGTTTGGAAAGAATGAGAAACAAATTAAGTAAAATAAGGAAAAAAAATCAAAAAGAAAAGAAGAAAAAAAGGAAAATTAAAAAATATAATTTTTTGGAAAAATTAAAATAAAAAATTATCTACTTTAGTGTCGGCTCAGCCATGCCACATAGGATAATTGGCGTTGATTAGATAGCCATATCAATGATTTTTCGACCAATGTTATTGAGAAGGACTAAATTAGCAAGCCATCAAGAGGTTTAAACTAAATTGGCACAATTAAAAGATTTAAGATTCAATTGACAAATCAAAATATTAAAGACTAAATTAGCCAAATTAAAAGGCTTAAGACTAAATTGGCTTTCCCCATTTGTTACGAGTTGACAAAAAGTCCCGCTAGTGCTTTGGCCTCATTTTGTCGATCAACCTTTTCTCATTTGGTGAGCAATGTAGTTTACTCTTTCACTCAGAGGGTTTGCCACTTTGGTTCTCTTCCTATATTTCACACATGCAACAACTTAGACCGCTCCGCTTATCAAGTTGAAAACAGAGGTAATTAAACAAAGACGACCGATCAAACCCAATCCATTTGGAGGCTTTTTGCAAAATGAATCAATTCATTCGAGAGATCTAGTTCCTTATCGGGACGTAGAATGATTCGATTATCACGTCTGAAATTGCAGAGTAGGTCAGCCTAAAGACTGAATCAAACCGCAGGGAAATTGGAGCTGTTCCGCAAGCGTGGACCAACAGTAATAATCTGCAGCCTGAAATGAATGCAGAAGGTAAACTGGGCATAGAATCTATGTCTAGAGCGAGATATACCATCATAGTAGAAATTTACGTCCACTCGAATCACTTAAGCACTCAAAAGTCCCAATTACACGAAATAAGCCTCTCAAGAATAAACCCAAGAGATAAACTGATGTTGACGGATGAAGGTCTTCTACTCCGCACGATTTCTTTGTTAGTGTCTCAGCAGAACTCAACCATCAATACATTAAGTCATGAATTTCAGGACAAAGCTTTACTTTTACGGATAAATGATCTGAATGAATGTAATACATGAACGAGGATAGAGAATCTCATTCACCCATTGTTCGTGGCACCATCTTTCTAGGCCCAAACGTATGATTTTGAGCATATCTTCGCCTGTGCCCTTGGACGGATGTCCTTAAAATCTTTGGTTGCATGCGGGTTCCAAATTAGATTGGCTGAACCTTGAGCGACGAGTGACGGAAGTTATGACCTAACGTTGAGATGTTGCTAAAAGCTTTTGCTTAGTCGTGGTCACAAAATATAAGCATGGGGATCATAATGTACATAATCAAACTACAAATTCTGTTCAAAACAAGAAATTCGCGAGGCCCCAACCCGCGGAGACAATCGATCTGATTTTCAATTCCAACTTGCTGACACGCCGAAACCAATTTATGGCACCATGCTCATCCTTGACGAGTGATGATTAATAAGTCGGCAGAGATATTTATAATATTTTTGTTAAATTACATCTCGAGCCAGAGACCAACCCAACCCATATCGCGTGAAGAATCTAGGATGTCTCATTTCAAACGAAAGTCTACTTTAGGTAAATTTACTCGACATACCCAGCAGACAGTCGCCTATTCTTTCACGGCCAGAACAATCCATAAACGTAGGATGTTAGAGAAACCTCAGGAAGGTAGTGCGTCCACCGGCCGGCGATTCAGTACAGTGCAGTTGTAACAAGACAGTAGCCAACGAAGGCAATGTGATGCGGACAATCCTAAAACACGTTATGTAGCGCATCGACACATTGTAACGCGGTACAGTATTCCCTTGACAATCTGTAACTGGAATATGATCGCTGTGATTCTTGCCATGTTAAGAATCCAAAGGCAATCAGCACTCCCCCGTCCCATCATAACATTAATCGCTATACTTTCGACTGGAGGAATCCTCACAAATGCAAACAAATCACCTCATCCATGTGCGTTGAATAAGACTCCAAGAGCCAAGCGAGGCCCTCAAGACTACCATGAAAGAGAGATTAGCCGAGTCTAAACTGTACAATTGACTACTCGGTACTAACCGTGGTTTTCTTGTCTTGGACCAAATCTCACCAAACAATGCCTAACATCTGTATGATTTTATCAACCACGCATCAAGCTCAGTACCAATAATCATCTAGAATACAACCAACAACAACGTCTCGTTCCAAGTGCATGAATTGAAGAAATCCACTTCCACTGTACCATTAGGATGCAAATCCACATCTTCTCCAGATAGTCCCTCATAAATTGTCTACTGAAATGTTGCAGTCAATGCTATGTTGGGAAGCTTATCTATCATCATACGTTATGCCAACACTCAATGGCATCACATCCTCTTATTTGATCCAGTGTCTCTTTGTCAAATCAAAGAATCATCCAGTTTAGCTCAATATCACAAGAGAGCCAATGTTGATTCAAAAAGTCAACCCATAGATAAGTTCAACAATAATGCTTTGAATGCTTTAGCACTTGAAAATCAATGGTACAACTACTAAAACAGGAAACTGCCTGCATACTTTACAGATCAATAACACGAGAAAGCTTCTGAATCCTATTTAGTAAGAAGTCCCCTTGCTTTATCGTAGCTTGGTAGAGGGCATTCTTTGCATCTGGTCTGTTAGTTTCCAGGACACCGGCAACTTTGTCTATCTTGCAATGAAGCTTCCCAGCGGCTATAAAGCGGGATAATTCTCTGCAGAAGGATTTATGTCTATTTAGGGCAGAATATTTAAGAAAGAATAACCACATATTTCAAAGACAGACAACGTCAAATAATTCCACATATGACAGTCAACTTCCAGATAACAGAAGGACCAACCCTTAATACAAAACATAGTCAGAATTGTGATAACTTACGAATCAATGAAATCAACTGTTACTCCAAAAGCTCTTGCCATAGCTTCAATTGTAACACTCTTATAGGATTCCAGGAACTGGGAATAAATAACAGTTCTGACCTCCCTCATGTAATACCGAAAGTGAGGATGCAGATAGCGATCCAATCTTATTTGCTCAGTCAGACCAGCTTTACACCAAAAAAAGAAGAAGTGAGATTTCCACATCCGAACTGCATATGAGTCCTATCAATACACAGAACTGCACGCGCTATCCACATTTCAGACACACATTATCAAGACAGAAGCAATAAGCTACTGTAATCTACATCGGAGCTAAATCTAAAGGCTTATACAATCTATGATATAGTTGAGCATAGTTGGATGAAGAACAGAAGAGATGTTTTTAGGAAAAAAAAAATGTAGCAACAAAGTCACAGCCTATGGTAAAGTAACTCACCAAAAGCAGAAAAGAAAGATTTGTATTGACAATCGTACAGAGAGTTCAAAAATTCTGACAAATGGGGTACTTTTCCAATCACCGTCAAGATCTCTGGAGCATCCACTACCTGCCATAGCACAAGCACTTTCATTTTTTACTCTAAAGTGCCAATTGGTAATTAAAATATCACCAGGGGGTAAAAATGGGAACTTATTGCAGCTAAGGTGCCCACCTTCTGCTTCAAGGAAACTCTATCCAATGAGATGATGCTGGTAAGAACGGTGTAGAAGACAAAGGTGTCATAAGGGAACAGTTCATAAGTTGTGAAGGTTGAGATGGAATCCAGGAATAAACTGGCAGCCTGCTTGAAATTTCGAGTCGACATGCAATACAATCCTTCATACACCTTCAAACGGTTTTTCCTTTCCCAATCACCTCCCTCTTCAAACAAGCTGGCAATGATTTAATCAAGCATTTCATTAGAATATTAATATTTAACAAGTGAACAGGACAGCGAATGCTATATAAGCACCTACCTCTTTGCTTTATCGATGCTTTTGGAAATGAGATCAAAATCCATGCAGAAGAAACCCAGTTGGAGCGTATAGAAAACCAAGTCCATTTTCTGCCCGACAGCTACTGTTTTACTTTCTGTTACCTTGAGCTGTTCCAATGCTTTTTCCTTATGTCCGCAAAGAAGAAGATACCAAAATCATATTCCAATGTTGAACTCCATAAGTAACGGGAAAGGTAGCTTGCCTTGAACGGCCAAAACTTACCTTGTCCCCTATACGAATGAAATACAAGGATTTGGCCAAGTGAGCTTCCCTAACTTCACTTTCCCCCAAGTTCTCTTCAGCATCAGTTATCCTAGGCAACGGCAAACAAGGCAACTCATCAAATTAACAGCAGAATGAATGAAATATGGGAATCAATTCAGTCTAAAGGACCACAAGATTAGCCATAAGACTGTTGCTCCACAACATTATCAGGCACGCTGCATTAACAGTCACAACACAACCAAATACCATCATGTGCCAAGACACGGTCTAAGCAAATTACCCTATCAGTCAAAAAATATATCTATCAATATCAATCCCTGACTTCCTCCGAAAGGTCCACATTCGAGTATATATTCCAACAGAAGATGAGAATACGATGAAAACGAGAAAAGCGAGCACTCCTCTCGAGCTCCATTGACTTCCCAGATTTATTGCAAGAGAACCATACGAAACACTCTCCCTCCATTACTAGACCAACATGTCACTTGAATCACGACACGTCGGGAAAGAAAAACCCCAGTCTCGGGATTCTTGAACAAAATGCACGACAAAAGCAGACGCGGGACTCACTTCTCATCGAGCTTCTTGATCTCCTCCTCAATACGAGCGCGCGTGGAGTCCAGGAGCGCCTGATCCGTCTCCAGAAGGGACTCCGCCGCTAGGGTTTCGTACAGCGAAACCATATCTGCACGCACAAAGCACGACAGCCCTGACGAACGACAACCCAGAAAAGAGGAGAAGAGAAAGAAAGCGATGCCGAAGGGCGGAGACAAAGGGAGGGAGGTTCAAGCGGATCACCGTCGGACTTGATGGAAGCGAGGACCTCGTCCTTGAGGCGGACCTTCTCGATGTCCGGGACGCTGGCATGCTTGAGGAGGAAGAGGCGGTGGGCGAGCACGAGGTGAGGCTGCTGCGATCCCTCTTCGCCTTCCATTTTCGCGGATTCTGCGGAGCTCTTGACGACGGAGGAGGAGGAGGAGGAGGCGGAGGAGGAGGACGGAGGACTTGGGGCTTAGCTCTTGAGTTTGAGCAAAGTGACTTGCGCACTCGGTTTTCTCTCTTCCCCGCCTCGCGCCCCATATATTCTGTTTTTCATGTTTTTGCCCCGGTTTATAAAAAAGTTCGTGTTCCCGTCCCTTGAGGATGATTAGGATTAGGCCATCCTTTTACTCTGAGCTGAGGGACAGAAATGTCCACCATCCGACGTGGCAGCTGATGTGGCTAGCCGTGCTTACGTGACGGGTCGGCGTGGAACTTCTTTGTTGCCATCAAATTGAGAGTTCGGAATAATGATTTCGAGTAAAAAATGCTCAAGAAGATAAGGTTAAATATCGTTAAAAACCATAAATCCATAACATTCACTTCACGAAAAGTCTCAAACTAGCTATCATCTCATGATACGTTTACCCCTAAATTAATTTTCTTTTAACAAAAAAAAAATTTCTTCAATCGATACCTCCGATTTAGATACACCTTTCATTGAAATCCATACGTGTGAAGACACGTGAATTTTCCATCTCGATCCGTCTCGTAAACATTTATTATCCATGTTGACACATACCCATTTCAATGAGATATTAGATGGAATGCTCATGGAGGGTAGAGTTGGGTCAGGAATATCAGTTTAGATTCTTTGGTGAGATAAAAATAAATATGGGGTAAATTTGTCTTTTTTTTTTTAGTAAAACGAAAACTAGTTTGAGATAAAGTATCACTTAATTACCATTTTTAGATTTTTTAATGAAATTTACTCAATAGAATATAAGAACAAATATTGAAGGGCAGAGAGGGCAAGGGAGTATGACTTGGCAGCTACGCCACTACTTCGGCACCCTCGTGCTTCTCTTCGGCATGAAGTGAATGAGTCGAGAGATTGATATGAGAAGAATTGAGGGTTGAAATTGGAAAACCTATGCAAGTTAGAGGATCCAATTTAGGGTTCAAGATTTGCAATGTTGTCTATTGGCATTCTTGTGATCTGGCTTCCCGTAAATTCAAGTTGATTTGAGAAGTTGATGCACTACTGTGTGAAAACCGGAGCATATCATCATCATCATCATCCTCATTTCATCTGGCTTTCTTCCTCTGTGTTCAAACTTTTTAAAAGGACAATGTGTACCATAGGGCAAGCGGTTGATCAGGTTCGACAACCCCATGAAATTGCGCATTTCGCACCAATCAAAATACCCATGTTCCGATTCACATCTGACGGTTGATGCTATGCAATTGCTCGGTCACTAGTCATGCAAAGTTGCTGCAGGTACTTCCTGCTCAATAACATTACAGCAGTAAAAGTTCCTCAATTGGACTCACAGAGCAGAACCTGCACTCACTCACTTGGTCAGACGTTAGAGAAGTTAACAGCCTCGACCAATGATATGACTGCATTATGGCCCCCACAGAAGAAACATAATGAACATATCCGGACAATATGAATATATGCCCTGCACACCTTGCAGTATCTGGAAAAGTATCACAATAACCTCATCGCTCCACCTATTGAACTAATCCAATCGATGGTCATTTCCATGAGGCTCAAGTCACCCATCACTGAAGTGGGTGCCATGGGACGGTGACTTCGCATGAGACTTTGTCAAATTGCAGGGCCCCCAACACGAACTTCAGGATATGTGCCCAGGCCCATGACAACTCTCTTTCTCCAATTGAGGAACACATCCATTCTTTCATAATGCACTCTTCCAGAACAGTCCGGGCCACTCCCTCTAACAAAACCACAAGTTCGATCTAAGAGATGGTTCATGCAATGTCAGAGAGAGAGAGAGAGAGAGAGAGGATGAATTTGGTTTATTATGGCATTTTCCACCACAAGTATTACAGTCAAACAAGAAAAGGCTCCGACTTGTACAGCATGTGCTATCTTCAGAGTTCAACAATTCACTATGGCAATTTCCAAAATGGGAAGGGCAGCTCAATGTACGAACCTCATCCGATACAGCAATGGCTTGGTGCAGAATGTGAATGGGAAAATCAGAGAGGCATCTAGGGCTGAGAATGGCTCATTTCAGTGGCTTCTATAATTTGAAACAAAATTAACAACAGGAAAATGAACTATCGTGTGAAAAGAGTAATTTCCATAATCTCTCTTGATAAGAATTCTTCCAAGATACTCATGATCTTGACCCACCAATTGCGGTAAACCGGATTTGTGCCCAATACAATGACACCTTGAAAGAGAGAATTCTTGGTATATGTCTCACCAACCTTTTGAACCCCATTTAGACCTTATCTTCTTGTTCGGTTGATTCTAGGAGGCTTTCCTGCTTCTGGCTTTTGTTGCTCTGACTTGAGAAGCTAATACGTTCCTTGCCTCCTGGTTTAGAGGAGACGTTGCTATACCAAATCATCCCTATCACGGCAACTAGCATGCCCAATATTACTTGCACATTGAGACCCTCTTTCCCAAAGAAAACGAATCCTAATGTCAGGACAAGTATGGTCTTCATGTGGCCAATCACTTGGAAAGACACAGCTGTGAACCTGCCTATGCAGATGAACTGACTGAGGTTGGTACCCACCGCTATGGTACAAGAAAGGATCAAGAATGCCTGCACGATTAAGCATGTTTAGCATACAACCAGATGTAGAGATGAGAACTGACACCCTTGCATGCATACGATGAAAGGTGACGTTCCAATACAATTTTTTCCAGAAAAATGTACCCTTAGGCTCTAGATCTTGGTGACAAAGTGACTAAATTAGATCTCTTTAGAAGGCTAGCTTCCATATAAATGGGATATGACCACACCACCTTCCAGAGGTAACAAAATCATTTTCATGCACTTTTTGGCAAAATCATTTCCTTTCCTCCAGTAACTCTGTCATATGGACAACCTAAATGTTAAGACTATCTTTTACAATCTCACAACTGGTTGCCTATTCTCAGATTGCATCATTTGATGGACATTAAAAAAATTTAGAGCAGTGAGAGAATGAAGGTTCAAAGAACATCGTGGACAGTCAATCACCATATCTGAATTTGGCCTGGTGAAGGGAAGTTGCAATTTCGAAGCAGTAGACGTGCAGAAAGATAAATCTGCCCTTCATTTCTAAAAGTGACTTCAACATGGTTTGACCCGTCAAGAGGTCGTACAATGCGCTTAGATTGCCAACAATAGTTACAGGCAACAATCCCATCCATATTAGATTTTAAGAGAGCCATCCTCAGCATAACTTTGTGCCAAACATCTTTCAACTCAGTTGAGAGAGCGGGGGGGTCTGTGTGTTTGTGAGACTCAATTCTTTTAGGTGACCCAGAATAAGTCTCATTCTTTTTCAATAAGTAGGTAATGACAGCCCAGTTTATTCACAACCAAGTGAATGTTAAAAAAAAACTTCTGTATAAAACTTGCGCTGCCTAATATGTCATTTAAATAAAGACAGTGAACAAAGATGGAGAACTTACCACAGATGTGACAGAGTATTGGTAGGCATCAACTCTTTCACCAGTAAACATGTAGTCGAGAAAGGGCCCTACTATAAGCAGAGAAGTTGCCTGCACAGGAGCTGTGTGCCCCAGTAGGTTAAATGATCCTATTGAATACTTTCTTTGAAGAAAGTGAACATACTGCATTCACAATACATTGAATTAGGAATTTTCCAAGTTCAGAAATTTGTGATGAATGATGATTGGAGTTGTCTCTTTAGCAACAGCAAATTACACTGAATTACAGACTTATAGTTACTGTGCTATGATTTGGTGGCATGTCTGTGAAATGCACGTGAATAGTATGAAGACCATTCTCTATGAGAATAGATTTGGAATTAGCATACTAAATTCCAAGTGTCAACTTGACGAGAATTGCTTCAGTGAAGTGGCTTTACTCACATATTGCTGTAGAGCGGTGCTCCAGACTGCTATACAGGCAGCCAGAAAGCCCTTGAAGTTGACACTGACATCAGTAACGGTACAAAATGCCACCCCAAGGAGAACAACTACAATGCTGAGCTTTGTATCCCTTGAATACCGCACTTGGTCCAAGACGACTTCGAGAAAGCAAGACACTGGTATCATACTCAGCTTTGCAATCTGAAAGGAGAAAACAACCATGCAAGTTTTAAGTTAAATTTTCATCAATGCCACCATCAGAATAGCAAAAGGATTCAGGTACCGATTCTCAAAACCTTACCTGGTAAAATCCGACAGAGTTCCACATCAGACTGATGTTCATTCCGACGATGGAGAAGTTGGCAAACAAAACATATTTCAAGATCTCACTCGCTGGTAGATTTGTGGGCTGAATATAACCAAGCCACCTAAAAACAAGTGTCAGCGTGGTTGTTGTGGCAAAATGAAGACCGGTTAAAGTTGTAGCTGCAAGATACCAATCAATGTCGAGAATGTTAGTGTTCTATTTGTAGAGTTTTTCGGAGAAATTGTGGCAGATTACTACTATAAATTAAGCACAAATCATTATGCTTGCATCTTACTGCTCTTTGTTTTTCAGTTCTTCCTTTGTTAAGGGAATCTCAAACTTAGGGCTACCGAGCAAGTGATTTCAATTGATCGGGAATAACATCATGAAAATAGCAAATATCAATCTTATTAGCATACTAAATTGGAAAGAAGACAAAAGTGCGAGGAAAATTATTTCCAACAATTAATTCATTCTATGCTATCTGTAGAAAAGGAACGTTCATTTGTCTTACCTAAAAACTGTGTCGCCAAGAAAAATCAGAGAGATTTGTTCCCTAATGAAGTCTTCTATAAAAAGTGCATTTAGAGGTGGTTTTAATCATTCGTGTGTGATGAATCAATGCCATAAGAATATGAGAGCATGCACATTTAGTTTAACGAAACAGACAGAGAAGGGGAAACTAGCCCTGCAACCTTGCCCTCAAAAGGTAAACTGGAAACAAACAAATGAAGCGTGGAACATTTTACAAAAGGTGCAAAGAGAAGTTCAAGTAATTCATCACGATCTTTGGCATGATAGTACCCTTCAGAATTCATGTCGTTCAGGTTTATCGTGAAAGATGCGAGGAATTTCCGCAACTGACTATAAAATAAGGAGCAGATAAAGTCCTTTTCCACATTGCTGCCCTTTCCAGATTGCCAAATCTAGCCATCTATCAATTGCATCCTCAGGTTTTATACAGCCATTAAGGTAATGGAAAAAGTTCATTCTGGGATGTTCATTCAGTTCCTTAGTTAACATGATCAGAAAAGAATAATCTGACAGCTACAAGAGGTAACTGGTGCAAGATAGAAACTGACCATGAATTACTTGAACAAATTAGAAGAAAATGCCATTTGAAGATAAATATTAAGAAAAAATGAGAACAAAGAGCTATTAACCTTTAATGACAAATGGTAACACCAGTTAAGCTCCATAGGGGTAATCATTGCAATTACTAGTCAAGAACTTTTTGGGCATCTAGAGCTAGACAAGAACTCAAAGTCAACAGATCTGCAACCTAAGTGCACAAAATGTGAGAATTAAATCACAGGAAATTTCCTTCAGGGGAAAGGACTAAATCAAAAGAATCTCAAAGTCAAACACAGGGCTCCACCATCACCTTTCAAGTTTGTTTCAATGATATGCAACAAAAATTATCTCATGTGAGTTAACCAAGAGCTAGTCCCCATAATCTGCTAATCATGAAGGAAAACCAAATTCTGAGACTTGCATTCAAACAAAAACAGGACATGTTCATGATCCATTAAAGAATCTGGCTGAGCAAGACAACATTGCACACCAATTCGATTTCAGAAACAGCTAAATTGTAGCCCTAGCCTAGCAGAAAATTACTCAAGCAAAATCATTAAGCATGCCAGACAAGGTTGAAGAAAGTAACATTAGATCAACCTTGTGGGACAACCTCTCCGTTATTTAAGTGAAGAGGCAGGGAAAAAAAAATCTAAAACATGAAATGAGAAAACAATATGAGACAGATACTCTTGAAAGCCAGAAAGCTGTATGACCACTCTAACAAAACAGAAGGTTTTTGAGATGGATTCCCTCCAAATCAACAATCATCAAGAGTATTGCGTAAACAGAGAAAAGATGAAGGTTTTTTTTTGTAAACGAGAAAAGATAAAGTTTGATCTTCAATAATCCCAAGCTTATCTAAATTATTGACTTGATGCAACCAGATGATTATTCACATCTCATACTCGTACCAAGGACGTACCAAATCTGAAACCGTACGTAGCCATCAGAGCTTTATTAACAAGTATTATTCCTACAGAGGTGAGAATGTTGAACATCCATGCTGCTACATCGACAGCTGCTTTTTTATTAGCCTTAGTTGCTGAAGTCATGTTCTTCTCTCTTTTAGAATCAGTACTATCACTGCTGCTCAAACTTCATAAAAAACAAACGCTGCACCGTTATTTTGACAGCTTCCTTATCTGCACAAAACATAATAAGGTCAAGACAACACTGCTCAAAAGATATGGGGTTCACAAAGGTCAAACGGCCACTGCAACAGAAACAAAACCAGAGAGATTTAAGGAGATTCGCCTACTTTGCGAATTTCCATGTGGCAATGTATATGATTCACAACGGCAAACAAAGGATTGCATGCAGGGATAGAGTCACAGAACTTGCTTTCCATCTGGGAATTTACAAGGAATTCAGAAATTCTTGATATTCTCGACAGTTGGACTTCACTTCCTAAAAGGATGGTCATTACCAAATAAACTTCACTATACGTTAAGACCAAATATATTTCTCCGATCTTGATATCCGTGAGCAAACTGATACCGAAATCGGAATCTATTAGTTGCCAGATATCGAAATCGAAATCTATTAGTCGCCAAAAGCACGAACAGCGTTTAAACAAGTCAACGAAATAAAAAGCAACCTAGTATGATCATCCTACTCCTACAACAATCATGCTTCAAACGCAAAATTCAACATCCAGACTCAAAATCAGCTTAGAAACAGCCAAGAGCAAGTCCCTGTAACTATAAACTACAAGAAGTATAGAACCCACCAACACGATTTCCTCAGAACACACATGACGATCAAAACCAGGTCCTATCTTTCGCCAATAAAACAGGGAAATCATGTGGGTTTTTTTGGGGCAAACCTCTGGAGAGAAAACTTCAGCGAGTGTCGAGAGGGACTCTCTGTCTCTGTGCGTGCGCCCCTCATGCAAATCCCAACGTTAATGTAGAGAGATGGAGGACGCCACGCAATGGACGCAACGCAAAGTGGCAGCTACTCTTTGCCGTGAAATTCAATGCTTTTCTCGATTATTGGAAGAAAAATACAGAAAACGAATCACAAGAGGCAAAAAACAAGACGTGGGTAGAGAGAACGAATGAGAAAGACAACGCCCACGATTTTATATCCACGGAAAGACACGAACGCCAGTTTCCTCTGACTCCACCCCAAGTTTTATACTTCGCTCAAGAGCGATCTGAAACTTTGGTCAATTCCGTGATATGTGGAATCACAGAAGGAAATAAATATTTGGTGGGTTCGTTGAATTTGGAGCGAGGAGTGAGATTTAGACCAGAAAGGAGGCAGCTTTTCTGAGGAAATCAGGTGGATGTGAAGGGGACTGCTTATTGGTATTGTGATTTTTCCAACGTTTGCCCAAGAAAAGAAAGAAACCAAGCAGCCAACTTGGGCTGTTGTATTCAACCTCAAGTCCCTTTCTTTCAACGTCTGTCCGAATGTGCTTTAAGGGCTCATTGGATTTCCTAATTTACTTCTTCGAAATACTTAGAAAATGGTTCCTCGGTGATCGCCGGACCAAAAAGGGAGTAAATCTCGTTCGTTGGCCATACATCTTTGAAGTTTTTGTGCATTAGGGCATTCTTAAAAATCGTTAAGAAATGATATTTATAGAATTTGGACTTAGTTATGCTTTGGAGATCATTGAGCAATGAAAAGAATATCATTGTTTTTATTTTAAGAAAGTGATGGGTGACGATGATTCCGATGTCTATTTCACATATGAATACAAAAAGTCAAATCCAAAAGATAAAGAAATAAAAAGAAGGACAGAGGACATCGATTTCTTTGTTGAATGGAGAAAAGTCCTTCGGGCAAGTTAAGGTTCAAGCCGGCGTTTATGGCCTTAGAGTCCTGACATATGACAATCGTGCAGAAGGGATAAGTTCACCACCTTCCATTGATTTTCCATGTACGATGTCATGGGAATTACGACATTTTGGCGTGAGTCTCTTTCTCTCTGTCCTCTAGTTTACAAATCAAGAATGGGTATATGCTAGATCCACGAGCATGGACGACCGACCCTTGTACTAGATTAGGCCTAAACTCCTTACCTAAACATGGTCAATATTCAAAATCATTGTTCTTCTCCTAAAAACAGATTGATCCAGAACGGGTATTAGTTTGCTCGGCTGGTCTCCACCAAACTCAGATTCACCCATCTTGCGTTTTATGTCAAGCGAGATTAACGAGTCATCGGGCTCATGATCAATGTTACAAGTGGCTTATTTTCTCTATTTTTTCTTTTTCTTTTTCACTGCAATTGGACAATATTCTGAAAATGCCCGTCGAAAATCTAATTTCTTCGATCTTGAGACAAGTAGGTCATTCACATTGTATCGGCAGTAACTTCACAAGACGTTAACTGAGATATAGGGGGCTCATTCTCCTTCCTCAGTTGTCCTAAAGCATCTAGGATATATACCTTATGGTTGCCTCGTGCTCCATGCAAGCCAAGCTTGAGTGCTTGTCCTCCACCCTGGCGGGCAAGCAGGTTTCCCTACATTCACATTAATCCCAGTGTTAATTCCTAGTCAGGCAATTCGTCGAATTCTAAGGGCCAATTGCACCTCCCATCGTTCAAAACATTCTAAGGACAAGAAAAAGGGGATTATCAATAGGAGTTTAGTCAAGTAGACAGTCAACATATTTGGCTCACTCCCGTCCCCTTCGAGGGAGGCTAGCACTGATCTTTAGCGGGATGGATCGACGGCGGTTGTTCTTAGTAGCATTGTATTAAAGACGTTATCCAAATCGATGTGTACAATCCTTTTTCTTTTTTATAATGACTACTCAAAGAGTTTAACCAGAAGAGGATTTAGCCAAATATTTCTCGAGAAGGATTCGGCAATGGTTAAAGGGTCATGACAAGGCCAAAATGCTCTTCATGATCATTGTTACGACGTTAAGGTGACGACGCCTTTTTGCATTTTGTACAAGGGTCGGCCATCATCTTTGTCTTTCTCATCGATTGTCATTGTAATATATGTTTCCCCATCATTTAAGGTAACGATGCTTTGCTTCTTCACGAAACCAGCCTTCAATAAAGAGCCGCTCGAACGTCAACGATCCAATCTAGGGTTTATAACCAAGTTCAATAATAGGATATGCCATCTTCCCCGGTTCCCACATGAGATGCCACGCCTTTAAGTGCTTTCGAAGCTAAAAGGATTGATGGGCTTTGATCCGACATTTCGAGTCACTCTATTTAAACTGTTTGTCATATGATATCCAGAGCAAGGAGCAGCATTCGAGAATACCTAGGTGAGCTTTGTCTGGGTGTAGCATGCAGCTCTATTGTCCACTTCTAATGAACGCGTTTGCCTCGACTCTCTATCGTCTCCTGGAATCGTGTTATTATCATAAGTGATGAGTGACTGCTCATCATCGAAAAGATTTATAGTCTGGAAGCTCCTAAGTCCGATACCCTTCGACGTCCCATAACTTTGATGGTAATGGCCAGATCTACTACTGTCCATCCATCTCGGTCCGTATCTTTGTTTTGTTTGTTCCGGGAAGGAATTTGATCAGCCATGGGCATGCTTTCTATATAACCATGGCTATAGGGTCAAATACGCCGGGAAGAATGAGTCTGGTTAGGTTGGGCGATGCACATCTTGGTTGTTTCTGTCATCACCGCTAGAGATCGAATATACGAGATTTTATAAGATTATTATCAATTTGTTTTAATAACTTAAGCTGTTAGATGAAAACATGAGATAGTATTTGAATGTCATGATATTTCCCTTTACGCGTGTATGGAATCTCATATTCTTGAACTTTAATGAAATTATTGTCAACTATTTAAAAAATTTAAAATGTTAAATGAATGTGTAATTTATTACTTAAATGCATAGGTTCAATTAAATAATACATGACCCAATTGACTTCCATACAATAAATTTATGAATGATTATGCAATCAACCCTTCTCGCGTCTTCCAATCTTCATTCGAATGAACAATTGTGAACATCAATCTTGCATGTTTAGAGTAATAATATTTCTACCTTTATAACTATAAAACGCTTAAATCAACATTAAACACTTTTTGTTCATGCTTCTCTCCAATTTTGCATTAATAATATATATGCGTCATGGTGCGACTAAAACAACTATTAATTAGTCATACAAATCTCTCTCTCTTCCATACATTTTTTCTTTCTCATTTTGTATTATTACTTTTTCCCCTAGTGGGAATCCTTTGTTTGATGATGCTTCATGAGCATATGCCAATATACTTTAGCGTTGATCTTTATTTTTCTCGTTTCGTTGATTCTCTTTTGTATTTAACTTGTTTGATATTATCATCTATTTCTCCGATTAGAGTCTCCCACTTCATATTGATAAATAATAGAGAATCAGTCTTCAACCTATTACAAGAATCCCAATTCAATCTTGAACTTTCCAACTTTGCAGATGGAGTCCTTATGAAATTCCAATGTAATCATTTTGACCAACTATTGTTTGGAAATTACTGATGTGACTGTATGCCTCTTAAGACGGCTGACGCTGATTAGAGTGTCATGTCATGGATTTTCAGTGATAATTGATTGAAATAATAATATTGGATTTTATGCAAAGATTTATAACTAAATTGACAATATTAAAAAGTTTAAGACTGAATTGATATTCATACTATAAATTTAGGACCGAACAGTGTAAGTTTTCCCTAATAAAGGTCAACGATTTGACAAATGACTTGACAAATAAATCATCGCTACTTCCTTGTTTTATGTTGATTTTCTTCCTAGGTAAACAAATTTTGTCCATTTGATAATACTCTCCATCTTATGAAGAATTCTCAATCACGCTTAAGCATTCCTATTAATTTGATGGATATTATGGTGACTTAACACGTGCAATGTGCGTGA
The DNA here is from genome assembly GCA_019926035.1 of Melaleuca alternifolia. Taxonomy (NCBI): domain Eukaryota; kingdom Viridiplantae; phylum Streptophyta; class Magnoliopsida; order Myrtales; family Myrtaceae; genus Melaleuca; species Melaleuca alternifolia. Next base: position 640,963 of record JAGKPW010000209.1, read on the forward strand.
TAATTTACCTACTAATTATTAGAAAGTTCAATCCAAAAGCTTAGCCTTATAAATGGAGGAGGCCACATGAATATAAAGAGCATATAAACTATAGTTGTGGAGGTATGTGAGATATTTCAACCCTCATCTCATGTCCAAGTGGCACATAAAAATCTAACTAATGGGTGAACGCACACGCGAAAGGGGCAGAATCCGACTACTATACCATATTAGAAAGTCTAATCCAAAAACTTAAATTTATAGGTGGAGAAGACCACGTGATTACAAATGGCATGTAAACTCCATTGTCGAGCGATGTAGGATATTTCAACGGTAATTAAAAAACAGACCGGAGCTCCCTACGGTGAATAGCTCACGATGAACCATCGCGTCGATCGTACAGTCTAATTGCGTATTATGTGATTCAAGTCCATCAAGCACAAATTAAGGGCGAATAGATGCACGTAAAAATGGGTTAAACATATCGACAATACTTTGAATTAAACAATCTAAAGCAATACTTGTGGGCGAATGCCAGTGCCCATTTATAAACACAGACTTTTCCAGACGTGGTTGATGTAGAATGAAGTCTCATCTTTTTACCCAATCATGTTCCCATTGAGGTGATCGTGTGCGTCCACTTTAATTGAGGATCGACTTCGTCAGAAAGATGGAGATGAATTTGATTTGTGAAGACTCCGGCAAGAGCATACGTAGTTGGAAGTGAGGGAAGCTTGGGTGATGCAACATGCAAGTGACAAGAGCATGGGAGGGAAGACTTATCAAGGATGATCTCATCGTAAAGCAAATTAAAAGAAGGGTAGATGAATGGGTTGTGAGGGTTCAGCGCACGCCGATTTTCATTGACTTCTCTTTTGACATGCTAACCAGCGGATTGATTTTCACAGACAATCCCAAGTTTTGTTGTCTTCATCTTCATCAGAAGCACTAGTTAACACCATGCTCTACGTGTTCTTAACAGTTCCGTGATTAAGTATAAAGCAACGTGTAGATAACGAAACTGCGATTGTGAACGAAACATGCAATGCCAAGCAAACATAATCTCCTATGGACGTAAAGTATGAACAGAGTAATAGACGGAAGAGATTGCAGAACAAATTTATAGGATTGCAGTTGTCTGAAACATTGCAGCTTGCTCTACAAGTAACGCATGCTCTCGGGACAATTTAGGATCAAGTGGGACTCGACTTTTCTCAAAAGATATCTAAACTTGAAATGCACGTTGCATTCTTCCTTTAGGTTAAGATAGCCATCGAAGCTACTGTTCATAAGGGTGTGCAACCGGACCGGGGCCTACCCTGAAAACAGGGTTGGAAACAGGGTCCAATGCAAACAGGATCGGGTACAAGATCCAAAAAAGAGGAACCGGTTATAACAGGGTCGGGTACAGGGTCCAGGTCTGGAACCTACGCTGAACCCTGAACCCGATCATTGAAAAATAAACTTCATTTAGTTTCTGATTTGTAAGTAAATATACTTTATTAAATCATAATTTTTGCATATGTCTTTAGAGCATATGATTTATTGTTGATTTTAGGTTTTTGTTAAAGATTTTGTACCACGTGGATTGACAGACATAATTTCATTTTTTGAGGATAAGTTATGTTGATTTCACTTTTGGAGAAGTGCTTGCGCTAAAGATTTGTTAACCATTTGAGACAAACGAAAAGTTTCATGTAATATTGTGTGAATGAGACTAATATTATATCCATGTTTGTTACTAATGTATATGTAATGTTATGATTTTTGCTTAAACAAATGAAAAGTCGTATAAGATGAGCAGATACAAAACATGTTCCAATATAAACCGGAAAAACAGGGTGGATCGGGTACAGGGTCCAATGCAAACAGGGTAGGGTACAGGGTCCAAAAAAGGGGAACCGATTATAATAGGGTCGGGTACAAGATCCAGGTTTGGAACCTACCCACCCTGTTTTTGCTCACCCTTAACTGTTCATGGCTCGGAACGTTCACTTGGAGCCAAGATGGTCAGAATCCCTCCTTTTGCTTAGGACCACCACCACAACTGATCGTCGTCACTTCCAATGATTGCGGAATCACCATCGCGGGCAATTGATTGTGTTTGGCGATTGACGGTGAAAATGAGAAATTATACGTCAAGTGGCTATCACAATGGAAAAACTTGAATCCACTTACGAGTGAGAGGTCGTCATGCACGACTCGTCTCCGCCTATCACTACTCTTGGATTGTCAGCTTCGACATCAAGCAGCGCCCGAGCTTCGCGAGCCGCATCCACCACCTCTTTGCCACCCTTCATCTCTGCATTGGCTGATGCTGCCTTGTCCACTGGATCGGTTGTGCTCGCTGCCTTCCCCAATCGCTCCACGATGCCTTCGGCGATCCGAGGCTCATCTTCAACGGTGTTCAGATAGCTCCCGATGCGTTGAGGCTGAGCGAGAACTGCGGCCTGGAGGTGAGATGGCAGTGGTTCTGGCGAAGCTAAGGACGAAGGAGACGAACCAGAGCGAGCGACGTTGGTGAGGGACTTCAACAGCGACATTTAGAGATGCCGTGGGAAATTGCTTTGGGCAAGTGGGGTTAACAAAGATTTTCAGTAAATTTTCAAAGATTTTTACCTTAGAGTGCATCAAATATATGACCGCATTTTCAACCTTTCGGATAATACTCGAAGGACTTCTAATTTGACCTTATCCTATCATATTTTCGAAGTCCAGGATTTAAGGAAGTATAGTAAGTAGTCATATATATGCCAAAATCTCCACACCAACCAAGGTGAACAGACTTGCTCGTTTAGCAATTTTAGCAACTCGACTCGTGAACCCACATCGATCTTACTCACCGTATGAGATTTGAACCAGTTGATAAGGTTCTGGACTCGTGAAAATAGAGATTCTCGCATGATTATTTGATGTACATTTGGTCGAAATAGACAAATTTGCTTCTTCGACTTGTTTGACACTTTGTCTACTTCAGCAAAAAAGCATGGCTAACCTCGTTTGAGCATGGGACAAGTGCTCCGCTTTCTCAAGGTTAACTCCTTCGAGTCGCTCTTAACATTCCAGTAGTCTTCGCTAGCTCTCTGTATATCCAAACTTGAAACTGTCTATATTGCACTCAGATTATCTATTTCTATATCTGCATTCAATTGTGGTTGTATCACAACCACTTCCTCTGGCCATATCGAAACTTTATCAACTATGACCTCAAACTTGTTATGAAATCTAGCGGCTCTATAGACATATCACATCCGAAAAATTTGAAGCTCCACCTGTTCCTAATTAACATCTAGATCTTTTTCTACGATTGATCACTCCTCTTTTGAATCAAGACCGATTTGTCAAGGATGACTTCTTTGCTGAATATAAAGCTAAGTGGATCTTGCTTGGTGTACTATAACCTCTATACCTTCATCTTGTGCATAGCCTCTAGCTTCAACATACCATCGCTTGCACGAGCATAAGCAGGGCAATCGATCATTCTCAATCGGATATTATCGGTATGCTTAGTTAACCGTGTTTTCCAAGTAATTGCTAGTGATTGCAATCTATTTGTTAATCAACACGCAGTATTCACTACCTTGGCTCATAAATCTTCATCTGATGCAACATTGCAGCGTAAAGAACGAGACCTTTGGTATAATTCCATTCATGATTCCGCGACTCTGTTCAGCTACGCTCATTTTTGTCTATTCTCATGCACATTATCTTCCTTAATATTGGCTTTTGATTATTGCCTTCCACAACTTGAACTAAACAAGCAGTTTGCTCTCGTGACTAAGAAGACAAATCCAAACTTTTTCATCGAACTGGTCATCGACAAAGAGCAACAAATACATGGCACCACCCTCATATATAGAACTTGAGAAGGTCCGCATAAGTCTGAAATGCATATAGCCCACAAAATCCGAGAGGTACGATGAAGTATTCCACTAAATTTCAACGTCCGCTAATGAATCATGTCGCGGTATTCACAAAAGTCCACCTTTACAGTCTCGTGACTTCCGAGTAACAGACTCCCTTTAACTCAGAACAAGCATCTCCCTCACTTATGTGTCCATATGCTTACAATTGTGCCATGTTTTGATTTGAAGCCTCAAATAATCTAACGGATGAGCCTTCCTTAAAGGAGATAGAACCCACAGTTATCCCTTCCCCGCATTATAGTAGATCGCCAAAGACCTTCAAAACTTCACTGCCAATGAAGATTTGGTGTCCAAACTTGTCAAGGACATTCAACATGTTAAGGTTCTTTCTTAGATTTGATACATGCCTAACATTAATTAATGTAACCAACAGTCCATCAAGCATCCTAATCCGAATTCTTCCGGTACTGTTATTTCACAAGCAGAACATTTTCCATACGCACTTTGTCGCCCTCCATTGACTGAGATGCAATAAACGAGTGCCTATGAGTAGTCTGATGATAATAAAATCCGAAGTCAAGCACCAAAGCCTCACATGAGAAACCCGTGGTGTGGCTATTAACACATCATCAACGTCACTAGAACTATTATGTGCTACAATGACAACATTACCATCACACGTATACTCTACCTTAACTCCTTTACCGTTGTACTTTAGGTGATTTTTCTTTGGTAGATACCTCATCGCAGTGTAACATCGACCGTCCCAAATGTTAAGCCTCGATTTATAAGGGCTCTTCTATCTACTATCGTAAGTTGTCGTCTCCTAATATAAATTTTTGTGCCACTCCTTAGGAAATAAGGCGAATTTGACCTCTTTTAATGTAACCATAGTACTCTCTAGCAACGGTGATTAAAACGCTCAAAAAAATATGGTAGAGATAGCAACGACATCATGCGTTGCTCCTCATTAGGCAAAGCCTGAATGACATTCTTCAAGTTCATTGGCAGTTTGTTAAATGCATATAAATGGGCTCTAATGGATGCGTCTTTAACTATTCAAAATTAAAATATTCTTTTCAATTCATACGATGAAGTGACTCGAGTTTTGCCTACAACACTGCGACATCCTTCTCTTCGATCACTTTAATCAACATCTAGGGTGTGTTTGGTTTAGCATTTGAAATGGGTTTTGAGACTCTAAAGTCCTTTGGCCAAATGCAAATGTTGTTTAATTTATTTTTTGGAGGGCCTTGGAAAGATGCAATTGCATCTCCAAAGCTCTCTAAAAACATTTAGGAGAATGCAGCTCAAGGTGCTTTAAGAAGTAGCATTTTCAGAATGCTACTTCCCCACCTCTGACAACTCCCTCTTCCGCGTCCGGCAACCCCCCCTCTGTCGCCTCTTGCCTTCGGCGACTCCCCCTCCTGCCTCTGGTGACTCCTCTGCTCCACCCCTCCCCCCCTTCGCCACCTCTCGATGACTCAGACTCTCCCCCTTCGCAATTGCCGCCTCCCCCCTTGCCTCCAACGACTCCCCCATTTTGCCGCCTCCCAACGATTCCAACTCCCCCCCACAACCACCGCCTACCAGCCGCCTTTGATGCCTCCCCCTGCCTCTGGCAACTCTCTCCCCCCACCCCCCCCCCCCCCCGCGCCACCTCCCGATGACTTCTACTCCCCTACAACCGCCGCCTCCCCCTTGCCTTTGACAACTCCCCCTCCGCCACCTCCCCCCTCCTTCGGTGACTCTCGACAACTCTAACTCCTTCCCACAATTGCTGCCTTCCTCCCTCCGACCTCGACTCCAATACGAAAGAGCTTAAAATTGGTTACAATATTTTTTTCCAAATATATATTTACCAAACAGTATTTCCTAAAAATTGCATCTCAAAACATTTTTTAATTGTATTTTACTAAACGATATTTGTATTTCATGAAATCACTTTACATTAAAGATGTTTGCATCTTTCCAATGACTTTCTTTGAATGATGAACCGAATGCATCCCTGATTCGATAAACTCAGCAAAATTATGCCTTTTGCCTTTTTCTATCAACTCTGCCTTAGCGTTGTCTTCCACCATTTCTTATAGCTTATTATTGTCATGCAATACCTTCGCCAAAATCTTAACTTGTTAACATGGCACACGTCTTAAAGATCTACTGTCGAAAGTTGATTTTCCTATTGAACTTCCTAGTCTCAATCTCCCCACATAACTACAATTACAACATTTCTAGATAATGATAAGATACAAATATAGTTCGCATCAACTCCAAAAGCGACTAAGCTTAGCTCTTATACGATCGCTGTGAAATAATGGGAAAGATAATGCATCTTGCAATTTAAGTCTAATGCAAGAAGAAGAAATTGCCAGAAACATAAATAAGGAACAATAAAGAACACCATGAATTCATGTGGTTTGATAGGATTATGAGTGTCTACTCCATGAGAAGAGCCAACCACATAAAAATCCATCGTAAATTCAATTGATATAGTTTACAGTAGCTCAATAGTGGGTTTTAACCCCAGATTACACCAAAGCAAGTTCTCACCAAGAATTCACTCAAAACACTCACAGAGAAAACCTAAATGCTCCTTCTATTTGCTTTAGTTAATCAACCCACCATATATATATACAGAGAAAATTGTCCAAACAGTCATAAATTTATTGTATTTTTACTAATTTAGTCTTAAATCTTCAAAGTTTATCAATTTAGTCCTAAACTTTTTAAAACCTTATTAATTTAGTCGTTCTGATAAATTTGTCTCGGACACGTAAGTATTTTTCTGACATCCACTTAATATTTTTCGAGAAAAATTTGTCGAGATGACTGAATTGATAATATCAAAACTTAAAGATTTAAGATTGAATTGTTAAACGTATAATACGTTTAGGACTGTTTGTACCATTTTCCCTATGTCTGAAAGTAAGATATCTTGATTGCGGAACTTGCTCGAATTAAAAAAAAATCAAATTCGAGACATATTTTAACGTTACAGTAATCTCACCGACCTGATCGACGGCGAGTACGGTACACACGTGGCATTGAAATCGATATGGACCGTCGGACAGGAGTACGGACTTTTCAGGACCGGCGACTTTTGGGAGACGCAGGTGGAGGAGAAGGCTGGGCCCGAGCCATAAGCCTCGTTTCCCCAACGTGAGCGACAAAGGTGGGGGCCCACGTGCGATCCACGTGGCTGAATATCCACGTACCCACTCCATCTCCTTTGTGCTGCATCCCACAACTTCGCCTTTGGCCTTTGCCTTTTCCCCTCAGCCATCCTCTCTTTCTCTCTCTCTCTCTCTCGTCGCGGTTCGATTTCGATCGGAGGTCCGCCGCCCCCCTCGCCAGCCCTTCCCCTTCTGGTCATCCCTATGGCGAAGAAGAGGAAGTCCGTCGCATCGCGCCTCGACGAGGTGGACCGGAGCCTCTACTCCTCCTTCTGCAGCGCCGCCAACTCCCTCTCCCAGCTCTACACGCAGGCCATGAACCACCAGCGCCTCTCCTTCCAGGCCGGGGAGCGTCACGCGCTGGTACCTCCCTCCTTCCCGATTCCCGCGGCCTTTTTTGCTTTCTCTTTGCCCTTTTCCTCCCTCGATTGGCGTCGTTTTAGCTGATTCGTTAGCTCGGTTTTTGGAAGGGGTTTCCCGATGCTCGATTCGTGGGATTTTGCGGTCCCCTTTTGGGGCCGTCGGTGGGTGATTTTGTTGATTTCGATTTCGATTTAATATTCCGGTGTTACTGCTTAGGGTCGGTATGGGGGCTATTGGATTCGAATAGTTTTGGTTTGCTCTGCAGCGGGAATTGAAGCCCTGACTTTAGCCAGAATGAGGTTCTGGGCTTCTAGATCGGTTGTCGGTGATATTGACCTCGTGCCTGGGCACTGTTGATTGATTTGGGTGCGTGGTTGTCCGGCTTTGGGTCATTCATTTCTCTTTTGGGGCTCGTATGGGTTTGGTAGATTGCTGTTTGCGATTGCATTTCCCTGTGTGTTATTTTACTGGTGATACTTGCATGTCGGTAAACTTAATTGGCATGGCAAGTGCTTGTTCATTTTTTTGTGAGAACTTTTGGTAGCACTATGGGGACGAACTCCATTAATGGGATCGGACTATTCAGAGGAATGGTTAAGTTTGACTGAGTGGCAGCTTATTTGCACAGGTCGGATTCAATGATACATTATCTGGGTGTTTCCCTGACGTTGGGTTAGGTAGGAGTTGAGAGTTGTGTTGCTTGTTAACTTGTGTTGTTAAAGATACTTTTAGCTTGGAGGTATAGGCATGGCAACTCCACTTCGCTTTGCCATGGCTTTGGTTTGGTTGATGAGGATGAACATGAGGACATAATAATACTTGATGAGTTAAAGGTGCTCTTATGGCGCTACAACAAGGATGGTTGTGTCATGCCACGCGCCACAAGTTCCTCATCTTCACTTGCTCTGGGCTTATGTTCAGAAGCAATCAGCATTATGCTACTCAAAATCAAAATAAAGTCCTTGTATAGAAAGTTGAGAGTGGTAGCGCGATCTTTTGCTAAAATGGTACAGACTTTTTGGCTTCTACTGGTTTACTAAACTGAAATAACTAAAGAAAAGATTGGATGCAACTCATTTTGCAATATTTTCAAATTAGATTTAGTTGTATATCGTCCTGTTGATTGGCATATGCTAGAAAAGAACTAATATCTGGAATAGCTGAGTGCAAAAACAAACTTATGTTTAGGAGTGCAGGGTAAGAGCGTTTCTACCAACGTTTTAACTTTGACTAATGAATTTCTCTCTGAATCCATCTAGGTTTGGTCATTAAACCCTCATAAGAATTTTCATCCAAGTTAATTTGTGAAAGCTTTTTATATGCATGTACCAGTCACTCTTCCAAATTCCAATATTGTCTTGCTATGCTATGAAGTTGAATGTATTTGAAGTGTGGTTCCAGAAAGTAACCATTTACATGTAAAATGACAGCAAGTTGAGGTTTGATTGATCTTAATGCTATCTCAATAGGAATAGATACTCTCTTATGTCATTTTAGATGAGTTGTTAACCCTTCATGTGGATCCAACCACTATGAGATAATTCTGCTGCCCTCTCAACCCCGCTTCTTTTGCTCACAGAAGTTTTTTCCTCATGGGGTTTCGGTCATCTTCTCTTCAAACTATATGTTGGATGGAATATTATATATTCTTTTTCGGGCTTGCAGTTGTCTGAAAACTCAATTCTAGACATTAATATAATTAGATCTGCTCTTCATAGACAGCCTCTTCCCTCCTCTTGGGCTTGGTGGCCTAGCTGTTGGTGAAAATTTGGTGCTAGTGAATTGGAATGCCATTCTGCTCTGGTTAGAGAAGAGCCAGCCTAAAAGAAAGTCAAACTGTTTCTTCCCGTTCTGATTGGCGAGCAGGATTTCTATGCCAGAGATATCTTCTCCATAGGAAAGGCGTAGAAACTGATATGATGGGGTAACTAAAAGGAATCATATGGGGAGGAGATTTCTATCAGCTTCAGCTTCAATTGGTTAACCTCTTTGAACAGGAAAGACTTTGTCTCTCGCTTATCACCAAGTAGTTTCCAGTTGTAGACCTTCAGCCTCAGGCTTTTTCATCTTTCAAGCCATCACAGGTCTTGTGTGCCCTTGAATCCTCTGTTAAATCATCAAACCATTGACTTTCATGTGCAAAGGAGTTCTTCCTCCTATTCACACTTTTTTTCATGCGATCTAACTTTTGCTCTTCCGCTTTCATTGTTTTTAGGGCCAGAATATAGGGCACTCTCTATTTAGGCTAAAATTGTCACTGTATGTAGAATAGTCACTTGGTCTTTCTCTAGTAACTCGATAAAGTTCTTGGAAAACTTAATTCCATCCTTACGGTTTGGTGTTCAGGTGAATCTTTTTGGCCATTTCTTTCTTCTTTGTGATTTCTCCCTAAGGCTTTGGACTCATATGTTCTGCTTGTCTTGGAATCATATGTTCTGCTTGTTCAATGTTGTATCAGTCATGCCAAGACTTGTCATCCGATCTTTAGCTATTGGAATACCTTTGTTGGAGACTTAACCTCCCAAAGAATTCTTCAGAGTGTTGCGCCACTTTTCTGATGTGGTGCAACTGGAAAGAATTTACCAAATGATTGATCGAGGGATTTTAATGTTAGGTTGCTTCTCTCTTGCAGTCTCTGATTCATCTTTTCCCTTGGTCTTTTTGTTCTGTTTCTGTGTAGGTTTGTCATGTTTTACTTCTTGTTTGGTTTTCTTCTTCCTGTCCGTGTACATCTCTGTCGAGATTTTTTGTGTTAACAAAATCCTTCATTATCTATAAGTGAAGAAAAAATCAGTCATCTGCCTGTACATGACTATGGGATACAATCTGACTTTCCATGTCATATGTATTCATTGCATGTAAATTCATCAATGTATTAATAATTGGCACCATAGTGGTATATTTGTGGTTTTATTTTGTTAGATAGAGGACCGAAGTTGCATTGCTCAATAAAGTGCATGACGAATGAAATGCTGCTTTTGTTTTTGAGCATCCAAAGAATTTTTTGCTCCATGTGGTCTCTAGTAAGAAGATGTTACTTACTAGCTCTCTGCTGCTTCCTTTTCTGTGGACTATAAGGTTTCTTGGGATGATCTGACCTTCAATCTTAGATGATGTCCACTTTTCACTTTTATGATTCATGATGTGGTAAACGTTAACTAATGGATGTGCATCCTCGGCAAGATTCGTCACTTGTATATCTTTGGCACAAATTGTTTACCTCTGCATATTATGCTTGTTTAGTATTTTGACTATTATTTTCTAGTGTTGGCAAGTTTTAATAAGTTTTAATGTTGAAGTCTGTATCCAGTCTGTGTTCCCTCGCCTGCTTCCTTTTCTGTGGACTATAAGGTTTCTTGGGATGATGTGACCTTCAATCTTAGATGATGTCCACTTTTCACTTTTACGATTCATGATGTGGTAAACGTTAACTAATGGATGTGCATCCTCGGCAAGATTCTTCACTTGTATATCTTTGGCACAAATTGTTTACCTTTGCATATTATGCTTGTTTAGTATTTTGACTATTATTTTCTAGTGTTGGCAAGTTTTAATAAGTTTTTATGTTGAAGTCTGTATCCAGTCTGTGTTCCCTCGCCTGTTTGCCCTGCTGCCGCCCTCTTGACATTAGAGATGATCAGATGCCTAAACTATTAAGTGATATTTATCTGGGGAAGCATTGATGAGATGTCATTTACCAATTTATCAGATTGTTGTTTGAGTAAAATTAAAAAGACAAAACTGGTGCGTGGCCTGATAAGGGGGTTGGTGCCTGGTGGTTTGAAGTTACAATCACCAAACATTCAAATGCTACGAAGGCAAAAGTTGGAAAAGAATGAAGTCATAAGTTTGCTCTCTCTTTCGTAACACTTGAGACAGTAGTCATCATAGGGTTGGAGTTGCTTTTCGTGTCATCATTATTCTTTTCAGCAGCTTTTGATCTGTTATTTGTGCCTCTTCCTTACATAGCTTGCCTGATGATATGGTCTACAATACCATGGGGTGGCTTGTGGATGGAGTTGCTACCATGCTGGGGGGTGATGAGAACTTCTTATGTAGTTGATTCGAATACGAATGTTTTCAGTGGAATATGATTAGGAAATGCTATGGTTATGTTTTAACTGCTTGATGTTGTTTGATGCACTCTCATTTGAAAACCATGAGCTAGTCATTAATTTACTTCTTACATTTTCCTCCTTATTTACTTAGGAGAAACTCTATCAATGGATTTTGAGACAGCAAGAAGAAGGATCAAGAGCGTCCACACTCGATATTGTTGCATACTTGCAGGTTTGCCGATACTCAGAATCCATCATAATTGTGTTTGGTTTTGTTCCTTTGTGTGTTCATGACTTACTTCTTCCATTGGTTTGCGTATTGTTTCTCTTTCTATACTTAGTAGTGCAGGGGATGGGGGCTTTCTAATGAGAGGATCTGGGGTTTTGTTTTTCTTATAGGCTGGTTCTGGGGTTTTGTTTTCGACTTCTTTATATAGAAGTCTGGAGTCTGGCTTGTATGTTGGAGGTCACAGAAGGCTTAAAACATGGTAGATGTTTCTGTACTAATAACCAAGGGGGTCCCATCACTGATGCCTGTATAAATTTAGTTGCGGATGATTCTTCATGGATCTATGATGCTGGTTGATGTGTATTAAAATTCTATCGTATAGTAATGGGAGATGACTGCAAAAGAGGCCTTCCATAATTACAATCTTCTAGCTGAAGAAGTTAGTCAAGGTTCATACGAAAATTAGGCGATTTAATAGCTGAGTCTAGATTCTTGTATGGAGCTGTAGCTCCTATTCATTTGGTTTGGTATGAGTCTTCTGATGCTTTTGCGGGTTAACACCACCTTATACTTGCCTAGATTTACAATATATGTTTTCAGGACACCTGTACATTAGGTTGAACTATGAAGGCATAAACTAGGTTAATCTTATTGTAAAGTTTGGTGGAGCAATCTTTAACGCAGAACAAGTGCTCTATTGGATGATTAGCAGCTTTGGGTAGAAAAAAAAATTAACATTCATTGAAGACATTATTGAGGATCGTGTATTTGTAACTCGGTTAGTGGCACCTCTACCACCCTGGCTGCAGCATGCGTTGTCGATAAAAGGAAAATTTTCTTGAGGTTTTTCTTGCGTTACCTTCTTTAGTAATTTTGCATGGTGGTCAATTCCATCAAATGATGTGACTGAGTTGCTATTTGTGCCATCTGAAGACAAATGATATCAGTTTCCTTCTGGGAACTTTTATAAACTGCATTAACTAGATCAAACGACTGCTGTGTTAGAAACAGATTGGTATTTTCCCCAGGACATTCTTTCATAATAGCGCATCAGTGAAAGATGGCTTGAAGCTTATGTCAATATCTGAAGTGTTTCTAGTTTTACTGAATGTATTCATTAGAGGATTCACATGAGTTCTTTCCTGGCCTTGTCCCTTAACAAGGCACACCATTTGTCAACAGGGCTGAATAAGTTCTTTTTTCTCCTTTCTGTTTGGAACTTTTGTAGAATGAGCTCGACTATGCAGCAGATGACACTCCAATGTCCCCCAGGCCGCTGCCTCAGCACCAAAATTCTCAAGCGGTAGTTCATTTAGCTAACGCTGGTGCTCCCGTTTCTTCTAACCTGTTTGCACCAGCAACAATTCAAGGTGTTCGTTCTGGAAATACTGATCAGCAGGGGAAAAATCCTGTCTTTTCAAATGCACTTTCAAGCCCTGTGCGTCGGAGCCTCCAGCACTATCACTTGATGCAAGGTGGTTATAATTCGAACACCACGTCGTCAGGAAATGCTGCGCGACATAATGAAACTAACAACCCTAATCATCAGATCAGGGATAACAACCCAACAAGCTCCAATGATACTTCCATGGATATGCATGCTGAGAGTCCTGGTCAAGACTCACATTACTGATTATGCATGTGGCGAGTACCGTGATACAAGGGAGTTGTGAAGCTTGTCTCTTTCTATGTTTGTGTTGGGTAGGTTTTCTTTGCCTTTTTTTTTTCTTTTTTTTCTTATGCTGATAATTGTCCATCTGTGGGAGAGATCTTATAAAGAATTCATCTTAATTTAAAACCCCGTCATGTCTAGTTTGCTTGTGCACATAGATGTCCATGTTCATAGGATCAATAATGGATCCCTCATGCTCACTGATATCCTTGGTTATCGCAATGCATATTTGCTCTAAACTCCGTGTAATGAAAGTCTGGAAAGATGTGGAGTAGAAGAATGTTCCTGATGCCATTTATATTGACAATTGGATTGTTGGTTGCCGGTCCAGAATTGAATCAACTAGCGTAGTCGAAGTCTTTGAATTGCTTGACTCTGATGTTTTAGATTAAGGGAAGCATCATTTGTTCTTATGCTGTAAAGAATCCTCCAAGTATTCGTTTTAGCAGCAGCTGGACATGCAGCATTATGTTCTTCGTCGTGCACGCCTTTCCTTTTACTAGGTGAAAGCAATATGGAAGGTCCTTATGAATCGTACTTATACGCTTGAGTGCTCAATTTATAATATGGCTTCCGATATACGAAATTTTGCCAAAGGCTGGGCTTTTGGCTAGTAGTCCTAGATACGTTGATGGTTGCAGATACTGTTAGCTTGAGGGACAAAGCATTTGCATTTGAATAGCGTCGACTACTTACACCAATAGAATGATAAGAGCATGACTAGAGAGGGAGACAAGGCGATGTAAGGTGATGTTCAGGTGAGTACTTTTAGCAAGAAAATATAATGATTGTCGCATTTAACGTCATAAGGCTTGTCGAGTTTCAGAGAACGTTTGGCAAGGGTCGGCATTCGACATATTGACATCGAAGAGCCTAGTTAGGGCTGCTGCCGACCCTAATCGATCTGGATCCGGGATCGTCCCGAGGTCAAGCAGAGCCCCAGATATGATGTAGAATCTGGTTGAGCTCTTTTCTGAGCGTCAGGTCTCGGTTCGTCATTGTTGCTGCCTTATCCTCGTCGACAGTGAGGTGCGGTGACGAGCCTTTGGGGATATAAAATTTGAACGGAGATCGTCTTTAAACAAATATTTGTACAACTTATAAAGCGTTCTTGAAACGAATGATGGTAACATTAGGTGGTGATGACGCCGAGAGTACCCAAAATCTTATCGACTCTCCAATTGAGGGTTTGAACTTTCGAAGCATAGCTTAATGGAGTACTTCCGTTAAAGGGAATACCTTGTCATGCATCTTCGGCTGACGAGGCGAGTTCCTTGACAAAATGATATGCACATTGCTGATTAAGAATGCCAACTCAGCTTAGAAAATGCGATCGAATTTGAAATAATATTAGTATATGTTTTACTTCTCCCCTTTCTTCTCATTCAGATATTCTTCTTCTTCTTCTTCTCCCTACTAAGCTGCTGCCCACCATGAGACAACCCCGTTGCCGCCATCCACACTCGTACGTTGTCATCGCTGCCGTTCGTCAATGCTACGGAGTTATCATCCCTACATGTCGTGTGTCGAGTTCCGCGGCTTACATCCGCCATGTTGTCATTGCCGTCCGTTGTACCAGAACTTGCCATTCTCTCTCTGCCCCCGGCCTCCAACAGACGTCACTGGCTAGAATCACCGCATGGCTGCCACATAAGAATCAACATGGTACTTAACGCTCACGTTATCACTTTCTATTAGGGATTTAGAACGGAATGATCAATTTGAACACACGTATATACACACACACACACACATCAAGGACCTAATTGGACAAAAAGGGTCTTAGGGATGAGATTCAACATATCATAAAAGTTTAGGGACCTCCGCTCTGCGTAATGATCAAGAAAGAATCATAACCCTATTGTAATTGTGTCAATTTAATCTTAAATATTTTGGAAATTTGCTAATGTAATTCATCCGGTCAAATTTTTTTCCCAAAAATCATTGACATGGACGCCAATTATACCGCGTGGTATCGCTATCAATGACATAGATAATTTTTGAATTTTTTAATATTTATTTATTTCATTCTTTCCTTTTCTTTCTCCCCCTCATCCTCCTCTATGGTTATTAACCTCCTTGATTGCTAGTGATTGACCAGCAATGAGGGCTAGCAAGGCTCGCCCTTGCCTCTTGGCCTCTAGCGAGGGACCTTTTCGGCCTTGAGCGATGCTCACCCTAGCTAGAGGTCAACAGGGGTCGACCTCACTAGCTTCAGGCAAGGCTTGACATAAGTCATCCCTTACTAGATCATGTCGAGCCTTGCCTGCACTTGGGGAGGGTGAGCATCACTCATGGCTGGTAAGGTTGACCCTTGCCAGCCTTAGGCAAGGCACACTCAATAGGCAAGGTCGCCACTCACATATGGCCGGTCGCTAGCCATCGAGGGAGCTGGCGATTGCAAAAGAGGAAGGTAAAAAAAAGAAAAAAAAAGAAAAAGAACTATAAATATTTTTTTTAAAACAACAAATTTCGTTTATAACAATGTCGGTGGTGTCACGTAATATGACTAGTATCTGTATTGATGATTTCTGATTAATATTCACTGAATAGACTACATTACCAAATTTTTCAAAAGATTTAGGATTAAATTGATCAAAAATAAAATATTTAAAATTGAATTGAAACAATTGCAATAGGTTTAAGATTTTTTTCAGGAAAATTTCCCCCTTCACCTCAATATCTCATCAAAAAATTATGGTTGCTTTTTTGAGTTCACTAACCGGTGTTTATTATATTGTAACTTAACATGCGTCAAACAAGTACAAATGTGAGTAAATAGTTTTAGCTATTGGTACTTTTAAAATGACTGAATAAAAGTTGAGAAGATGACTCGAATAAGAGTGATATTATTATGTAAGAGTTGGTAACTTAAGCTCTTCATATCATTTCTGGTAAATGAATGGAATGGAGTTGCTAAATTTGAGAAGAGTTGGTAATTTTGTATAAGAGTAGTAATTTTAGTATGTTTGTAAGCTCGCCAAATTAGAATTGGTAAATCATCAAAATGTTTGGTACTTTTGAAATGATCATAGGGAAATTATCTCAATAAAG
Organism: Melaleuca alternifolia; assembly: GCA_019926035.1. Taxonomy (NCBI): domain Eukaryota; kingdom Viridiplantae; phylum Streptophyta; class Magnoliopsida; order Myrtales; family Myrtaceae; genus Melaleuca; species Melaleuca alternifolia. The sequence goes on from JAGKPW010000209.1 coordinate 657,360, forward strand.
AGATAATAATTTCAGATAGAAGATAATTAATTTTTTCCAGTTGGTAATAATCATTAGTATATTATTAAAAATTTGGTAGTTTTAAATCAATAGCATAAGCGTTCACCAACTAACTCAGATATTAGTCAATACTTTTATGCAAGAGTTGGTAAATGAAGCTCTGCAAACAAATATGAGTAAATTATTGCACTGGTTGGTAATTTTTAGTACAATCCAATTAACTAAAGATTGATCCGTGAACCCAAATGGCAGCTGGAAATTTCCCCCTAGAATTAATAATCTGACCAAGTCGGTCGGCAAGTTATGCCAATAAATGCTGATAGTTTATTAGAACTATTGGTATTGTCGTAACAATGAAATAAAAATGTACATAGCTTACTTTAATAAAAGTTAACAAAGCTAAATCTCGGTGTTTCGAAAAAGAAGAAGAAGCTAAAATGTGTTATTAACTTTGGCTCCATTCATTTCCGGAAAGTATGGCATTTCTTAAAAAAAAAAACTTTTTTGAAGGTCATTTTATAGGAAAATGACAATATATTTCGATATTCGGCTAAAACCTGATAATAAACTAGAAAATAATTTATACCATTTGATTTTTGATTTGATTTTCTGAGGAAAATTTTAAAAAATGATTTTCAATTTTATTTCTTTCTCTTGATTTTTTCTTTTTCTTCTTCCTTGGCCGATTACCAGCTATAAGCAAGCTAGAGCCTTGTTGAGCTTGCGATGATGCCGAACTTACCTTAGGTCAACGACCTGGGCAAGACTTGAGCCTTGTCCAACTCATGTGTGGCTAGTCCTTGGCTCCCACTGTAGCTGGCGATTGGTCAAGGAAGAAGAAAAGATTAAGAAAATTTTAAAAGTTTAACATTAAAAATTAAAAAATAATTATAAACTTGAATTTTTAATAAATTAAAAAATAAAAAGCAAAAGGTGTTTAATAGAATAAAATGTTGGGTGTAAAGGTGAAAGAAAGAGGATGAGAAATATTTTCCACTTTTTGAAAAGCAAAAAATATTTTCTCCACTTTTAAAAGTGTTTTTCCATTGAAGGAAATTATTTTCCTTAACTAGTTTATTTTCCATGAGCCAAATGTCGGAAAATCCGGAAAACTTTTTCCTGAAAGTTATCTTCTGAGAAATACATAGAGCCTTAAGCTATGAAAGTTTGGTTAATCACCCAAACCAATGTAAGTTATTCTTCATAAGTGTAATAACTTTAACTAATAGATGTTGGTAAACTATTTGAACGATTGGTAGCTTAGAACTAACTAGATAAATATTGACAAGTAACTTCACCAAATTTGTAAAGCACCTAAATAGATATTGGCAGATTGCTGAAATAATTGTTAATTCAAAACAATCTAGTAATATTTGGTAATTTGATAAAAGTGTGAGCCATGTATCAATGTAATTGACCAAAGCTGTTGCTAGTCAAAATATTGTTACAACCAATGTTTGAAATTAGCCCAAAAAAGCATATATCAAACATGGAGACTTTTCAGAGAAAGACTCGAAAGTCTAATGTTATGTCATGACACGATAGTCTTTTGCACACTTCAGTCGATGTAAGTGATTTGTGCATTTTCGTTTTTTTAAAAAAAAACCACATCAATGAAAAGTATTAAAATTGTCCACGTGTTACTTGAAAATTTTATCAACAATAGCCTAAAGTCACAATTTTCAATATAGTTTAATGACCCAATTACATTCTCTATAATGATTTTAGATATGATCTCCCTCCTTATCAAGTTTCTTTTTCCCTTTTCCAATAAATTTCTTCATAATGACTGTTTTTATTACAACTTTTCATAATATGACTTCCATTAAATAGAAATACCTTGAATTTCAGAAGCACTTGAATTTTCGAATCTGCAGTGATAATATTATAATTTTTTTTTCTAAATGATTGTAGAAATTATATTTCCTTTTGTTTTCAAAAATTGGAAAATAGATCAGCTCAAGAAAAACTAAATAAAAAGAGAAATCACATAAACAATTTATCAAATTTAGTTCAAAGTACGATATCGTCCCTAAACTTCTAACTTTTTTTAATGCGGTCCCCGAACTAAATCCAAATATGTACTATAGTCTCTTAATTTTTAATTTATCCAATATGGTCCCTAAGTTTTTTTTTTATATATCCCTGAACCTTTTGAATGCTCAATATTAACTCTAAATTTAAATTAATCAAAGGACATATTAAACATTTCGTAAGATTCAAAGATTAAGTTGAACATGTATAAGAAATATATGGTCCATATTGAATAAATAAAAGTTACATTGAGCTCAAGTTCGGGAATTACACTGATTAAATTAAAAATTCAGACACTTCCATTTCATATTGAGATAAAGATGAATGACTATTCTTGTTATTGTCTTTAAATAAAACCGATCTCCCGCCGCCTTACGAGACAAACCCGGTCCGATCCGGCCCGGTCCACGACGGAGGAATTCAGTATTTAAGGAGGCGGGGCGGCAACCCGCGCTTCCCCCTCTCTGCAAAACCATTTCATACGAACGTTCCATTCCCGCCAATCCATCTTTGCTCTTCTCTCGCCCGCGCCGCTCGCTTTCTCTCTCGATCTCTCGTGCGTCTGCCTGGATCGAGCATCAGGTACGCCAGAAATCCGTCCGTCTTTCCCTTTTGCTTGCGGCGACGATCCGTGTTTTACAGCGTTCGGATCCGCGTGATTGGTTTTGAATTGCCGCGCTGTTCGAGCATCGCAGGGAGTGCTCGGTTTTCATTTTTTGTCCCTTTGCTGTGCTAATCGGACGATTCGGTCTCGATTTTAGCGACCTACGGTTGAATTTTCTGTAGCTGAAATTGCGATTGCTCCGTGTTTCCTTGGGGTTCCGCGCTCGATGGATGCTGACGGAGTGAACGGAAGGTTTGTTTTTGTGCAGTAGACCCGAGAATGATGCATTAGGTGTGTTCTCGTTTTGTTGAGCATTGATATCCTGAACATGGCGCTCGCGAGGGAGTATGCGGAATGGGGATTTCCCCCCATTCCTCACTCGGTAACTTACGGACTTATTGTAAGTCAGATTACTAGGGTTTCTTTTGTCGAGGCAAACCCGTGTAGAATTTGGCTCGTGAGTGTGTAAAGCCCCTATTGGTCAAATTTAACTGGAAACGGAGAACTTTTGGAGGCAGAATCTGAAGCTTGTGTAAGTAAGATCAAATTTTCTTATGCTGATCATCTGGAGGATGGTTCCTAGGTCTGGATGTTGCTTAGGGCCCCATAGCTTAGTTGAGTTGTTGTGTAATCATCGCTTTTCTGCTGAATTCTCTCACAGAAATGTTTATTTCACACGGTAAGTTACCGAAATGTCTCTTAAATTATGGCCCAATTCAAACTTCATGCTTCTTAATTTAATTGTGAAAGATAAAGGAAAGAGCAGGTTTCCTAGTCTTTCCTGGTGCAGTGGGTTTTCCATTATCATGCCTCTTCCTGTGATGTTGGTTTCCTTTTTAGACTAGGATCAAGTTATAAATACGAAGGCTTATGACTGTTTGCACGCGTTAGCCGTCAGATTTCTCAGAAAGAGTGGAGCCAACCACAGTGAGATTGGCATTTTCGACACCTAGGTTGATTGAGATAGTGCTTTAGAATTGAGTTGTATTTCCCAGTGAAATTTTACTCACTTTCCATGGGGCATGGATGTGGTTAATTGGTCGAACCATGTATATGTGGTCTGCATATTTGTTTGGGGTTTGTGTTTTGTTTGCTTCCATTGTTTCCGTTACATGGCCACTAGATTTTCTTGACAGCAATGATGACTCTGTCTAAATTTAGTAGAATCAGATTTCATTTTACTTTACTGTTTGTAGAAGCTTTATGTTTGTCCCCAGTACCCACCTTCACAAATCAATGCAAGAAGTTTACTTTTGATTATTCAGTACTATAAGGGGGGTTGGTCGATCCATTTCTGTTTCTTTCTTTAGTTGGAAGGATTAGGATTACAGTAAAAATGTTCCTTTTCTTGATGATTCTTTCTATGTTATTGGGGAATAAATATGACCAGTTGATGAGCTATTTGAGCTCCATGTTTTTCATGAGTTAATGCTTGCTCTTGTTCTTCCTCTGAGGGTGTGCCTGGTATTGCTATCACTTTGCTAAACAAGATATAAGTATGGGTAATCCAGGATACTTGGCTTTGATCTATGCCCATCGGTATCCATGTTTCTTCTGATGAAGTTTGATTATATATTGTGAAGATGGTGGAGGAAAAGTGAAAGCGGCAGTCTAGGATTTTGTTCCAGCAAAATATTTGTGCATAGTGTTTGCATTCTTCATGAGGATTTTCCTGATCTCCATGTACCTTGGTTTGAAGTTCTCTTTTTTATTTGTGAATGGAAGTTTCGGGTAATGCTGTGGAAGTGTTGAAGTGAAGCTGCAATGAGACCTGCAAAATACAGAAAGGTGAAGGCTCCTCCTGGTGGCATTGCACAAAAAGTATACGTGGGAAGGGATAAATCTATAAAAAGAACGGATGAGCTACATCCTGTTTTAAAAGGTATGGGTGGGGTTTCTCCCTTGCTCTGCTGCATGAGGGGTGACCTTTCATTGAATTAACCCAATAGCAAGCCCTTTGTTAAGTTGTCACTCAACTTTCGAGACGATAGAATAATGGCATTGAGTCTTCATATGTCTAGGTCTTGGGTCCATGCTTCTGTGCAAACCCCTTTACTTTTAAGGGAAGTATAGAATACTAGAACTCTTGGTTAGCTCACAATGATACAGATGCTCTACCTTCCAATAAAACCAAGATTTTCACAAATTTTTTTTTTTATTTTCATTTTCCAGAGCAAGATACATGTTGCTTGGAAACAGATAAAGAGTTGCCTGCAGTTCAGCATTCTCCAGCACAGATACTTGATCCTTCGACAAAGATCAAGTTGCAGCTCTTCCCCATTGATGAAGTCACTCGCTTAGGATTGCAAAAGGTGACATTATCATTATTGGGTGCCAAGAAACATTACTTGATGTATAGGCAGCAGTGAGTCTGAAATTCATCTTTTGCACTTGTAGGATGGACACCATCCATATTTAGAACTCACTTTAAAAGCTCGAAAAAGGATTTCCTCTGTACTGAAGCACCTGCAAACTAAGTGGGGAAGTTCGAACATTGCGACTGGAGGACCTTTCCTTTATCCATATAGCATAGAGGAGGCAAAAAGTAGTGCTGACAGATGGACTTTGGATGATAAAGATGTAAGTGCAGGCGATGTCCATGCAGCTATCGGTAGCCCTGCCTTGTTCCGTCTAAGGTCCGATGCTCCCTTAGCATTTTCACGTTGAGTTTTATGTTTGCCACAAAGTCATTCTGACTTGTTTCTTGTCTAGGTATGGCTGGTTCTTCAATGCTGGAAGTAAAAGCCTTGGTAAATCTTCTGAATTGGCCCCAGCAGAGTCCCTGAATTCTGCATCGTTTCTCACCAAGTCTTCTCACCAACACGGAGGCATGCAGAAAGGTTGCGAGAGTGACGTCAATAATAAGCGTGATGAGGGGGGCAAGTTTGAGCAGGCAGATAGTGAAATAAAAGAAACAGTTGGTGGTGTGAAGAACAATGAAATAATGATGGACAACTTAGTGGATCATCCTGTCGATCGGATGGTATACCTACTGCCACTTCTTGTGTTTTGAACAGATTTGGTTTTATAAGGTTCTTAATGATTGGTCGGTATCTGGAGTCTGGACTCTTCTTTGGGTGCTTGATATGCATGCACACTTACTTCCATGAAGGAAAGCAAGTATATTTACAATGGGGTAGAAGAAAATGGAAAGTTTGGAATTCATTTCCCATGGCAACGTCTACTTTAATGTCTTGTTTCTATTACCTCAGTGTTTATTCATCTTGTGGAAAACTCAGGTGGTAGCAAGATATTATTTTCTTTGCTGGTGTGGTTGTGATGGTATAAAAATGTATTTGTTACATGTTTTCAATTGTTGTAGATTCCAAAGGTCCACTTAGGTTTTCGACAAACTCGGATTTAGTTTAGATAACTTTCCTTCTAGCATAGATTTGGCTTCTAACATTTTCCTTCTTGATTTTGTCATCTTAGCCTCGGGGTATATGAATTTTGGCGTTACCATTGTAGGTCTATAACCTGGAACGTATGGTTTTGTTATAACATTGCCCATTATGATTACCTTAAGATTTGCTCTCATCCATTGCTTTACAATGGAGTTATTCTTTTACGAGTGTTATTGTTGACATGTTCCTTGCGGATGTTTTTTGTCTTATGAACTATTTTCATCTTTTGAAAATAGAAGACTTCTGAGTGCAATGAAGGGGGTCACAGGCAATCATCAGAACTATGGCCCGATGATCTCACCAATATAAGCATTGGGGGTCTGCTTTCTGAGGCATCCTTGCAGGGCATGTTCAGCAGCTCTTTCTCAAAGACAGATGGATGTGGTCCAACCTTTCATCCATCCCAGTGTACCTCTGATTCATTCGATGCATTGATTGCTAAACATGTTAAAGATTTTCAAAGTAAAAAGCTGTCATCAAATGAGCCATGTTCATCCATATTGGATGCTGAAGATACATGCATGGCCTTTCCTTTTAAGAAGTCTTCTATGAGCAAAGATATATTGACGTCAAATGGAAATAGCAATGTTGGGATCCCCTGCACAGAAGTTGGAGGCAGGCCTTGCCAATTTCCCAAGGTAGCTGAGGTCTGTCAACTTGATGCTCATTTCTTGTCATATCATGTCCATGATTTATTTTTTATTGGATAATATTTCAACTGAAAAAGCCATTAGGATCAGGACATAAAGATATTGGATGCCCATTATTTTTTTATTTACTCATTGAGAAGTTCTTTGTGAATATTTGACCTCTAGATGTTCAGTTTAGATTTGCTCGACTTGCTTACACATATGTTACTTGCTAGATGACAACAAATTTTATGAAAAACAAAGGGGGAAAAAATAACACGGAATCCTTTAGATAGTCTTCCCAGCCATCCATTGACTGCCAGACGCTGATTCTACAGATTACATTTTGTTTGCATGATATTAAGGCACCGATTAGCTTAACCTATGTCAAGCAATTGCTGCATTATTGGTGTGTCTTGTGATAGGAAGTTTGGAGTAGCGTTAACGTTGAATGAGATAGTAGTTGCCACTTCTTAACCAGTGTGATGTTGAATGAGCGAGTGTCCTTGTAGTCCTCCTTTAATCATCTGTGCAAAGGGCCAGGAGTTGATAAAGTTGGGGGGTCATACTCTTCATAGCGTGCAGAAAACATGGGTGACAGATTAAGTTGAGAACCTATCCTGATAGGATAGTCTTATGCTTGCAGTGCTTCTGGTTATTGTCATGTATTGAGCTCTCTTTTGTCTTTACACTCACAATAGAGCTCTGCTAAAATAGAAATTTGCTTTGCTTAGCAAATGCATGTTGTCAAGGTCTCGGGTTGTTTGCCAAGTAAAACACATCATCTTGTGGTTGGCTTGGTGTACTTGACATGTTTATACCAACGATTCTTACTTTTGTTATGCTCCATAGGATGATATACAGGTCAAGATTGAAGCTGATACTTGGGGTGCTAATGCTTTTCAAGAAACTGAAACTACTCTCCAGCTTAGTTCACGAGTTTACAATGACGAAAGCAGCCTTGGTCTGGCAGGAATCAAATGGGTATGTGATGTGCTCGTTTTGTAACTCATACGGTATAAGTTTAAAAGTGGAACTACTGCTAATCTGCTATATGCTATTTTTGGCTGCAGACCGACAGTCTGGGACCGTTTGATCTGGGTCTACCTTCAGGAAAGGTTATTGACGGGGATAGTATTAGTATTACTGGATTTGTTAGATAATATGCTGATGCATCGTGCGTTGAGAAGTACAAGATTCAACATTAGGATTGTACAGGCAGGCCCTCCTCGGAGTCCGTGTTAGACAACTTGATGTTTGTTGTCTATATATCTCTAGATTACTCTCACTATGATCTCTATTAGAAAGAAATTCTGCAGATTTTATTCACTGGCTCTCTGAAAGCCAGGGTTCCTTTCGCCTGACATTCTGATACCTAGAAAGGATGTTGAATTTACTAAGTCAATCACTTGTCCAATACTCCATATCTAGCGGAAACCATGCAAATAAACTATTCATGCTTTTCATGTCATGTTGAAGCATTATTAGCATTAAATGATGTTCCGTTGATCTCGTGATTGCTCCGATCTTTTGTTTTTGTCACTGCTTTTTGTTGAGATATTTTTCTCCTATTTCTTGCCACCTTTTCTCACTTTTGACAAGTTCTACATGTTTCATAAAATATTTGGGGGGGGGGGGGGAGGTTTTTATTGATTTGTCTTCTGATTTTACAGAGTTCATCTTGTCTCATTAGGAGTTTGGATATTGGAAATGAAATCTTGAAATCAATGGGATTTATTGTCAAATGTGACATTTGAGTTTAAATTTAATTCAATATGCTTGAGCTTTGAAGTCGCTTGGGATGTGGTTAGTTGATAGATCTGTCCCAACTTAGTTGCCCTTGGAGGGCTCAAGTTCAATATTTGCAGAAGGTAATCTGCATCGTCTTTCGTACCAAAACATGTTCTTCATTTGTGATGGAGGTCTTTTTTGGTAGATAACAACTAGAGGAGGTGGCATAAATGCATCAGAAGGTAGTGTGATTATGTCTCTTTGTTAGCTCTATCTGTTTTCCGTGTAGCAAATTTTTCCGTGGCTTCTTTTAAATGTTTCTCTTTTGTGGCCATTAGCACTTAATAAGGCTTTTGAATACCCATTAAGTCATTAAAGAAGCCATGGAATAAGTATAGCTAATTTCTCAAACATGTCAAAAGCTTTTAAAGTTGACGATCGGTTACGCACTCAACCTCATGATGATAAGAGGCCAATCCGAAATTAGCTAAGAAGTAGAGAGTGAAAACAAAGAGGCCTATAAAAGTTAGGCCATCAAGTGGTAGTCAGGGGGGGCAGAGAAACTGGGTCTGCAGCCTCTTCCGGCATCAAATCTTGTAAAATTTCCTATCCTTTCCTGATGCTACTCCCTCAACTTGTCCCGACTAGTCTACCAAATTCACGTTTCCAAAGCTATATAACTTGCCTTGCTTGTCCCAACTCCACAAATAACAAAACTAACAGTGACGTAAAAGATTTTTTTTACGTTGGTATTAAGCATTTGTAACTAAAATCACTCATCTAAATATCCAACACCAAAACTATGACCAACTCTATCTCACATTACTTTTACTTTCGATGTGAATGATTATAATCACTGGAGCGTTAAAATCTTGAGGTCCAAATTTATGAGATATTGTAGAAAAACATAACGTGACTCTGAAAGAAGGAGCTTAGTGTTTTGATAGCACATATATAAAGAGATGTGAGGGCTCCATGTGTCTGCAGCAACGGAAATCATTGGGGCGAAGTCCGTAAAAAGGGCATGGGATACTTTACAACAAGAGTCTCGAGACACAACAAAGGTACACAACACTATAATTCAATCTCTTAGAAGAGGGTTCAAAAATGCTAAAATGAAAGGCTATGAGACGGTCCAACAATGTTATAGCAAATTTGAAAGAACTAATAAATCAAGGGCTCATGAAGATAATATCACTGACCAAAGTGTAATAGAAAAATCCTATTGTACTTTTAGTTAAGTGTCGCTAATATTATTTCTATAATTGTATAATCGGTCATATCATCTCCACATGCCCTAATTTGATTTACTAGTTTCTTTAACCTACCGCAATATTATTGATCGCATATCTTTCCTTTTAGTGTTTTGAAATTCTCTTCAAAAGATTGAAGTCTAATGGTGCATACCTTTATTGTGCCTTGGAACTCTTCTTGTAGTATATCCTATGCCCTTTTTTCAATGTTTGCCCCAACGATTTTTCAAAATATCATTTCCGAGAGTACTTGCTAAATGACGCGTAGACCCTTGCATTATTTTGTAGTTGCTCTGACAGAATGCTCACACCTTCTTCCGGAGACTATTCTTTGTGATGTCCTATCAATCTTGCGCCATCAAGACAGTTTCATTTTTGTGCTCCAATAGTTTGTAGTTATGTCCATTGAAAATAGGAATGGATAGGGAGCGTGTGAGGTAGAGTTAGCCATTATTTTGGTGTCGGATATTGAGGTGAGTGATTTCAGTAGCGGGTGGACATAACAAATGAACGATACAAATTGGAGATGACATCACTGTAAGGACTTTTATTTATAGAGTTTGGATACGTGAGGCTAGTCATGTGGTTTTAAAAAAGAGAACTTGGGGGAACGGTTGGAACAAGCTGTGAGGATGGTATTATGACAAGTGAATTTGCAAGATTTTAAGTATGGGAAGAGGCTGCAGAGTTTCTCTGCACCTCCTACCAGCGCAAGATGACCCAAATTTATAGGTCTCTTCCTCCCACTTTCCTAGAAGGCCATTGGCTCAACTTCTTCTAGAGTTCTCCTGCTGTTTACCTGTATAGTCTACATATTTCCATGGATGCGAGACTATTCGTCGCCATTCTAGAAAGTTGGATCAATGCTTTAACAGAAACAATTATACGATGATGACAGTGTGAGCAATTTGCAGAAGTCGGCTGCACGGATATCTGCTCAATCATATGTTCTAAGTTCATTTGCAGTAGCTAGAACCTGAAATTTGACACAGCAAATCACATCCCATCTTCACTCAACTTGAATTATTTCAACCCCATTACATCTGTTGAGCAAAAAGAGAAGATCAGAACCAATGGACATTCTTAGGAGATACACAAGTTTATGAGGCATGAAATGGCATTCCCCGTTTAACCCATCCACGCTCAGATATCCTCCAGCTTCTGATAGTTCAGTTTCAAACTGAAATCCAATGTGAAGCAGAAAGACGGAATTAAAGTAGAATCCGTTGCATTTTACACGTTGTAGAAATCATCGGAGAACTTGCTCTTGATCCACTTGAAACTGTTGCGCAGCGAGGACTTGAGCTTGCGCTCCATTGTGTACATGTTATAGCTGGCCACCCTCCTCCTCCTCTTGAGCTCCGGATTGCCGGAACTTTCCAAACCGTCAGGCACGTTGCTTGGGCCATTGAAGCTATAAGATCTGGACCGGTCCTCGAACCCGAGCCTGATTTCTGAGTAAGAAGCTGAGTAACCGTTAAATGACTTGCTTTTCTCCATTTTCAGAGAAACCTTATGGAGGAATGACAGACTTTAACACGTCTTATATAGAGACAGAAATGTAGTGTACCAAACATCCCGTGTATTTCCTATTTCAGTGCTATCAGCTCTATAATGCGGCATGTGTTGGCATCGACTGGACTTTATTGGGTTGTGCAACAGCGAGAGGAGGGGCCATATGTGGTGATGGGATGAGATATGGTATCTGTTGATTAGATCAAATGGGTTAGGTGGTAGACAATGATGGATTCGGGATTAAAATGTGTCATCTGAGTAGATAGGAAAGTCAATTTAAGTTAACAAAATCATGCACAGTACCATGGATGTAAATTGATTGGATGGATTCGTTTCTCATTTCGAAGTCTAATTGAGTAAAACGTCAAGATGTGACGGAAATTATTGAATTTCATCTGCATCCAAGAGATTCCAGAAGGACCGACATAGGAAATGCAGAAATGCGTCTGCTGGAGGCTCCTGTTTCCCTGTTACAAAGGGAAAGAAGGAATTTTGTGGAGAGAAATTGGCATTGGGGGCCAAAGCAGTTGCAAGATAGGAGTGGGCAAGTTCTGACCAGTGATTTTGACTTGTCACAAGTGGGTAAATTGAGGGCAAGGCCCACAAGGCCCAATTATATTCAGAAAGTGCCCCAAACAGTTTCACGTTGATTAGTTGAAAACAACTACCCCCTTGCCTGTCCTGTCCTTTGCGGGGCAACACTTAAATGCAAATTGTGGATCATTGTCTGAGCAGACAAGGATGTCCCATGTGATTCTTTTTTTCTTGGGTGGGAAGAGAGAGAGAGAGAGAGAGAGAGAGAGAGAGAGATTTAAATAGCATTTCATCCAAGTCAAATATAGATGCAGAGGAAGTAGAGGCAACTGTCTTCAATAAATGCAGTAAGAAAGATACATGTTTGAAGTTCGGCATCAATTCTATTTCTTGATTTGGACAACCAGAACCTCTCAAGAGCTGAGATCCTCCCAGGATTACAACCGATGTGCATGATTTCTTTTCTTTTGCCTTTGGGTGAAACACTGGCTATGAAAGCAGCAATGCGGATTGCTTAGGTTGTCTAAAATAGATGGAAGGCGCCACAGATGTACATCAAAATCTCCCAAAAATTCTCTCTACATTTCCCGATAGACACTACGGTCGTTTCATAGTTGCTAACAATGGCCAGCTACCTACCAGATCATACTCTAAAATCCGACGAGTTTGAAAAACACAATAGTACATTATGTGTTTCAGGGGTCCATGAATTAGCCAATACATATGTAAATCGGGTAAAAGGAAAAGCACTGAAAGAAGATCGACAAGGATCACCCAAAGCTCGAATAGTACAGGAAAGACCTATACATTTCAATCTGGCATACACTAGGAATAAGATGAGGAGGTAGGCAGAGCGCCATTTGAACACATTAACAGAAGATACAAACTGTACAAACGGACCATTGGAAGACCTATAAAATGAAGAAACAAATCCTAAGGGAAAAGAATGACTAAATGCAACCAAATACACTTTAGCAACAAATTGTTGCCTATCTGAAAAGCAAAACTTATGCACAGATGCAGATTGCTCTGCCAGGACAATATGCGCATCAGCCATATGATTGCTAGGGAAATTCAGAAAGGAATTATGTTACGAAAAAATCAGCACCGTCCTCCACATCATCGGTCCTTATGCTGCCGCTTTGAGCCATGAGTATTCTGTACACTCTTTTAGAACACACCTCGCCTAGTCTCCTGTCTTCACCAAGTAAACCTTCTGTTGTCAAGTCCTTAAGGTGAAATTCCTTTTCATGTACCTGCGATCATAAATGTAGAAGCATTTAAGCATGATATCAGAAAGCTTCGTTGGTCAAGAACCAAGACAAAAACAAATCACATTCTCTTCTAAATAGAGAAAAGTGAAGAGCTGTCTAGATGAGGAGACTTGTTATTCTGGTAGACCACGAGGAGGAAAAAAATCTATATAAAAAGCAATGGCTCACAGCATCTGTTTTTAGGTCATTTTAACTAAATTTTAAAAAAATTTCCTAGTGCTCTCCACCCGACCCCTCTTTAAAGAGAACGTTAGCCACTTTTGCTCCTCAGCTTCACCTTCAACACTTGGTTACTTTAAAAAATTAGAAGCTTCCTTCATACCCAGAGCAAATTTAACGTTTACCTAGTACTTCATCTTCCTAGGAAAAAAATTATCCTAAGGCGAAAAATTAATTCAAAACCCATCTCATGGATTTCTGGTCACTTTGGATAAAGGTCTAGAGAAAAGGACTTCCGGAGTACAAAGAGACCAAAAAGAAGTCCTCCTATAGAAAAGAAATGATGCCAAAAAACAAATTGTAAGCATAATATGCAGGATGCAAAATTCCAGAAAGCATGGGAAGAAGTTTATGCTCAGCTCCCAATCAGAGCATTCCTTCCGATCCTTTGATGGAAGTATTTGTTTCTTTCTGGCAATTCAGTTCACATGGAGAGGGCCATCTTTGAGGATCCTCTTGTCCACTACTTAACTCCTGAGATATTGTTTACTAAGGTACATGTAACACAACACAAACTCCTGGGACTAAGCAAAAAAAAAAAAAAATGGGGAAATTTGTATCATGAAAAATAGATAAGCATAGTACCATCTTTCTAATAAAACAGATTAGTAGAAGTTTGATAGTTATGAGCCAGACATGCAAAAGCTAGCAATCTCCATGAGTATCCAATATGATTGAAAATGCTAATACTAAGTTGTGCAACAGAAGAATCAGCAATTCTGGAAGCATTAACCAGTGAAAGCAACCAACAGGAATTAAAAAAGTCACAGAAATGGATCGATATGATCAGCTACTATTATGAGGCTGATTGCAAACAAGCAAGCAAATCTGCACCCCTTTTGGCTTCCTGCTCTATGAAGTTGATGGAAGCCCCCAAAATCAACAGGCTTATAGCAATCGAAACATGACTGCAAATTACAAAGCTTTGACAAAGATATGCCATTGCATGAACAATTCAATGCTATTGAGTTTCAAAAAATTGTGTGCTTTTAAACCCTGCGATGTGATCTCTTTCTAAGACTGATGGAGGGAGCTTTATTGATCACACCTAAAGAAGTTCAACCTTTTCCCCTCTACCATCTTTTGTTCCATCACAAATACTTTCAATGAAACCAGCTTTACAAACCTCCACCAATTTCCCAATAATTCTTATTTTTAGTGAAAATTGGTAACAAAAAATTGGAGGATCCTGGTTACCAAAAAAAAAAAAAAAATGGAGGATCTTCATCTACAAACAGTGTTTTGCATATCTGATTTCGCACCTCAAATGCTAAACCAATGATATTTTATGCAATTTTTCAACCAAATGAGAGCTTTAAAGCTATTAAACACAAGTAGTAATATGCTAGGCTAGCACATTGCCATAGTCATAGTCATCAATCATAATGGCCCACTGTCAGAATCAATGACAGGTAAAATTGCTTGAGAAGATGCTTACAGTTTTGTCTGGGTCCATGTAAACATTCAAAAGAGATCTCATGGTTGGGTACTTCTTCCAGATAGCCACAGCAAATCGCGGCTGTACCTTTGGAACAGCCATTAACGCTTTCAACCTGGTGGTGAAACACCAGAGAAGCCAGACAAAAATAACATGAGAACTGCCGCAAATAAGGTGCCGGACAAGTCGATACATTTCCAACACAGATGGAGCATGCAAAGGAGGAGTCTTCTCTTCTTCTTTGTTTTTCTTGTTTTCATTTTTGCACAGAAAAAAGGGTGAGAGGGTACTGAATCTAAGACCTTCCTATGCAAAAGAGGAATCTTCCTAAATGTCTAAGTCAATAGCAAGTTTACTCTATTGTGATTGGGCCGAAGGCGCGGGGAGAGGACTCAACTAGATCTTAATCACGTGGACTGTACCTCCGACAGAGAAAAATGTACTACTCTTTTCTCTGAATGGCTGAATCCTTATCAACAAACAGAAATAGAAAGAACTAATGCATAGTTTCAGGCACTAAAAGAGAAGCACGATGAATATGGAGTGCTTATGCACAACGAACAAAAGGACGTGCATAAAGAAAGGTGAATTTTGCTACTGGGGTTCCTAATCTTACTAGTATTGCTAAATTTCATGAATAAGGTACCGCCTTTCTCATAGCAAACCTGCAATTATAAAACTGTACTTGATCTTAAAAAACTATATAATCATAAAATCGCAATTGATCTAAGAAAAAGGAATTATGTCACAGCCAAATGATCTTCATAAAGGACGCTACTGGATTATTGAAGATTTAGGATAAGTGCAAAGTGCAGCTCATTCCTACTGTGCTTTCTTTTTAACTAAGCTGGATCCTACACATCTAAGTCTAGGGTATGTTAGCTTTGACTTCTAAAAGGAAAGAGGTGTTTTTTTGCTTTCCTGCAAAACAATCAAACATTATTCAAGCGTTCAAATGTGAATCGAACATTTGGATATTCTGAAAATTTTAGATGCTTCAAATTAGGGGGGAAAAAAAAAGGTATGCCTGCTGAAACATTTGTAACATGTAAATGATAAAATGTCACTCTAGATAACCTCTAAACCTCTTCCCTTAACTCACTTTCAAACTCTTTTCTAGTGCGGGCTACAAGAATGCCAGCAACCGAAATCATAATACTCAGCAATGTTTTTTATAGTTTAGACTTGGGGCACCACAGCTTCAAAGGAAAGGGCATGTGTTCTTGTTATGATCCGCTCATCCTTGACCAGGGTCAACTGACGCCTTTAGTTGCTACTTGACTTGATAACATCACAATTTGTAATATTTGTTGTCAAAGGTGCATTAATGTTTTGACACATCATTCTTGAACCACATTATTCTCACTCTTAGCTGTCATACAGTAGTCGTAGTTTTACTACTAAATGTGGTTACTGAGTAATTACACCCGATTGATTGAACAGTGGTTGTAAATTTAACTTGAAGTTTCTCTAAGACTTGGAATTCCCCCTTACATTCATGAAATGAAGCTTTCTGGGTCAAGAAAAATATGAATTTATCCTCATCTTAGATGAATGTGAGAGTTATTGTCCTGTAGCTGTTCATGGAAACGATATTAAACGCAATGCAAGTCTATGCTAAAGGAAACAGCCATCTCTTACAACCCATTCGCATTGACGTGCTATGCATATTGCACATCATTGTTGCAACCATCTGTTGACAGTAAAAAGGGTACTTACCAGCAGTTATTTTTAATTAAGCTCCTGTCAAGAGAACCCTTAGGAATGATGGATCCATTAGCATTAACAGAAAGCCGTGTTAACTTCTTTCTGCATTTCAAGATACAGCAACATGTCAGAGTGATGGCATTGACAAGCTAAACAGCTTAATTGATTTGCTAACATACATTCATAAACAAGAGGCACATTGATAGTCTGGATAAATACTTCAATCATTTAAAAAATGACCCTCCAAATGATTAGTGACGACTATAACTCTAACTTGCTCCTATCCCTCTTTTGATTAAGAAAAAAAGAGAGTAAAAGTTAGCTGATGCAGACACATCTAGGTAACTAATTTGTTGTGTAGAGTGCATGAATGTTTATACTATTTACAAGAAAAGAAAATTACAGGAAGTTGAAAGAGCAAGTTAATCAAAAGTGTACTTCAAATGCCCACCCCCAACACAAACCATGATCCTGCCTGATGAATCTCAACATATAAGGCGCATTTTCTGCGTAACTATAAAAGTTTTGGTCGGAAACTCTGACAAAATTTATCATGTTGCCGCCATGATATTGAATATCTTATCATGGATATTCGTCGAATAAACAAACATAGGGGTTATATATGAACTTATCCAGGTTTCACCAATCCAAGTGCACCACCAAACATCGGATATGATATTTCTATCCCATAAGGGCTCCCAAAGGCTGCCTGAGGACAGCTTCCTAGCTCAAGAACAGAAAGAGATACTTGGGTTCTAACTTGATTGTTATATTCACTTTTAAGTTCCTAGAATCAAGAATCATGATTTTATGCCTTGTGCAAAACATAAAGGAAGGCTGCCTATACTATTCTTGATTAGGGTAGCCTTTTAATCCTTACCTGTATTGGCAGGAGGCTAGACTGCATGTCAGACCAACAATGTGCTCAGCTACTTCAGGTTCATCTATGCATTGCCTGGAGTGTACCCTAGCAAAATGCGTTGTCAGTCGGGCTAACGCCTGCAAGTCAAATTTTAAGGGTTATCTTAATATCTGAAAGACAATAACCAAACTGCACAAGAACTTACCAAACAGAGGCAAGTAAACAAGGTTCATAGTTGCAATATGTTAAGAAAAGAAAAGTAATCACCTCCTCGACTGGTGGTCGTTGCCAGCAATTGCTGGCTGGATTCTTGTACTGTAGCTGCTCCCTATGATATGATGCAAAAACCTATGCATCAATTAACATAATAGACAAGTGCTTAAAAAGCTTACATCCAGCGAGTTCTAGACAGACTTGTTCAAACCGGCAACTACAATTCATAATCATAAAAATAAGTTCAGACAATAATCATCACAAGAAACTAGTTACCGATGTTAATGACAGCAAAGGAGCCATTTTAGTTAAACATGGTTATGACAACTAGAAAAAGAAAAAAAAGGTACAAAGAATAGCGACAACTGCAGATTTTTTATATTGATAAACTGCAAGAATTACTCTATGTACAGTTTTATACATACATTCATTGAACAGATACAGTAATTCAAGCAAATTTCTCTTTCTGGTCAACTAGACTCAAATTGTTCCAGTACTTATACAGACACAGGGTCAACTGATATAGTGATCCTATACATACAGACACAGGGTCAACTGATATAGTGATCCTATACAGGCATCAGTTCAGAGATTTGCCACTACTCATCTGCTAATATACTGTAGAACTACTCATCCCTCCAAAAACTATCTTAGACAACATCCAAAATTTCCAGAATCCGGACTAGCTCTGACTTACGAGCATGTGAAGGTTACTCCCATAGATATAACTAGTCCTAAACATCTAGTTGCCGAATCAACTTGCTTTCTCTTTATGGGAAATCCAGAAAAACCTCGATTTTGCAGGGGTTAATGCTAACTAGATATTGTGATTCGAATCTGACCAAAGGAAAAAGTGATTCAAGTAGGGTTTCTTTTTGCTTCAAGTAATACTAGTGCCAGATAGAGAAGAACCATTTCCTCTTGCTGTATTACACTTGAGAACAATATCACACAGAATTCCTACCCTCTAAGAATATTTGAACAGTACAAGTGTTTCCATTGAGCTAAATGAAGCATCATCAACGTGTGTAATGCTATGTCCTATAAGGAAAAGATGTTCTTGGGTCAAAAGTTACTGAGTTCAAAGATATTATAGTCTATCTGCCTTCAGAGAGAGACGACCTCTGCTTTTCCCCAAGGGGTATACATAGTTACAGTCCATTGCAACAAAAGAAAAGGTAGGCTACACTTTTAGAGATGGTAGCCTACCCGAACCAATCAATAAGAGGTAGCCTATACGATTCTTTTACATCACTGTAGTTCTTTTAAGCATAACCATGACTGTTAAGTTGTTCCTTATACCTCTTGACCCATGGTGAAGTTGCTTCACCACATCAGCATCTTCAATTGATTAAGTTGTCTCAATTTCCAAATCATCTCGATAAATTCATTCATCTAATCTGTATCGGGCTCACACCAACTTTCTCTCGAATATAATCATTTGCAGTATTTGCCTTAGTATGCCTCCACATGCAAGAAGCATTTCAAAATTGGCTATAGTCAATTTGCATGTCATCCTTTTTTTCAAAGAATTTTGACCCACAAAGCATGCCTAGACACTAGATGTCATCAAGTTTAGTGGCATGAATAGCCGTGTATGAGTTAATTCTTTCCTATTCCACGAAGATGATGGAGCAACATCCCGTGAGATCTCACCTAGAATGTTCTTGTAAATTATTAAAATTCCAAATTGACCAGAATGACAATTGATCCAGGACTACAGGACACATTATCCTAGAGCTTCTGCCTAGTTTGATAAGCTCTTCATCTTAGTTGGTGAGGGTGAATTGAGTCATTTTTTATTTATTGACTAGAAGTGGATGTGGTATTAACTAGTTGTAAATTTTATAAAACTAAAATATGGATTGATATTTGACATCTCAATTTTATGACAATGCAAGAGAATTTACATAATTAAGCGATAAAAAGGGAAAAATATAAAATATACACAATTTAGCATGATCAGATGGAGACGTCTTACCTTTTGTTAATGTATGCCATCAACCTATTTGTGAGGTAGCAAACCGTGTGAGATGGATAGAGACCACGAATTCCATTTAAATGATCAAAAAGGGACCCACTTGAAACGAGATTGCAGAATTCTTCTGCCTCATATACAAGTGTTATGTAAGAAATAACTGTTTCTTCAGGACAAAGCTGCATGATTTAGAAAGATCTATACATTAGTATAGCATCTAAAGAAGCAGAAAAGTGTGTTGAAAAATACATGCAAAACTACTGACAAACAAGGGAAAAAATGGAATGGAACAGAAACGAAAAACAATTGAGAACATTGCAAACTAATGCCCCGTCTGCAGTTTGATCCCCTGATATTCTGTTTACCTAGGAAGAACTATCGGGACGATAGCTAACATCATCTTCTCAATACAGCTTGAACATTAGACAATAAGGAAATGGTGATGGCATGGATAATATTTCTCTATAATCTACTTAATGCAGAAAGATGACATTCCAACATCATTTCACATATGTTCACATGAATCTATGTAGCTAAAAAATTTTCCACCAACGTCATAACAAAAGCAAAAGTATTAAATGCATTAAAGAAATGAATGAATATATAAGAATGGGAGCCCTACAACCGATTGACAAGTTAGTGAGACCAATATTACTTGGACTGTCACATTCATTATATATGGCACATAATACTGGTAACAGCACACACAATGGACCAGAACCGATTGAAAAAAATATTGCATGAGGTTTTAAGGATTTAGAAATTTGTCCTGAATCATAAAACTCTTCTTTTTGTTTTTTCTTTTTTCTCCTGTTGCTTGGTAAGGTCTTGTAAAATGGTTTTAGCAAAATGGACTTCTCGCATAAAGTTTTGGAAATGAGAAACATATATACTGTGGGTAAACAGAAACTAATTAAAAGACATTGGCAGAGTTTTAAGGTTAAGCCATGTATTCTAACAAGTTCAAATTGCATTATTAATTGCTCTTATTGGATAAATAAGAGTTTTTAGCAATTTCAAAGGATGTAATTGCTCTTATTGGATAAATAAGTAAGAGTTTTTAGCAATTTCTAAGGATGTTGACAACACCGAAGTTTCTTATCCAGGAATTTTTATGTCTGCATCAGACGCTAAATAGATAACTATATGCGAATGTTGAGTAAAATATAAGTGTTCACTATACACTTGGATAAACTAAAAACTGGCAACTGAGTTTTATGTTAGACCATCTTAAGTGCTGGGTTTAAAAATAAAAACTGTTTGATAATAGTTGATAAATGAATGTTGAAAACTATTTATTATATAGTAAATACGATTCCAAATTCCAATGATTACCTTTCCTTTTAGACAATTCCCCTCAATTACTTCTACTGAACAAATTAACCCCTTCCTCACTTAACACATTACAACACCATTTGTTTTGGAATCTAGATAATTGGCAAACATTTTCCTCATTTTGTGGCATTTGAATCGTTAAGAACATGAGTCAACAGAAAATGTACTTATGATTAACAGAAAATCTCAACTTCATTCCACAAAGTGACTTGCCCTATAAAAATAAAAATAAAAATCAATTTCTAGAAACAACTCGACCTCCAGCATCATAAGACCATCTTGGGTCAGAGTCCTCACGGCCCGACCCATGTCCCGTTGACCGACTCCTGGGAGACCAGCTCCTGGACTCAGGACCTGACCTTGCCACAGGTCCCTAGCAGCCTGCACCCAAGAACCTAGTGCTGGACTTGACCAGGTTGTTAAGGCCCAAACTTGGTACCTTGGCACCCAAACACAAGGAGCCAATGTCCAAGCACGGGCCCCTTGCAGCCCAGACTTCGATCCACATGGATAGGACTTGAGACCTAGCACCCAAAGCTAGAACCATGAACTCAGCAAGACCCCAGCCACAGAGACCCGTGCGCTTGCCACCAGGCTCAGTAACTCAAACCCAAGATCACAAAGCCCAGACTTGAGACCCCGCTGTGCAGACCAGGGTCCCCTGTGGCCCAGTCTTGGGTTTCTCTAGTCTAGACCCAGAATGTCAGAGCTGTGAACCAGGTCCTTGCTGCCTGGGACTGGGCCACTTGTTCATGATTCTCTCACTTCACAGCTATATTCCTCTCTTCAACTGCAAAATCGACCTTAACTCTTCACTCTCAGAAGATACAATTCCAAGGAACCACACATCAAATGCAGTTTCTCTGATTTCTCTCTCAATGATACCAATTTCTCCTTCCTTGACATTTTAGGGCTCCCCATCACCTGCTCTATCATCTCCTTCTTCTCGCTCGTTGTCACCTGCTCTGTCACTTGCTCCAGCAACCTCTATGCATTGCCTCTGCTTATTTAAACTTTCACTCGTGTCCCTGCTGAGTTAAACCTCACTCGCCGCCAATCTGAGCACCACGGAGTGCAACCTCAATAGCTTACATAGCTATGATTCTATGTCTTTTCATTTACATCCTGAAGCTCTTTCTAAGCTTCGATGACATTCATCGTTCCCCAAATTTGAAGATTCAAGGTAAAAAATTTTGTTCTCATTTATTTTAAGATGAATTGCAGAATATATGTAGACATCGATGTTCAGAAATAGTATTTGAAAATTGATGTGCTAGTTGAGGGTGAAGTGTTTGGCAAGCTCTTAGAAATTCATTTGGACAAAAAAATTTGCTTTAGATTTAATGGTTCATTTCTCATTGAGCAGTGATCTACAATTTTCCACTAAGTGCCCAGAACCTTGACGGGTCCTTGATGGCCTACACCCAAGACACCAGCGCTAGAACTGGCCAATCCCACTGGCCTGAACCCAATACTCTGGCACCCGCGCACGGGTCACTTGTGACCCAGACTTGGATCCCATAGCCATGACCCAAGATCTTGGCTCCCGGACCCAGTTCCCCAAACCCTGAGCCCCTGACCTGGTGCTCACCCCCAGGACCTCATTGCCATTCCTCAGGTGCCAGTGGCCTTAAACCGGGACTTCACCTCCAGCACAAGGTTCTCAGGACTGTGCTCTAATCTTATCCTATTTAATAAATTTCTGATAACAAATATTAGCTTCTGTCATATTTCCATGTGAACAGTCTTCAAAGGAAATTCAGAGAAAATAACTAATAAGTGCAGCTTTCTTGGTTCAAAATGGATATTGCAGTTAAGTAAATAGTTTACATAACATTTGACTTAGGGAATGGTATAAACAGATAGGTTCCTCTTGTTAAGATAGTTACCTAATAACAAAACACAAACCGATACAGAAAAAAATTGTAATTACCAGCTCAATAATGGAGAAGCTGGCCATGCACCAAAAACATCAAAAGGTATATAATCCCAGGTAACCTACAATTTAATTTCTCATAAACCATTGCCCCCAACATTGCTCCTCCTAGGTTGCACAGTTTTGGAGTAAGCATAAGGGGAGACGAGTTGATTAAAGCATGCTACCACACTAATAGCTAAAGATCAAGATCGACAGGTGATTGAAACCAAGAAAAATCAGCTGCAAAGATTATATGGAAAAGGAAGTAACAGAAGATAGCGGGTTCCAAATCAACATTATCATATACCAACAAAATCCATGCTCTATGAATATAATGATATCTTAAAATCTCTGAACAATGCAGCATCTGGGTCATTGACTTCTAATAACTGCCATTGTTAGACTCTAGTCAAAAGAATGTAGGTTAAACTCATTCTTTCTTTTTGCTTGACAGTCTTCATAACGCTAACTAGAACACCTATCTTGTCAATAGTAATAGTGCATATGGTTAGAATTGTTCCGAGCACACTAGGTATCATTCATATACATTCCATAATTTTTCCGCCCATGGCAATAGATTGATGTGCTAAAGAAACCATCCGAATCACCAATTGTGCCCAACATCTGTGACATGCATGATATTGGAAGAAGATTTATTACAATTCAACTCTTCCACTTGCATGACAATTGCTATCTCCATCATTATATATATGCAATCTACTTGTTGGCCTGATGCAAAATGTCACAAAGACAGTTTCTGAGGACATTTTGTCACTTTATCATGCTAAAGAAATTAGTATGACAAACTTTTCCCTTGAACAGAATGCATAACCCTCTTCTGTCTAGCTTATTCTTCATAATTCCAACAATAGCACTATCCCAAAGGTATCCGGAGACAGAGGTGATTGTGCATCCTAACTTCCTCCATTGCATCTCCCATATTCAAAAACAATGTCATTAAATTCAACAAGACTTGGATTTTTCTATCCTGAAGGAAAAAGATTCATTAGTTTACCGGTGGAATTTAGCAACACTGACGTGGGTGTAAGAAGTAAACTTTCCAATTAATCAGCTTTCAATATTGTGCACCTTATTTGCACTAGGGGCGATGTGTCATATTATTTGGAAATCTTGGAACAACATACTGTTCCGGAATTGTAACCGGCTCCTCCCGGCTATGAAGATGCGGCTTACTAAGCTGGTTAGGGACTTTGCGAGGACTCTTCAGAATGTCATCGACACGACCAGGAATAGAAGAATTCAGCACAATTGGGGATTAGAGGATTCTATTTTCTTGTAACTGTGTTGCATTTTTCGTTACTCATCGTGTTATGCTCTATATGTGCTTATATTTTTGGAGAACCATGGAACTTCTCCACTTAGCTCGCCTATGAGTGTAAGTGTAGGTTTTGTAGTACCAGGCATCTCTTCTTTGTACATTTGGCACTAAAGATCAATATACTACTTACCTTACCAAAAAAACAAATATATATATATATATATATATATTGTGCACCTTATTCACGTCGATTGAAATATCTATTAATTCATTCTTAATCCATAAGTCCATAATCCCATTACATGATGAGCTAATTCAACTTAGCACACCCAATGAGTTCTATATAATTAACCATATTATATTGATTGTATTATCACACTTAAAGGCTTTTAAAGCCATATCGTTATTTGAAGTTCTCGTAAACTCGGCTTTAACAGTGAAGAAGAAACTATTAGGAATAATGAAATAATGCAAGCAAAATGTCAAATAGAGATATCGTATGACATTGAAGCACAGAAAATTTATATGCTTCAATCACTATTCACCTGTGATAAATGTTCTGGAATTGTCAAGGTCCACAAGATTGATCCTTCAATTGGATTTGCTTTTACACGGAATGTAAGTCCTTTATCAGTAAACCTAGAAAGAAGATGACCTGGAACCAATACTTTTTTGATTAAGATAGTGAAATTATGACTTTAATAAAAAGTCTGACATGATTAAAGAAAATAAAATGACAATGAGAAAGCATTTTTATCACCTTACCTCCAATTGAACCCATTTCAACCACTTTTGTATCAATTTCCGCGACAATGGATTTCAATGCAAACTTCCCTTTCTCCCATTTTTGCTTCTCTTTGTGCAACTTCTTCAACTCCGCAGCTTCCGCCTTCATGATGGCTTGTTGCAATTTTGCTTCCTGCACAGTTGATTGAGGTTGCTAGATCAGCCTTAATCACAGAAAATAGCAATAATCAACCATTTACTGACCTCTTTCTTCCGTTTCTTCTCTTCCTTCATCCTAATCTTCTCCTCATCGGTCTTCTTGTTTTTTGCTTTATTTGCATCGTCCTTCTTCTGAGCATTTTGCTTTGCTTTGCTTTGATCATTTGACTTCCACTCCATCTGCTGAGCACCATCTTTTCCCTGAGCAAATGATTTACTTCCAGTTGGGTGTTTTGGCTCATTGTCCACCTGCTCCATGCCAAAATTTTCTTTGTTGGGACAATCGTGTACCTAATCAGATATCAAGAAACAATCAAAATGAGCAAATAAATTCCTTGGCCTTTTCTTTGCACATGTTTCTAGTAATGTCTTTCCCTGTCATCTAGATTGTACAAATCAATTAAAATAACGTTCATAATAATAATAACGATAATGGTATTTTACATGATTGGAGAAACAATTGATGACCTAGCAGCTATTAATCAAAATCATGAATCAGCGCAGCCCATCTGTGACATCTCCCCATTAAATCCTTAAATAGGTGAAAAGTTAGCATCAAGGTTTAGTGCACATCAGTACCAATAGTAAGTACTAAAATGTGAAAGGAAAAGGAAAACCAACTTGATACCATCCCACCACAAGTTACCTGGAAAGAGTACACGTCACATGGCGATTGTGATGGACATGCACCACCTTCAGATGGCTGAATTAGATCGTCATTCCCTAAAAATCATATTACATTCATGTGCAATATATTTTAGCACCAAATAGAAGTGGCATTCCTAGTTTAATAATGAAAAATCAAACGTGGTTCCATAAGAAAGAACAAGGACATCCAATATGAAAATTATTTACCATGTGGATCTGTGGAATCTACAAAGTTTATGCCATGTCCAAAATCTTCTACTGCATGAGAAGCGAAGCCGGTCCGATTCGCCTTCCGTAACTCACTTCCGAGAAAGCCATCAGACTCATTATCAGATTCCAAAAAAATCAGTCCGCTAATACCTAGTTAAATATGCACGAAACAATGAGAACATGAAGAATGTCATCAGAACTGAACAAAGAAAATGCAACTATAATAAATCTATTTCACTTTCAGAACAAAGATATGTAGATATCGCAAAGCAATTATAGAAATAGGAATTCGCATTAGCCACTATAAATGCCTAGCCTAAAGTGTGGCCAAACAGGAAAACCTAAGGCCAACACATCATAAGCATGCACATGCACACCCTATGCCAGCAGACATGCAATGAAGGATTATGAACTACTGAATTTGCAAATAATATAGAGTTCAGCTACTCTATGTTCCAAAAAGAATTAGACCCAAATATGTATTTCTTACTGCAAAGCAAGTCAGAATCCAAACACAATCTTTTGGAAGGATCACATAGAAAGATGTGTTCAGCTGCTTGTCTAATAACGATCAAAGAATGATTGATACGTCAAAGCAGAAATTTATATCTAAGACCCAGAGTGCTAAGGCTGTTACATGAGAAACTCTTTAATTACATAAGCACCATAAGATGCAACTATCAGTACTATCATTTATCAGCATTAACACTGATGATGACAATTCTTTTGGAGGTTTGGTCAGATTGATTTCCTAGTCAGTGGAGCATATTGGTTTTTGACAAAATTTAGACCTAAAAGGTAATTTACTAGCAAAATGGGCCCTCAAACACAAATTCATTATTGTTCATATGCCAACATTATCTGTGCATAAAAAGCCATAATTGTCACGTCAGTTCAGGTAACCTCGTACAAGTAGCATTTAGGTCTGTGGATTTTAATGATTGTGATCAAGCATCATAAATGAAAAAGACCACCCTATAAATAACTTAATGTACTATTCCTTCTTGATTCTTTGCTTGAAGTTCTCCATTACACTACAATAATGATCTTGTCAAACGTGATAGCTTTACATGATTAAAATTGTTCTGATCACTTTTCCCAAGTAGGTACGATTCATATTCATCCCAAAATTTTTCCGTCGACAGTAATAGATTGCTGGGCTTAGGAAATTATTCTAAGCCACAACAATGCCAAGTGTCTATAACATGCATGACATTTGAAGAAGATTGATTCCAATTCAACTCTTTCACTTCTGTGACGGTTGCTTTCTCCACTAATATATATTACTGATGCAAAATGTCACAGAGATGATTTCTAATGACATTTTGTAAATTTACATAGAAAGAAATTATGATGAAGAAAATTTTAATCCCACGAGAATGATGCATAAGACCCTCATCTATCTTGGGTTCCTCTTCATAATTGCAACAACTAGAGGAGTAAAATAGATACCATCCATAGGTAGCCCCAGAGAGGTCTTATGCATCACTTGAGAGGGATCCTAAATTTGATCATTGCAGTTCCCCATAATCTAAGACAAAACAACAGAATGTGATGGAGTTAGCACCATTTGCCTTTTACAATTTCAAAAGAAAAAAGTATGCCAGCGAATATTTGCACCAGTGACACGAGCATAAGAAGTGTACTTTGCAATAAATCACTTGCAATATTGTGCACCTTATTCACATTCGGCATTGGGGTCACTCGATATACGATTTCATGAGCCAGAAAATCGGCAAAAAGGGACAGATTAGCAGAGAGGATTGCAAATCGCCATCACTAATAAACATCCTCACATCAATTTCAACCATACTTACCAATACTTCATACAAAAACACCCTTGTCATGATATCACTAAAACTGCAAACAAAGAGAAGGAACGAATATAAGAGAAAAAATTCCTGTCAGTATGGCTTTTACAAATTGAAATTTTGCTCCAACAGCATACCATTATGCTCTGTGGGAGTGCTGTGACTACTGACCAGCACCACATCCACCATCAGTCACA
This sequence comes from Melaleuca alternifolia, assembly GCA_019926035.1. Classification (NCBI taxonomy): domain Eukaryota; kingdom Viridiplantae; phylum Streptophyta; class Magnoliopsida; order Myrtales; family Myrtaceae; genus Melaleuca; species Melaleuca alternifolia. The sequence goes on from JAGKPW010000209.1 coordinate 685,098, forward strand.
ATGACAGATTTGATGAAACTTGTGTTGTTGGAATGCAAAAGCATTATGGATAAGACTGTCTTATTACTTAATCCAGAAATTTCAACATAAGGAGAGTACTAAAGCCATTGCATGAGTGCTAAAATTCCTAATGTTGATGCAGAAACTTCTATCAAAGATCAAAAGTGCTAAAGTAGTTGCATAAGAACAAAACTATTCCAATACCAGCACCATTGAACAGAATCTCTAATACTGTCTTTTTACAGTGCTCATTCTCATAATAACAATTTCTTTTTGAGGTTTACTCGAATGGATTCACTGGTCTGTACTGCATATTGGTCCCATTGATAGGATTAAGATCTAAAAAAAAACTACTTTTACCAGTAAAATGGGCCATCAAACAATACTTCAATTTGAAAACACCAACAGACCACGTTTTATGTTAGTGTCAGTTCAATTCCCCTTGCAGTTAGAGACGCCAAAAAAAAATCTCCAAAAGATCACTGTTCATCATCCTGCATAGCTGGAGCAGCATCATAAAAACAAGGCGTTCGATTAAATTCAACACTCCAACAACCACGCGTCCCTAACGGAAACGGCAACCACCGAAGCGATTTCTGCGAACTAAAGGACTAACCGGAGCGTTTCGGCGGAGCCTCAGGAGCCCTAGATTGGTCGCCCGAGGAACCCGTCCTCGCAGTGCACCTCACGATGGCGACGTCCGACATGGGAGTCTCGGCCACGAAGGAGGGCGTGGAGGCGGAGGCCGGTTTCTGCGGCGTCGGGTCGTCTTCCACGACCAGGACCACCGGCTCCGGGGGGGCGCCATGCCTGATGCGGCGCTTCCGGGAGTGGTCCGGCGTGGGAGTGCAAAGCACGATGGGGTCGTATTCCTCGTCGGAGAGAAGAATCGGGTCGGACATTTTTGGGGGTGTTTGCGGTCGAAGCGAAGTGATTGCAGAGCTTGAAATCGAACGGCGATCTTTCGAGCGCGAAATTGCCGGGAGAAACGCTGTGGCAACTTTGCCAATAATCTTTGCTTTACGGGGATAAATTTGTAAATTCAAGTTTCGGCGCCATCTAATTGAGAAAATTGTCCAAAAAAATTTAATATATTATTCGGCAACCAACTTGATTTCAAACTTTTTTATTATATCAATTTGATCTTAAATATTTTGAAAAATTAATAATTTAGTTATAAGTCTTTTCATTATGCTAATCATTTTGATGATGTGCCAATTTATTGGTAAACCTTTTAACTATTTGTCCATTTAGTCATTTTGACCAATTTTCATTGAATATCACTAATGTGGTGATGTGATGTTCTAGTTAATGAGTTTTGGTTCAGCATTTAAAGTGAGCTTCCTTGACCAAATGCAAATGGTTTTTGGAGGGTTTTGGGAGGATGCAATTATATCTCCAAAACTCTCTAAAAGCTTTTAGGATAATGCAGTTTTATTAGTCTTTTGAGAAGTGGCATTTTTAGAATGCTACTTTCCCACTTCCGGCAACTCTCCCCTCCGTCGCCTCCCGACAACTTAGACTCCCTGCCGCAACCGCCGCCTCCCCACGTGTCCAGCGACTCCCCCCCTCCCATCCATCACCTCCCAACGATTCCGACTCCCCCTCATAATCGCCGCCTTCCCCCCACCTCTGGTGACTCCTTCCTCCACCACCTCCCAACAACTCCAACTCCCTTTGGCAACCGCCTTTGGTGATTCCCCCCTCTGCCCCCCTTCAAACTCGACCCGACTCGAAAGAACTTAAAATTGGTTATAGGAAAAAAAATTCTAAACATATATTTACCAAACATTATTTCCTCAAAATTACATTTCAAAACACTTTTCAATTGTACTTTACCAAACAATATTTGTATTTCATCAAACTCCTTTAGGCAAAAGATGTTTACATTTTCCCAATAACTTTCCCTATATACTGAACCAAATGCACTCATAGAAAAACTAGTGTTGATGTTCGATAATTTTTATATTTTTTCCTTTCCTTTCCTTTCCTTTTTTTATTTATTTTTCCTACCTTGACCATCGTGGGACCTAGTCCACGGACCTCAAGTGAGGGTCAGCCTCACTAGAACAAGCACCAGCAAACCCTCATCCAAGCAAAGGGTTGCGCTTGCCTAAGGAGGCATAGGCCACCCTCAACCTCACCCAATTTAGTGAAGGGCGGCCCACACTTGCTCAGGCAAGGGCGACCTATCAACGTGGCCTAGCAATGACTAGTGAAGTGAAAAAGCAAATAAAAAAGGAAAGAATCTTAAACGTTATAAAAATTATCCAACCTTCCTACATAAGATGGTCAATGCTAACTAGATCGCAAATGTCAGCGATTTTCAATCAAATTTTTTTCGAAAAAATTTAAATTAAATTGAAAAATTATTAAAAGTTTTAGTACTAAATTTGGATAATTGAAATATTTATAATTAAATGAATAAGATAAAATATTTTATGACTAAGTTGATGTTGTATAATTAATTTAGGACTTTTGGAGAAAATTTGTCCACGTGAAATCGATAAGGGATATGCAACTTGATTTTCAAGGGATAAGAAAAGACGAGTTGTTGAAAAAAAAAAAGAGACATAATTTGGCAAGGGAAGGGCCCTAAAATATGAAACAAAAACTACTTCTAGTTCATGATAAAGGAAAAAAAATAATTTTCCACTTCAAAAAGCCAATTACATGCTTAAAAAACATATTAAGACATATTCTTTTAGGAAAATTATAAATAAAAACCCAAAGTGACAGGGTTTTCTCAAATAAGGATCTAAAGTGGGCATTATCTCAAATAAAGACCTGAAGTGGTTATAACTGTTTTAAATAAGGACCTCACCTCGTCGATTTGCTGACAACTCCAATATTTTGGCTGATCAAGAGTATTTTCATAAAAAAATTTAACTTAAATTTTAATTCTTAAATTAAAAAAAGAAAATACATGGGGAGGGCTCAGCCCTTTAGCTTGTGTCCGCCGCCCCACCGTCGGTGGGGTGGCGGCCATGACATATGGGGTTGCCAGCCCCTTGGTGAGAGCTGGCAGCTCCTCTAGGCACCGACATTGAGAGAGGGTTGACGGCCCTCTCCCTCGTCTAGGTCGCCGACCCCCTACTAGCCCTCGGGAAGGGCCGGTAACGGCAGGTCGGGGGTCGCTACCCTGCCCGTGGGCCGGCAGGGTGCTGCCCGCCCATAGGAGGGAGAGTTTCGATGACCCTCGCCTAGATCAGGGAAAAGGTTGCGACCCTCTCCCAATGTTGGCGACTTGAGGAACCGTTGGCCCTCGCCGAGGAGCCGGAGGCCACAAGCCCTCCCCCTGTATGTTTTATATATTTATGAGTTTTTTAAGAGAAAAAAGGGAAAAAAATCAAAAGACGAAAATGCCCTCGCCAGTGGGTGTAGTCAAGTCTTATTTTGAGATTGATTAATTCATTTTGGGCCCTTATTTGAGACAATAAAAGTATTTCATGTCCTTATATGAAATAATGTCCACTTCAAGTCTTTATTTGAGAAAACCCTTTCACTTCGGGTCCTTATTTGGAACTTTTCCTATTCTTCTATAGGGAAGCTTAGATTCCATTTATTTAGCGAAAATTGGATGAGTTGGAAGATATTTCCCTAATAATTGTCGCTTAAATCAATTGAAATAATTAATTGACAGAAAATATATTCATTGTGGAAAATAAATTATGTCTAAAATTTTTATAGATGATGAAATTATTTTTAATACTCTGTGAAACAAGGAAACTTTACTAACTAAAATTATTAATAAGTTCAACAATTACTCTTATCCACTATGAAAGAAAAAGCACTCTCATGACGAGTTGAAACAATGGTTGCTCGAGGATCTTACTCAATCCTAAAATTCTTATGAAACCAAAATCTCGGTCGCTTAAAATGGGTCGGCGGAATCTTGTCGCAAGAAATTCTATCGACCAATTTTTGTCCCCGGAAACTGATTAATATTTTCAGATGGGTTAAATACTATGTTATTTTCTCGTTGTTACATACTAATCAATGAACATATAAATTCCTTCTTGTTGGTAATCAAAAGGGTGGAGGAGAGTGCGTCCAGTGCAACTACTTTCTGTGCAGATTTCTATTAGTATAGCAAAATTTGAATTATCCATACATTGAAAGCTAACGATTTTTTTATATGGAAAAGTTATTAACCTCGCATCCTATATACTAACTTATTCCGTTGGTGAGTTACTCTTCACCATTGAATTTTACTAATCACTCAGAAAAGTAACTGTTTCACGTGAAAAAGAACTATATTTTTTTCTTTCATAATAGAAAATTGTATTACCTCTTTGAAGCTTGTTAATGGTCTAGAAAGATTATTACTAGCTGTAAGTTGATAAATACATACTTTCATGACATAAAATTACTGAACGTGAAAAGTCTCATGATATCTATTTCGATGGAATTTGTCTTTACGATGAAATACCCTTCATCACTAATCCTTTGCGTTGGTGAGAGAAGACTAATTCTATGGCAATTTCGCACATGATATATCAATAGAGTACACGAAAATTATAGATATATTTCAGAATTTAGCTAAGTTTAGAGTACACAAGATTTTATTAGAATTTAATCAACGTTAAAGCTAGATGATAGAGAGATATAATGCTAAAATTGAATCGACAATGAAGATCTCAAGGCCACAAGTAAGATACACACCGAAAATTATTCAATGACTACAGCTACAACTCAAGAATTGAAAGATTATGGATTTTGTTTGTTTTGGGGTTTACAAAGAGTATGGTGTAGTCTCTCTCATCTTCTTCATCTCATTACCAAAAAAAAAAAAAGGGTACGGTGTAGTAATTTATAGCCTAAAATCAATGGTTCCAAATAGTTTCTGAAAATGAAATAACTTCCTATTGACGGCTACAAAAAAGTTACACTTATCTTAAGAAGTTACAACTACTCTAAAATAGTGGAAATAAAAATAATTACCCAACGGTTATCCACGTATTGATTGCTCGCTATCAATGTAGATGACTTTGTCAATCAACTTATTGATAACTTAATGTTATTTTTCATCCATGATAATTGATAAGTTTTCGATTCTCTTCAAGTTATCGATAACTCTTCCATTAATAATCAAACTTTATTCTCATTGATAAGTCCATTACATGCTGATAATAAACCAACGTTGGTCATTTTAGGGCTGAATGATTCATTGATCATTTCATCCTTTATAAATTAGATAATCAAGAGTCATCACGCGTCCTTTTGTCATCAGCAAATTTAGTTTCCTTTGCCATATCTTATCTTGGTTAGATTAATCATATCGCTCATATTTTTCCATAAAAACCACATTTTATGTAAAGTCTTCATGTGGTCCGATATCTTTGTCCCGAAGTAGTTGCTCATATTTACACATTCTTGTTGCCAATTGGAATATGACTAAAAAATTTTGGCCTTCAAATCTTTCGTTTGGATTGAATTTCAATTACTTGAAAGTTAAGTTCTTTCTCTAAGATTGAAGTAAAGCATCTATTTGTAGCCCTCTTGTATTGAGCAACAAATTGGTTAAATCAACTCAGTATTGTATAAATAGAGTCTGGCCAAATCAGCAATCGATATTTCAAGCGCCATTTGATAAATTTGAGAATGAAATTGTCTTTCTATTTCAACACAAGTAATAATTGAATCAAGAGATAAATTTGTCTACCAAGTAAATGCAATTTTTGATAAAGATAGGGAACAACCTAAGTCTTATAACCCAATGGTGGGTAGCTAAGTTGGTTAAGAGCTTATCCCTCATAGCCAAGGTTCCAGATTCGAAACCTGCAGTTGCTAGCGTCTTAAGTGAGGAGTCATGGTATTAGAAAACTGTGCTAGTCTCCCCCGAAGTATAAGGGCCTGGCCATTTAGTACCGTCCAGGCACTGAGGCTTGTGGTGGAGTCCTCGGTTAAAAAAAAAAAAAAACTAAGTCTTATATATTTTGTATCTACCTTTCCACATTTGGCAATAAATCGACCATATGTTCGATGGTTGATTGGCCATATTCCCCAGTATAAACAACAAAGTCAAGAGCCTTGAATTTCTTAGGATATTGAAGATTATAAACCCAGTCAAGATATGACTTTCTATAAACAAACCTGACAACCCCCCTTTATCAACATCTAAATGTTGTGCCACCATTTTAACCCCTTAGTCTAGATTCATGAATCGATAACCAGATCTTCGTCCCCCTTAGGTTCCAAATGAATAGTTTGATAAGTTTGACCTTCTTGCCCTGTAAAATCATGATTCAAAGGTCGATCCTGATTTAGATTGTCCATATTAGGGTTAATGGCACATTTATTTTAGGGGTGATCGGTTCCCCAGGCGGTCCGGTTCCCCCCTGAAACCGGGAACCAGACCAACCAAATATTGGACCGGACCGAACCAACCAGTCCGGTCCGGTGCTCGGGCGGTCCAATGGGACCGGGATCAAAGAGGAAACAAATGTAGGGAGAGATTTTGAGGTACTTGCACACTGCACAGGGAACCAACGTTTTGCTCACAAATATAATTGATTCAACTTAGCACTGCATTTATGGAGATGCCTAGAAATATTCTTGCAAAAAAGTGTATGTTACATGACGAAAACTTCTGTCTACCGATCTCATAACAAGCATTTTGACTATCTAGCGCTAAATCTTCCAACTCTATATGAGGATGGCAAATAGGAAAGGAGGGCCGACACTTGAAAACCAGTAATGAGTAATTTCTTCACCACCACTTCTCAATGGCAACAACAAGATTTGCTGATGAACGTGAGAATAACAATAACATGCAGCCACTCAATCATAGACTGCTTGAGCGAAGAAATTTATTGAAAAGGCAAGTTCACAAAAGAAAACTACCATCCCCAAATTGAAAAACATGCTGCAACTTCTTTATGGCAAAATAGCGCAACAGATGCATTCAACAAAAAGGATGGGGGAAAAAGAAACTCGCCTGAAACACCCATATCATAACCAAAGAGATCTTCCAAGAGATGTAACAATGCAAGCGAATATGTAATACCCATAAGAGCTGCAACACCTAGACCGGTCCGGGTGGTACGATCTGATCCGGTTCCACCTAGGAACCGGGAACCGGACCGCCCAAGAACTGGTTCCATTTTTTGGAACCGTGGACCAGACCACCAATTTGAAGAACCGGACCAACCCGGCCAGTCCGGTCCGTTCCAAGCGGTTCCCGAGTTGGGCAGTTCTTCATGCTTACCCCTAATTTATTTGGAAGTGGCTAACAAGAGGTCCATTCCCTGAAATATTTTGATTTGCCATGTTATTGTTAACAAGATTAATCTAGACTGGGTTAACTTGGTCATTTCCACTAACCAAGATAATTTGGTTAAGATTTTCAGACCTTCGTAGAATCCGTATTGGTGGTGGGATAATTTCCACCATTCAATTGACTAAGAGTGGGAGGAATACACCTGGAAGTTGCCATGTTCGATTGGATCGGTTTGGACTGATTGGATACCCTAAACCTTGAGATGACATCATTGATCGCTTTAACAACTATCAGCTTTTTCACATTACAGATATTGTTTGATCACGTGATTTGCCATCTCATTTTGTCGTTCCTCGAATGGCCCTTTCATGTTAGCCACCAAAGTTGGGTTTGATGCTAACTCCTTTACTTGGTTCTTCTATAACATGTCATCAGATGTAGGCATTCCTACCTTGACTTGTCTATGCCACCATAGGAGCGGCTAAGATATGGAATTGGGTGGCCCTTTCAGTAGGGTCGCAGTGTGATCGGGCTTTTGGCGATTCTTCGTTTTCAGCATTATTAGTCCCTAGAAAAGCGATTCTTCGTTTTCAGCATTATTAGTCCTTAGAATACACCGTAAGTGGTTCCATCAAGCATGCCAAAAAGATGTTTGATGTCTCGACAACAAAATACATTTCACTGAAAGTTCTTTTTATCTTTATTTTTATAAGAGAATACATGTTTTGCAACGATTCTGGGCAAGATATATAATTGGAGCATAAGAAAAATGATAGTTATGCTTCAATGAAATATATTCAATGTCAGAGCGCACGAAACTTTACTAAAATTTAATTGACAACAAAGCAAAATGATAGAGAGATTCAAGCCAAAATTGAATCAATGAGGAATATTTGGCATCTACAATTAACATACGCACTAAAATTTAATTGACAAACAGTACATCATTGCTATTTAAAACCTACAATCAATGGTTAGAAATGATTTCCAAATAAGATATAATTTGCCAATGGCGCTTTCAAGAATTTACATGATTCATTAACTTCCTTTATCTAAAGCAATTATCATGTTGATTGCTCGCTGTCAATATTGATAACTCTGTTGAACCACTTCAATGTTCTTGTCAATAATTTCACGTTTTATAATCTGTCAATTCTCTTTAAATTATCAATAATTTAATTTATGAATGACCAAACTCTGCCTCATGGATGATAACTAAAAGCCGATCTTTATTTATGTAACAGTATCAAGTTATTGCACGACCTAACTTATCAGAAGAGAAAAGTTTGATACCCTCAAATTGAGAATGAACCCAGTAACGATAAGAGGCAAATCTCTTTTGCCAGTCAACTTGGAGGCCCAAAGGGTTTTCTGCTCAGAGATTCAAGAAGAGACCCAGAAGCCTCCAAACGAACGTCTGAAATCTGTCTCCGAAAACTGTACTCTCATTTGATGCATTTCAAGATTTAACAACATCTTGAATCTCTCTTCATCGATCATCGGGTTCCTTCTCATCTTGAACCATTCATGAAAATCTTCATGAGAACATCAAAATTAAATAACAAGTGCTTCACTTCCCTTATGATTTAGTGGCTCCATTGTCCTTTGAAATGACTTAATCTTGTTTCCAAAAATACTGATTACACGTCTCCAAGTCATCAATTTTCACTCAATCAATTCCATATTTGTTCATCGAATTATGAATGTAACTATGTGAACACTAATAAAAGGGTTTTTTGCTTCAAAAGTTTCCGAGTTCAACTCGTGTGATGCACTTTAATTAATGAAATCACGAATGCTTTTCTCACGATTTAGTGGCTCTGCTGTATTCTGGAAATTACTTAACCTTATTTTACGAACCGTGTTTCCATGTATGGAAGCCATCGGTTTTCACTCAATCAATCTCATAGTTGTTCGTCAAACTCCCAACAAAAATTCTGAACAGTGACCGGGTTTCGTTACGTCACAACCATGTAAGTTTGTCCGACACGACCAATCAAAGTGTTTTAAATCAAGCATTCATTCAAGGACAGTTCATTGCTTCCGAGTCATTAGTTCAACATGCATTGCCATCTACAGTTCAAAGAGGATGCTACATGATCCAACACCATCACGTGATATTTGAGCAGCTAGTGACTCAAAACGCATCAAGCCAACGTAAGTACGAAGAATCAGAAGGACAGGCGATAGAAGAAAAAAAACAAGACAAGATCAGCAATAATTGAGTCGCCCCCATCTTTTGGGGGCTCTTTCTCCTTTTTCGGTACAAAAGTCCATGCGAATCACTTGACGTGAAGTGAACCCGGCGTCGCCTTGGCGCGAGCCAATGCCGCTCCGCGGCACGTGATCGGCTCGTGCTCGGACGGCGACCTGACGGCTAAATCGGGAGTTCAGACAAGGTGAAGAACCTTTCCAAAGTCATTTTGTGAAAAAAAAAAAAAAGGGAACTTTCCAAAGTCGTTTTGGCCAGTGGGGTTTGTTGATTTGTGTCGGCTATGCTGGGGCGACCATGGAGCCCATTGCTCCTGAGCTGGGTACAATCTCTTCTGGAAACGAGTCGTGGCAAATCCTTCCTCCTTCACCATCACTTGACTCGACCCTCTTCGTCTTTTTTCCAGGGTAAACAGTACGCAATAGGTCCTGAACTTGTCCGGTTTCGTCCACCAGGTTGATCGACTGGTGATACTTTCTCGAATCATTCTTTCTATAAGAATGTGACGTATTTCAATGCAGTAATATCACTGTTATCTTAAATTAATTTATTATATGATGCATTACAATATAGCAAGTGTTGATTCGAACCTCGTCAAGTGCATGAAATTCAAGCACTTGAAGAGGATCCATCTTAGTTAATTAGTTTGGTATATCAGTCTTAGCATCTCTCACATTATATATATGTATATATAATTTATGGAGAGTCTCTAGTATAAACCCTATATAAATATTGGGGGAGTATCTCTTTTTTCCTTTCCTTTTTCTATAGAATTTTCGCTTCTCAAGCTCCATTGTTGATTTCGGACACGTCATTCACATTCATCAAACTCAACAAACAATTGAATCTTTAGAAGAAAGTATCTTATGTATTGATTGCACGACTAGTGCATTATAACCTAATAATGACGTTACTCATGCGCAAGGCATTGATTCTCCACGTCTCAAAATCACAATGTGTTCAATGCGCAAAATACTTTTCGAAGTTTAGTATCATTCATATTTTCATATAGCCAATGCAGTTTTTGTTAAACAACTAATCAGATCACAACTCCCAGAGGGGGCAACGATGTACCTTCGATAACACTCGAGCTCAGTGAAACTAGGTCAAAATTCGTGATAACTGAGAAGTTAATATAAAATAATTGTCATAGATGAGGTCAAAGGGCAAAAGTTATAAATTAGATTCTACTAATGTTCATATGCAACGGAAATACGGGCACATGCTTTGCCTTCTAATCCTTCGAAAACTTTCCTAATGCAAGAGATTAATATGCATAATGAAGACCCACCCATGGGTAGCCCAGCTGGTTAGGGCGAACTTAAACTTCGTTGAGGTATTGGGTTCGATTCCCCAGGAAAGCGCCTGTGATTTAAGTAGGGGGTCATGGCGGTGGGTTGTTGTGCTAGTCTCCCCCGATGAATAATCGAGGTGCGTGCAAACTGGTCCGGACACCTCGGTTACAAAATATATATGTGCATAACGAAGTGTTTGTACACACTTATAAGATATTATAATCAAAAGATGAAGTCAATAATTTGTAACTGGCGAATCAGAGGCGTGATTGGAAGATAGTTCTTGCAGCCAAAGATGGAGGAGAATATGGTCTCTTAGCTAAGAGCTTCGGTTGCATTTGATAGGCGACTCCCATTTAGGACTGCAAAGTGATGTGATGCATGTCTATGACGGCCCCAAGGAGTTATGTCAGACTCAATTTGGAGTCACTCAAGTAGTCTACTAGATGGGTGCTTGCGTCGAATTAGGGATCTTGTGGGCTTTACCTATTTTGTTCTAGAGCAAATTATCCAATTAATTACAAATTCCTCGTATGTCTACCAATTCAATAATAACTTTTTTTTTAAATTTGACCAAGATGTAGTCATTTCGGCCAATTGTCCTTGGATATAGCCGACGTGACCGTCCATAAGATGTCCACATCAGTAGGGTCACGCGTGATAGCTACAGCTAATGAAGACTATTGCCACGTGAGCAATTTTGACTATAATTGTCTAAAATGGTTACATTGAAATCTTTTCCCAAAAGGTTAACAAAATTAGAAAATTTATTACTAAATTAACATTTGTATAATAAGTTTGAGACTGATTAGGTAATTATCTCATTTTTGTGTGTGTTTTGTCTTTACACTATTAAAATCATGCTACTCTACAGTCTTACTTTGTATACACATCAACTCTAACTTATTCATGATGCGCAATTCATTAGCTTGAACCTCACTGCAATGAGGAATTTGAATTGGAAATTTCTGGATTTAAAACTTGAGTAAACTTAACATGATCTTTCAGAAAGTCTAAGGCCCCTTTAGGACTTCTTAAATGAGAGGGCTACCGTCTATTTCTATGAGAAATAAAAAGGTTAATGAATTGAAAAACTACCTTGATAGAATGGGAATGAAGATGATGACGTTTGTATAAGCTTTCCTCTCACGTCTCTCAGTGGTATATTCAAACAGATAGCCGAAGAGTTCCAATCCAATGGATATACAGAACAAGAGTCCAATCTCCATCAGGTCATAATCTAGGGCTAAACCAGAAGGGTTAATTTATCTGTAGATCAAGCATCAATGATACGGAAATGTCGATCATTTTTTCAGTTTTGATCGGGTGATCTAATGACTTCTAAACCATATTTATAAGATTAAAACTCAAGAATTACAAAACGAGGGCCGCGTTGGTCAATGATACTCTGTCCCTTAGCATCACTATCCTAAGCTATAATCGTCGGCAAATCATGCGCTCACTATTCCGCATAATCCGAGGACAAGGTCAGGGCCACCCAGTAGACAATCATTGACGCGTCCCATGTGATTATGCTATGCATATTGTTCGATTGCCTCGTCTGAAAATGATAGTAGCCCCACCATTGTCCCTCAGCTTTCTTCTTAGCATATAGGTATGGTTAGTTGCTAATTAATCAACCAGCGCATGGTTTTTGATCAAATCAAGTCGGTCATCAATGCGCACTCTTTTCCTAACCAACCATGTTAGACGCATTGTTATCTTCCGGGAACTTCCATTAATTGCTCAAGTGAGGACAACCACATCGTATTCAAAGAGGGACATAGTCAATTATGAGGGATTGCAAATGTAGGGTCATGGATGCTGCTAAGCAAGATCCTGAACTTAGAGGCCCGCAGATCTTGTGCACTGCTTGAACTTGTTGTGTGGTCTCCTTATCACGGTACAAGCCCAGTGAACAACCAGGACGAGACACGTCGGGCTGTTCGGCTGTTCAGATGAATGGCAATTAACCACATGTTCATGGTTAAATGGAGTTCAAATAATCCGAGCTGTCAAAAACCCTAGGTCTTCTTCAGATCCACACAGGCTTTTTCTGATCAGCTCTCTCCATCAGATGGAGTTGTGTCTCCTAGTTAATTCGAACACCTTGTTACAGAATTAGGGTTATTTTCAACTTGAGCTTATGTTGACGGTTAAAAATCCAAACTAGACTGATAATAACATCTAGGGTTTATTTACTTGTGCTAAATGAGTTTGACAGCAAGTTTGGATCTGAAGTGCGAGAAAACTAAACTCAATTAAGGTTTCCCACAAAAGGATTGGCTTTTGATAGAATTCTCGTCTTTATTATAGCCTTAACTTAGGTCGACGTCTTAAATGTATGGGCCAGGAATGATCTAAGGCAAGGAAAAAGAACAGACGGCTTGGGGTTTTTCTGCGCAAGCTGTTTCGGTTCTTGGAACGGGAAGCTACTCTGGTTCTAGATTTCGTGACGGTGACCATTCGGCATATGACTGTTATTTGCTACATAGCAACGGCCTGATTAGCGCGAGAATTTATCAGTTCCTTCTGACCTGTGTTTTCTACTTGATCAGGAATTGAAGGTACTACTGGACTTTAAAGATCAGAGTAAAAAGATTTGGTTCAGTATTCTCATCGATAGCTTTTCTTCTCTCTTGAGAATGTGTACAGACAAACAGGGGATTGGTATGAAGGAAAAGACAGAGACCCCTTCGAAAGAAGACAACAATAGCATATCATATATGCCCTACAGAGGCCCATACTCGCATTATCACGCAAGACACATGAGGAGACATTGAAGTTGACACTCTCATTTGCATTCAAAAACCTAAGTCTCAGTCAACCTGAAAGAACCTGTCTATAGTCTGCCCTTTTAACGCTCCTTTAATAAAGTCCATGTATATAAAGTTGTGATAGCCCAAAGAAGATAGCTATGAACTGGTGGCTGATGCTATATTATAGCTAGAAAAATAAAAAAGAGTAACATGGCCAAACTTCCATGCAAGCATCTTGTTCTCTTCGCATTGTTCTTGCTTTGTTTCGTCTCGATTACAGCTACTGGTAATCTCTCTCTCTCTCTCTCTCTCTCTCTCTCTCTCTCTCTCTCTCTCTCTCTATTGTGGAAATGTTGAATTGAATCACTGAATGCTTCTCTTTTGCTTGTTATGTAGCTCGAAACTTGCGGGAGAGCATTGTTGGAGAAGGAACAAGTCATGTGAGGACGCTTGGGGCAAAAGAAGAGCAACTAGACCCAAATGACCTGTTTCAAATGGATTATACTCCGGCACGAAAGAAGCCTCCCATACATAACTTATGAAATTCTTGGAGATGAATGAGTGTTTTCGGGTGCTGAATCATTCATTTCTACAACCTTCATCCAACCCAGTTGAATGTACATAGAAGTATGTTACCATATGTTAAATGGGATACAGCAAGAGAGGAACCAAGAAAAAACAATGGCAGCAATGAGAATAGGAAAGTTTCCTAGGGCAAGTACACTAAAATTTTGCAGAATATTTCTTTAGTGGTGGGAGCATATAGTGGTAAGGTGTTATCTCTTCCTTGTAGCTAGTAATGAATCATATATGCTTTCCAATTCTTTTCTAGATCAAATCCGCAAATACATATACCTATCTTAAGGTGATGCAATATACATCCAAGAGTTTGGCTAGAATATTACAGTAAAATAGGTCTGAACGACAAGCCAAGGTACTCCTTCCATAGATTGTCCTACGCCTTTTCTGTGGTCTTCGCTCCAAGCATCCTTGCATTGTTTTGTAGTTGTGCTGCCAAATTTCAAGTTAAATCCGAGACACCACGACGCATAATTTTCAGCAATGTTCACAACGCTCACTAAATTAATGAAAAACCCTCATCAGAATGACAATCCCATTCTTCCATTTCATCTGTATTGCCATTCAAGCCGGACCTTAAGTCAGTCCAGTTAAAAAATTGAATTCTGATTCAAAAATTGGGAAATGTATATCATTAATAGCTTCAAAATGAAGAACCGCCATCACATAGACGTGCTTTTCAAATGCCAAAAATTTTCCACTATGTAGCTGAAATAGGTGCTCATTAGTCTACACAATGGCACTAATGATTTGGTCATAAGCAGAACTTTGATACCTCCATCCAAAAAGATGGCCAAACTATTCAATATATCTAGTTGGACCCACATTCACTTAATATTAAGTCAATGAGTTAAATGTTAACTAAAATATATTAAATACTCAATATCATTCCAATTCTTTAATATGAGACTTTTCTAATACAACTTGCATGAATATTCAATAACCTTCTTCTCACAAGTGAGTTCAGAGTTGGGTCTACTCCCTTTTTTTACTCAAGTATTATTTTGTGTCAACATGTCTCAACTTGTATCTCCAACCACCTAGCTTCATGACTCAAGTTTCCTAGGGCACGTCCCTAGTCTCTTTTGCTAGCTACACCACAACGCCTACCTTCACTAATCTCTTTCGCCAAATTGAACCATGAAGGCTTGCCCAAAAACCATGCTGGTCAAGAGATTTCTACCTTGCGATCTCACAAAAGGGGTCACAGTGGTTAGGGTCTGGCGATTGTTTACCTAATGCGCAAAGTTGTAAGACCATGTAATGTGGTGTTGACACATAAATTTTGGTCAATCGGAATGTGCATCAATTTTGTGGATTCAGTCAAGATTATGAAATATGCAAGAAGAAAGATTTGAGAAATTTCTGATCTAATTACATGTGGATTTTGGCAGGAGGAGATCTAATGACATATATTCGACAAGGAATCGCAAAAAGGCTTCATCTTAGGAAGAGAATCTAAAAAAAAAAGGAAATAAAAAAAATCAATCTCGCTTGATCGAGAGGAAATGAAGAATATAATTCTTTCCCTTGACCAAAATTTGATCTTCGGATACTATAAAAAGGGGTCAAGGTCGCTTAAAGGAGGAGGAGGCCACACAATTGATATACACGGCCACATTGAGGGTGTTTTTCTTTCACGAGCACAAGAGAGAGAGAGAATTGGGGAAGTTCTCTTCTTCTTTTTTCACGAAGGGAGTTTGGTCTCCCATTGACCAAAAGTCTGAAGCTGCTACACCCCTCCTTATTGGTGCTGACCGCTTCTCCACAACTTGGAGAATTTTTATTCTTGCAGGTTTCCTAAAGCTTTGGTCGACCACATCAACGAAGTTTCCAGTCTTGCTCGTTGATTGTGATTTCACTTCAAAATCCATTCGCTATTGTCGTTGTTGATCCTTCATCCGAACGTGAGCTTGGTTAAATCCATGGAAATCGATGTTAACGAATTTCGTCTGCCGATTTGATTTGAGGATAACTTGCTCGAATTAGGTAATTGTCCAACTCACCTTTGAATTCGATATTATTTTTCCTAGTTTGGACTGAAGTAAATTTTGATTTTTTTTAGGCATTACATGTTAGGATTTAATTCATAATTCGCAACCACAATATCAATTTTGTATTCCATCTATAAGGCTTTAGATGGAATAATTAATTGCGTGTGAATCTTTAAAATCGATATCTTGATATTTAAGGTTTAAGATAAATTTATCGATTTTATTCGCGAACTTTGTTGGTGAATTTAGATGTTATTTTTATGTTGGGATTATTTGATTTGATGTGCTTTCTTTTATAATTAAAAAAAAAACCTAAAAAAAGGAAAGATTGCACTGCATATTTAGGTTAAGTTGCATATTAGATAATATTGCACGTTTAAATTAGGTTACATATTTTATTTCAAAATCCAATAAATTCTAAAAGTATTTCATATGCACATCATAGCATAAATCGCTTCATATAGTTTGCATATTATGTTTTACTTGACATTTAGATTAGGTGCATAAGTTCCATGCCATGTCATTGCATGTTAGAATAACATTTAGAAATCTAGGGTCATGTTAGATTAATGTTCATGTTTTATTAGTTTATTTAATTTCAAATTTTCATTTATTAATAATAAAAAATGCCTTAAAAATATCATTAACACTCATATAGATTACCTTAATTTAGGATTGCATGCCATAGAACATATTAGGTTAGTCATATTTAGGGTTAGATTTTAATCATATACATCGCATATTAGAATAGTTTTTGCATATACCAAAAAAAAAATCTTTTTTGACTTGATTTTTTTTTCCATTCAGTACTTACATTAATGTTTGTGCACCCGCGTGATCATTATGCATGATAGGGAATAAAGTAAAAATCAATCTGAGTTGCTTGCAAATTTTTTTTGAAAAAAAAAAGAGAAAAGGTACTCAAGTCCTCGAATTCATAATCTTTGGTTCGTATGGGTCCTAGTACTTTACTGGAGTTTATAATCGACACACTGTGAATAGATTAGTGGCGACTCCATTTGAAATTGATATTGCATGTTAAAAAGTGAAACCTAAGTTGCGAATCTGTATGAGCTTGGGAGAGCTCAAGTTAAGTCGAACTTAGTAATCCGTTAGCCAAACCCTAGGTGGTGCACCTTCGGAGAGGTCGCGACATGTGGCTGATGCCTGCCGAATGATGAAGGTCCAGTAAGTTGGTCACATGATGACACCAATACACAGTGGAAGTAGCTACGAATCAATCATCAACTATAATATCAATTGTTAGGAGTGTGCAACGAAACTTTGGCACCTTCATCCAAGGAAATCACCAAAAGAGAATTGAAATTCGAGTTTGTCAATATATTCATGTCAACCAATTTTACTTAAAAAACTTAATTGAATGAGTTATGAGCCAATTAGAATTTATTAACTACTACACTCTACCAATTCTCCAGTTTATGACTTTTCTAACACAACTCACTCTTGCATCTCAACAAAATTAAGAGGATATTCGGTATCGAGTATTCTAGATATAGTTACTAAAAACTTGACGGAGGCCATTATTAGAAAAGGAAGAAGTCAAGGTTTAAATGTCTATGGCAATAGGGTACAACACCAAGCCGAATTACTCATATATCATATTATAATTTGAGTCATTACAACATATATAAGTGTTTTCCAAATAGTTACAACAAGCAGCTTTATCTATCATTGATTTGATGATCAATGAAAGATTGAGCAATTAAAGCTCTCATATTTATGATGGATTCAACCACTCGTAAAATTTTCTTTATATTGGTGATGTGTACTCTACTCGATCTATAGAAGGTGCTAGAGTTAAAGCTTATAAATTTGTAATTATTTTCCAAAAAGTTTTGAACTTATTGTAGGGTAGCCAATTTAGTTCTTAATCTTTTGATTTTACAAATTTAATCCTAAACATTTTAATAGTGTCAATTTAGTCTTAAATGTTTAGAAAGTTTGCTAATAGTCCTAAATATTTGATTGGATTGACTATATTGACAAATTGCCCAAAGATATATAATGAAATTGGCATATCATCAAAAGTTTAGTTACTTAATTGATAGAATTAAAATGTTTAGAATTAGTTGACTTATGTACAATAGGTTGAAGACTTTTTGGATAATTTTCTCCATTGAAGTCTTGATGCTCTTTTTTTTCAAACATATATATGAATTTATACTTTTATGCCTCACCAATTCAAAATGTTTCTTTCGGACAGGTTAAACTTTTAGAGATCAATTGTGCATTTGCATTGTCATGGGCATGATGTAGAGCTCTTCCTAGAAAAGTATGGTAGGGTTTCATGGTTCTTTTCATGTTACAAGTTCAAATATGACAGAAACAACAAACATTAAATGCATTCTTATTGAGTATCATACAAGATTGTTAGGGTATTAGTAGTAATTGATTGATGAGACCTTCCTTGTGATTTTCCAATTTTTCCATATTTTCAAAGAGTATAAAAATATTATTTTGCTTAACAAACCAAACTTTTCATAATAACAGTACTTTAATTGAATATTTACTTGTATTGTATAGTTACCTTACTCAATACCTCCAAATCAATCACTAGGTGCCAAGCCTTGTAGAATAAATTCCATCGACAGTCTTCCATTTTAATAAATAGTCAATCAAGTTTGGGTTCAATAATCCAATGCGACAAAAAAGTCAATTTTAGATAGGTTCTAAACCTAATATGATTGTGGACCGGGTATTTTGCTAGTCAAGGCTCGAGTCCGTAACATAATTTGACTACTAAGCCAGCAGACATGGATTTCAATCGCTACAGATCCATTTGGAGACAGAAAATAGCAAGAAACACTTGATTCCACGTTATTGGTTTTGATTGAATCAAGAGAAGTGCTAATATGGGGTAAGGATTCAATTGGAAATCTTTTTTTTTTTTATCATTTTCCTTTATGCTTGAAAATCTTAGAATGAAATATAATTTCCGGCTTACATGATCACAGCAATACACAAATTATCAACCAATATTTGCATTCTGCACAAAAATTGTTAAGCGACAAGTCTCTATACAATAACAATTACTATGTTGTAAATACAAAATTTGGGCACTATGGAACCTTTGAAAATGTTGATCTATCATGTTAGGCCTTGAGTCATAAATATTATTCGTGTTATCAAATGACCCGTATAAAGAATCCGTTCTTTAGTGGTTGAACCAAGTATACGACGTATGATTCTTTTTCATGGAGCAGAATACGTTATGATGGCTCGATCAATCAAACTTGGGAAGAAACCAAAAGTATGCCATATACTCGTTTGCAAAGAGAAAAACAATTTGTTTCCTTTTTAATTAAAAATTTACTTATTAAGAATAAGAAATTTACTTGAGATCGCAATAAAATAACCAATTTTGAATTTACAAATTCAACATAAAATTCGAATATTTCACAAAATGACATTTTTATTAAGCTTTAACAGAGTCGATACGCCCTTCCATCACGTTATTTCAGTATTTTCTATCTATTAAAGTGGTTGGTGAAATGACAATGTCTCCCTTGAAATTCTTTTTTTTATCGTTCCCTTAATTTAAATTGTCGCTTTTCACCTAATCTAAACATGGTTGATACCACCCTTGTGCTATTCTAAGTAAAACAAAATGCATACACATTCTCAACTAAGGTGACTGCAGAACTAAAGAACATAAGTTCTTCGTCAATCTTGCTGTAACTCAACTAAGCTTCCACCGACATCTCTGCATGAACCAACGAACGAATTCGCCAAAGTACGCAGTCACGGATCAACTGTTATCATGCATGTAATGACACCATAGAGATCACCAATGAAGCCTAGGACCTACCATCAGCTTCTCAAAATTCCCCTGTTCAGACACACATGAAGCAACAGATCAGCTTATCAAATACGTTCCTTATGTCTAATGGATAACATGCAGGCATCGGATAAGGATGATGTGCATCCAGAATCCACATGGCAGCACAAGCTCTCAAGCCCGGTGGAGGCGAAAGCTCTTAGGCGGCCACTGCGAATGTACTTTGAGAAACAAAGCCTTCAAATTATTATCATTGATTAATATCATTACCAAACAGAAACACCCTTAACAATAAATTTTCCGCAAAACATCGTGAGACGTCAATGGCCAATATGACACTGTATGCACATCACAAGATTGGCCATATACTAATCCAAAGCAATTGAAATCTATAGGTCACTATTGCAAGTAAAATATGACAAGCTCTCAGACATCCAAGGAAGGATTAAGCAGCACTAGCTCTCAAGCCTGGCGAAGGCGAAAGCTCTTAGGCGGCCACTGCGAATGTTCTTTGAGAAACAAGCCTTCGAATTGTCATCATCGATTAATATCATTACCAAACAGAGACACTCTTAACGACAATATTTCCGCAAAAACATAGGGACACATCATTGGCCAATATGACATTATATGCACATCACAAGATTGACCAAAACCTAATCAAAAGCAATTGAAATCTAGGTCACCAATGCAAGTAGAATATGACAAGCTCTCAGACATCCAAGGAAGGATTGAAGCAGCACTAGCTCTCAAGCCTGGCGAAGGCGAAAGCTCTTAGGCGGCCACTGCGAATGTTCTTTGAGAAACAAGCCTTCGAATTGTCATCATCGATTAATATCATAACCAAACAGAGACACTCTTAATGACAAATTTTCCACAAAATCATAGTGACACATCATTGGCCAATATGACATTATATGCACATCACAAGATTGACCAAAACCTAATCAAAAGCAATTGAAATCTAGGTCAACGTTGCAAGTAGAATATGACAAGGTCTCAGACATCCAAGGAAGGATTGTAGCACCATTAGCTCTCAAGCCCGGCGAAGGCGAAAGCTCTTAGGCGGCCACTGCGAATGTTTTGAGAAACAAGCCTTCGAATTGTCATCATCGATGAATATCATTGATGAACAACAGTCACTCTTAACAATAAATTTTCGGCAAAATCACAATGGCACATCAACAGCCAACGCAACATTGCATGCACATCACAAGACTGAGCAAATCCTAATCCAAAGCAATTGACATC
Source organism: Melaleuca alternifolia (assembly GCA_019926035.1). Lineage (NCBI taxonomy): Eukaryota > Viridiplantae > Streptophyta > Magnoliopsida > Myrtales > Myrtaceae > Melaleuca > Melaleuca alternifolia. Next base: position 706,209 of record JAGKPW010000209.1, read on the forward strand.
TATAGGTTATAATAGCAAGTACAAGACGAAAAGGTCTCAGACATCCAAGGAAGGATTATAGCAGCATCAGCTCTCAAGCCCGGCGAAGGCGAAAGCTCTTAGGCGGCCACTGCGAATGTTTTCCGAGAAACAAGCCTTCGGATGTATCATCATCGACACGCGACAAAGCCACATCACATTCCACTTTTTACGAACGAGACACTAATCCTCCATCAAACCCACACGCCCATAAAACTTACACAAAATAAATCAATGTGAGGGACTTCGTCATCTCTCAAAACAATCAAGATCGATGCTTGAGGGGGCAGACGTGCAGTCCCCAGAACCATCAAGAACTCCCTCAACTGGAAATCACATCAGACATGCTGAAAACCCCTAATCCCCATCGAAACACACGACGAAAGCACCGCATTCAACAAGCAAGCAAGCAAAGATCAGTTCATCAAGAACCGACTGAAGCAGCAGAAGGAAACAACGGCTGCGTTCAGGAATTGCAGATTCCACAGAGAGAGAGAGAGAGAGAGAGAGAGAGAGAGAGAGAGACTTGAAGAGGAAAACAGAGGAAGCTTGGTGTCGGCGGAGCAGAGAATGGACGGGCTATATTTAAAGGAAGAAGAGCTCGTTAGGGTTTATCTTTCCTTTCTTGAAAGGGTTTATGCTCTGAAGTGGGAGAAGCGTCTCGGGGATTTTTCTCTCTTTGGGTCTTATTGGGCTGATTTTGCATTGTTTCGGGCCCAAAAAAATATGGCCCAATAGCCTATACGGTCCAGCCACGGGGGCCAACCCAATCGACCCGAATCGAACTTACCCGTCTCAGACGTATTATGGGCTTTGATACAGTGCCCTAAAACCAGTGTCACTAACACTGTTGGCTTTCTGTTGGATGCTTCCAACCCGTCTTAACATTTTGTAATAAACAAGGATTTGATGTTAAATGTACGATAAAGAACCTCAAATTCACCGAAAAAACCATTAATTTGAAATTTTGTATCATGAATCTCCAGTTAGAAATCTACGGAATCTCAAAAAATAAGATTGATAGAAATTAATATCAAGGACCCTCAAAATATTACATCAAACAGTCAATGAAAGCGAGGTATGAAATAGTTATTGTCCTTGAAAATTGTAAACTCGTGTGAAGATCTTATTCGTAGGGTCTATAAATTTTTCTAAAGTAAACTCCAGAGTTTTATCATAGCAAAAGCAACTCTAAAAAAAATCCTAAGAAAGGAGTTACTGTCATTGGTAGGAGACTTAGGGTGCGAATGGTAACGCTTCTATTCCGGACAAGATCTATTTTTCAGTAACATTTCTTTTTCATTTTTACTTCCCGGAATATTTTCTGAGTGAAATAAGGCGTTCTGTAATTACACAAAATTTATACTCTTGAAATAGAAAAAGAATAAGAATGCGTTTGGTACGATTCATAAAATTTTTACTTTTTTTAATTTTTCTTAATGCTCAAGAACGACAGACCGCCTCAAAAAAAGAAAAAAGAAAAATATAAGAAGCAACTTTTTTTTTCTTCTTGTTTCTATTCACGAGAACAACTTTCCATTCCTGATAACAAAAAAATAAGTTAGTATTATCAAATGGGTTTCCGTTCTTTTTTTTTGTTTTAGGGAACACAAGAACATAAATTAGGATAAAGTTATTATTTTCAAGAAATGAAAATCTCTCTGCTTCTGTCATATTCTTTTCTATTTTGTCAACATGTCTGTACTAAATCAAAATGCAAAATAACACCAATTACAACAGCAAGATGGAACTGAAATAAAACTGCAATCAAGAAAAAAGAAGGGGGAAAAACAAATACAGGAAAAGCCCTATCCAGAAGAAGAACTGAAATGGCTAGAATCTGTTCATGGAGGCAGAGGAAAATCAGCTGCTCCAACACCTATCTGACCCTTCCGTGACCTCAAATTCACGAGCCGTCCAGAAGACATGAAAAGAGAAGAGCTTGGAGCTTGAGCAAGCACTGAACTCGGTGGTGATGATAATGGTGGAGAAGAAGAGGGGGGCGAGCAAGATGACTGAAACTGCATCCCCGACATCTGCTCGTACCGGCTTGTGGGTCGTCTCTGCGCTCGTTCTTGAAGAAGGAGAACATCGCTGCAATGATCATTAAAATTCTTCTCGAGAAACCGCTGCACAGGAGCCTGCCCGTTGCAGTCAATTGCGTTGGAATTGCTGGAAGCCGGCAACTCGGGGGAGATGGGGAAGTGGGTCACCGCAGGATGGGCCGCAGAGGCCGCAGGAGGCGGTTGTGGCGGCAGCCGGACGTTCTCGGGGAAGTTGAGCTTGGCCTTGTTGCGTCTGATCCGGAGGGCGGCCTCGTCATAAGCCCTAGCCGCAGCCTCGGCGGTGTCGAACGTGCCAAGCCACACCCTCGAGGCCTTCGACGGGTCTCTTATCTCGGCCGCCCATTTCCCCCACGGCCGCTGTCTCACTCCTCTGTATTTTCTTCTTGGAGTTGCGTCCAATCTCGAGGCGGTCATTGTTAAGGTCTCATGGGTGTACTCACATGCGGTAGCAGCGCGATGTGTTGGTTGATCTGCTTTCGCTATCAGAAGAGTTGTTGAGCCTGCATGACCTTCTCTAACCGAGAGAAGAAGATCGAGAGCGGATGCGTTACTTCGCATGGAATTATAGCTTAGCTTGACGATTTCAGAATGTTGTCGTAGAAAGAACTCTTTCGGATTCCGGTGGTATCTTTATATCTATTGCATTATTGCTCCATACAAAGATAGTCAGAATGGTTGGCTGAAGAAGATCTTGATAAAGTCGTAATTGGTGGGCTGATGGAAGGGAAGTCCAGAATGGCTGCTCAAGAAAGGCGGAATTCCTCTATAAGTAAAGCCCGGAATGATATTGGAGAACGTGGGGGAAAGCAGCACCTAAAACTGCCTATATCTCTTGAACTGCTCCTCCACATTGTCCCCTTGAGCTCCTTTTCTTAGTTGTTATGACATTAATAAAACTCACTTGCTACCTAGGATCACCCCAACTATGCTTTTAGAATGAAAGCTACGAACAGTCCTCCCTTAATCTTTAGCACTAAAGCTATTGAAGTTGAGAGAATATGTTCTGATCTGGAAATCACAGGGGAGCTAACTTGTGATTTTACTAGTAAGCTTACCTCTGGCACCAGAAGAGAAGATGACAATGAGCCTGCCTGAGCAAAACCGCCAAGGACTTCCCAGAGGTGAGAACGTGGGATCACAACATAATATTATAACACTCTCCTACTTGAGCCCAACATTCATCAACGAAATATTATACCAAAGGCACATTTACTTTATGCTGAAGACAAAACTCATGAATCATGGTAATAAGTCTCTTAAAATGAGTATTATCTTCTCTATATATCACAATGCATCTTATCTCATTTGAATGAGCTGCTGGTCGTGATCGTGGAACTCTTGCTCGAGAAGGTTGTAAGCTGGTCCTTCTTTGGTCATAAGGAGTTTTGTTCTTTTTATTCTAGATAAAACGACCACTAAATTCATAATTAATAAATGTTTACACCAGAATTGAGAATAACATCATAAATGAACAAGAGTTTCATAAATTCGTCCTTGCAAATAAAAAATTACAAGGTGTGACAAACTCACGTCCTAACCACATGATCCTTATAACTCAATGGCGGCATGCCCCTAGTCAAATGATCAACTATCATCATTCAGTGCTAACATGCTCAATGACTACTACAACTACCAATCTTGTAGTTCTTAGCCATGAAAACAGCTGTCGAGTTACCATAATATATCCTTAATAGCCTAACAATAGAATCGATAAGTCTAAACTTTGATATAAAACTCTTCAACCACACATCATGTGAGGCAACCTCAAAACAAATAACGAATTTAGCCTCCATAATGGAAGTAGTAACTAAAATTTGTTACGCACTCCTCCATGAGACGGCTTCGCCAGCCAACATAGAAATATATATCCATATGCAATTGGCTAGAAGAACCTGTTATCGACTGTTTGACATTTCGTGTTTATGGTACTCATTGAAATTTATCAATGGCTGTAGATATGTAAGAATTCTTCACGTTTCCAATTTTGTTCAAGTTTTGTTCATGGTTGAAGCAAAATTGGATCCTTGGCTTTGATATTTAAGTACTAATATATTTGGTATTAGAGCTTTCTTATCTCCGTCTTGATGAATTTGTGGGTATTTTGTTGAATTTTGGATGCAAAAGCCCTAAGGTAATTAAGCATACTAGTGGACATCATCGACGAATTGCACAGTTAAAGTTTTGGGTTGTTAGGGTTTGTGCTTCGAGATTTTCCATTCGATTTTGGGTTAATTTGGCAGTTTTAATTGATTCTTGGATCCATGTAATCGCTCCGGCATTGGTCACAAAACTCAGTATTTGTTTTGTTCAAGACAAGTCATTGGAGAAGAATCATGCGACGGAAGATGGCGAAACGAACGAAAAATCAAATGAAAATCACGAAATGGGAAAGGGATGCGCCTTCTGCGGTTACAGGCGCGTGGGATACATGTGCTGGACGTGGCTGTGTGCGTACACAGCACACGTCGCGGCCGACTTTCCTCATTCGCCCTTGTTTTTTAATGAATTACCGATTTTGCCCCTACAATTGTTATACTTGCGTTTTTGCCCTTCCTACCGGTTAGATTTTTCATTTTTGCCCCCTTGGGCTGCTGAAATTCCGACTCTGCCCCTGTCCAAGCTTATTTACAATTTTGCCCTTGGAATTTATTTACAGCTTTGCCATTTTTGTGGTTTTTTTACTATTCATGGAATCACAGCATAATATTATAACAGAGAATATGAAGAACTTGGACAACGAGGTCGAATCTTCCCTTCCTCTCTTCCATCCGACACCGACAGAATCCAAGGAGCAGTGGCCTTCACTCAAATCAAACCGTTGTTGCTGATCATCACCAGACAATACTTCTCGGGGGTGTAGAGCAGAAAGCATTGCAGAGGTTTTGTAGCAGAACTGTTACCGTTTGATGGAGAGATGGTGTTTCTTTCCCAACAATGTGGTATAGAGTACGATTCCGCTAAACATTCTTCTTTTAAAGATGGGTAATATTGAAATCGTGAGAGAAAGCACTGCAGACATTACTTGTTCTTGTAGCTGAAGGAATTAGGACAGATGTTTACGTCTGAGCATCACGATGGTTGTCCCTGTGTCAATGCTGGAATTGAACCCAGGAGTCGAAACTAATGATACGAGAAAAAGCATGAGAACTTGACTGAGCGAAATTCTTGAACAATGAGAAAGTAAGTTTCTACTCAACTGAGAAAACTGGCAAATGAATCAAACACTAGTGTGCTCGAACTCGATCTAGCCATGCAGTACTATGGGCACACACAGACGCAAAGAATAAAGGACCTCACCCGTAACGCTGGCTCCGTTTCACGAACTACTGGGGATTTAAGATGTTGGGACGCCGAAGGAAATATTCAAGATCTTTAGTTTGTACCGGCTCTAATAAAATATTTGATTGGAACGGTTTTATGACGTTTGATTTGGTTTGTTTCTTTATTAACCCTTCCTACAAAGAGAATATCCAAATCACAAACATACCAAGAACGAGAAACTGTCTCTTTTCTTTCCATTTGTTTACTGGTTTTACGTGTTGCTGTTCCTATTCCCTCTATTTACTTTGTGCAGAATAAATAAGAAGATCTGTTGTATGAGGATGGATGCTAAAGTTTGTTGCACCCAGTCTCATACAAGAGGGTAGCATCATTCTTAAAGACAGTGCTTGCGCGTGTTAAATATTTGTTCTTTGTTATAGTTTTTTCATATTTTCCAACAAATTTTACGACAATCTTAAAGTAACCATCTCCATTACCAGTACCACCATTCATGCCTCCATCTTTGCCGCTCCTGCCACCACTACCACTTTTGTCCTATGCTAAATCACTTCCTAACAAATCAAAAATTCAAGTTTTTTATTTCAACGACTTCAAAAGGCAGCACGAAACAAGTTTAATCTATTATGGATGTGCATGAAGTTACTTTCACATTTACGGAGGCCATTTTGGCTGACAATAAGCTGCAAGAACAATGGATACATGCTAATAAGGTATGTAGGCACACAATTATCGGTATCCTTTCAAATGAACTATTTAGTGTGTACTATCCATAAAGAGAAGCAAGACAAATATGGGACTTCATAACTGCAAAGTACACCACTGAAGATGTGGGCAAACAAAATTTCATGATTGAAAATTATTATCAATGGAAAATGTCTTATAAAACAAAGAACCCATAAGCTCGTGGAGGACTTGAAACCGAAGACATCAATTCACAATAAGACTTTATTGTGAGGTTATTGATTGAAAAGATGTTGGAATCTTGAATAACTACAAGCAACAACTCAAACAGAAAGATAAGCAATTATCACAAACCAATCTTGTCATGCATATCATCATTAGGGACACAACCTGCAAGGAGATCAAGGCTACCAAATCTAAGGAGATTGCTACCAAGGAAAATTTGATGTAAGACAAACCTCAATACTGCCAAAACAAATATAATAAGAAAAGACCTTATTGCAAACCCTAGGTTGCTAACCCCACCTTGAAAAAGAAAGACTCTTGCTTTATTTGTGGTAAACCAGTTCATCAAGCGGCACAATACAGAAAGAGAATAATGGGAATGACAAGTCTGCTAAATCAAAAGTCAACTTGATTAAAGTAGATGATTCAAATGATATAATTATTGTAGTCTCGAGTCAATATTGTGACCGATGTGACAAAATGTGTGATAGGCACAAGTGCCATCAAGTGTGTTTGTGCAAATGAAAATGCATTTTCCTCCTACACTCCAGCAAGGGAAGGAGAATAAATTATTTATTTCAGTGAGTCAGGAACTACTCAAGTTCTTGAAAAATGGAAAGTTCTTCTCAAACTCACATCTAGCAAGACTGGCCCTATATGATGTTCTACTTAAGGGCAAACCAGACATTTGTATTTCCTTTGGGAAAGGTTGGGGTGAAGGTGTCATTCAAATTTGACAAGTTTGTATTAAAAAAATAATGAGAAATGGTTATTGTAATCAATGACTTGTTGTTCTTAACATTTCAAATGTTGTCAATGAAAATACTACTTCTTCCACTTAGTTGAATTTATTGATTCATGGCATGGTAGACTCTGACATGTCAGTACTTCTTATATTAAGATAATGCAAAACAAGGTATAATTATCGGGATTAGAAACAAATGTTAATAAATGCATAATATGTGAAAAAACAAAATTAACTACAAATATTTCTGCAAATGGGGAATCTAAATTGTTGAGTTTAATTCATATTGATTTAGGTGATTTAAGACAAATTATGACTAAAGGAAATAAACATTATTTTGTGACTTTTATTGATAGTTATTCTAAGTTTACTAAAATTTATTTGCTAAAGCATAAAGATGAAACTTTTGTCATGTTTCTTTTATCTAAGGCTGAGGTAGATATAAAAGATGTCTCGATTAATGAATTTTGTGTAAAGAAAGGAACAATTTATAGAACTACCCCTTGTTATTCTTTGATCAAACTGTATAGCTCAAAGGAAAAATATGATATTAAAACAAGGGATAAGTACTCTTAAAGTTTTAAAACTTACGTGAATCAACAATTGAGCTCTAAAATTTTAAACAAAAATACAATCGAGTCTTGAAACATATCATGAAAGTCTAATTAAGTCTTCAAACTTTCAAATGAAAAAATTGATAGGATTAATTTGAAAAGTTCTATGACCTTATTGCACTTTTTAAAATTTTTAGGGCCTAATTACACTTTCAAAACAAGTTTTAAGAATTTTAGTGCATCTATCTCTTAAAGAAATGATGAATTCTATGCTTGTTCGTTTTAAAGTTCTTAATAATTTGTGGGAAGAAGCTATATTGTCCACATACCACATCTAAAAGATAATACTTTATAAGAAATTTGGTAAACAAATTACGAATTATGGAAGGATTATTCCATATTTAAAATATTGTGTGGGATTCCTTGCTAAGGTTTTGCTTCCTAGTTCTAAGAAAAGTAAATAAGCTCTAAGACATCTAATTGTACGTTTACAGATTATGCTCAACATATTGCTGCATATAAATTTCTTGCATTAAAATGTGATATGCTCGATAGTAAAAGAACAATTGAGACAAAGAATGTGGATTTTTTTTAGCATACAATTCTATTAAAAACCTCTTCATAAACATTTTCTTGAAAAATCAAGTGATGAATTGAGGAGTAAAAGACCAAGGAAAGAAGTTTCTTTTGGAAATGATTTTACTACTTATCTTGTTGATAATGGTACTTTAACTTACTTTGAAGCAATTCCTTCTAGAGAAAATAGTTTTTGGAAAGAAGCCATAAATAATTGAGAACGATTCTATTTTACAAAATCGAACTTGTAAATTAGTTGATTTACCACTAGGTGCGAAACCAATTAGTTGTATATTGATTTTCAAAAGGAAAATTAATCCTAATGGCTCCATTGATAAATATAAAGCAAGATTAGTTGCACAACATTTTACTCACAAGAAAAATGTTGATTATTTTGATGCCCTTGCCTGCTAATTATAATTTAATCTATTCATGTTTTAGCTGCCTTAATGGTGATTTAGAAAAAAAAAACAGAAATTTATATAATGCAACCTAAGGGTTGTATTCTTTTTTGTCAACAAACCGAAGTTTGTAAATTCCTCGAATCTTCATATGCTTTAAAGCAAGCACTAAAGTAATGGTATGAGAAATTTAACCAGGTTCTAAGTAAAAATGGGTTTCTTTTATTGTAGTAGTAAAAGGCGTGTGCACCAAAACCACTAATTGATGATTCTATAAGTATTAGCTTATATGTTGACGACATGCTTATACCTGGTGCATTGATATTATGAATGAAATAAAATGTTTTTTCACTTTTATATTTGGTATGGAGGATTTGAGAGATGCTAATATTATTTTAGGCGTTAATATTATAGGAAGTGATAGTGGATTAATGCTTCCTAAAGAAGATTATGTGGAGAGGGTACCTATAACTGTGGACACTTTGATTTGACACCTGTAAGTACTCCTTATGCTATTAATACTGCAACACCCCGCTCTCGAGCGTGCAATAGACCCCTATAACTCTTCTTTCAATCGATAAATGCAACATCCCAAGATTCATCGTCGACCCTCAAATTGATCAGAATCAAACACATGTGGAAGCGGAAATAAAACATCCCTGACAACTCCAGGATACATAAAAACTATATATATATATATATATATATATAGATACACACACACCACACCACCGTTAATATACATGTCCATGAGAGTAGCTTAACCCCCAAATGTACAGACTAAAATGGAGGGTTGCGAGGATCTAGTTAGTCTCACCAAACTAGAACAAGACTAGTTCCTAAAGACAAAAGCCTGAGAAGAGGCAACCTAGGGGTCTACGACACTACCATCGGGAGGGTTATCCCTCTATAAGTCGAGGTTCCACAACTCATACCCTCTCTAAGGGTCTTTGTGGTGGTCCTGCTCATACACCAAAGGACCTCCCTCCTCTTGGGAGTATCTCATCTAGTACTGGTGTGGTATCCAACACCAAAAATGGTAGTCAAACACCCAGAAAATCCTGTCATATGTCTCAAAAGTGTAACCATAATTGGTAACCATGACATCAATCAACCACCCATTATCCACGAGTTTCTCCAGAATAACGTAGTATTCATCCTTCGTAACCATGCTCGAGACCTGAAAAATGGGTTAGAACAACAAATAAGATATAAATTTCAAAGAGTCTACACCCTAAACTTAGATTTGGAAGGCAATCGCCTTAAGGTCCCTAACCAATCGTCCAGCCTCTCACGAGATCTAACCCTAGTTAACACCACTAGCCAACTTGTCACGTTACTTGACTCTTAGGTGAGAGTAGTAGCCAATCCATCATATCGTTTTGCATTCAAGAGTCGCAATTGGCCAACCTATCACATTGCTAGGCCACTAAGCGTGATTGACCTCACGGTACCAATACACACACCCATCTCAACTACCTTTACAAGCTATTGCTTAGCAACCAATCGGTCCACGACCGAGACTTGGCCCCAAGCCATACAACATGTCACGTCAATAACACACATGCACCAATCACATGATAAGACCATCCACGACCAATCTGATTCTTCAATCAAGTCAACTAACACGCCGCAATCCTTTTAAGGTGGTTATTGCCGTTGGCAACTCATGCCAACTGGTTAATGAATTCACCCATTTACTTGACCCAAGCAATAGCTCACCGGTCAATGCCTTACTAGGCGCAATTGACCTACTCGGCCAATCATAGCCTATTGGCCACCTAATTGATCCAAGTTGCACACAATACACGATTATACTATTCTCGGGCTTACTTCGCCCTAACGACCATTCACCAATCTAATAGCATAATTAGGCAGTTAATTCTACTAAAGCTGTAAATAGTCAAAATCTAAAATTAGGATGTCAACTCACTTGCTAATCCACGTGTCCCAAGTACGTTGGTGATGACAACCGCAGCGAGCTCACGACATCGTGAAACTCGTGTGATGAGAGCACGAATGCTCTCGGCACGGTGCGGCAGTGGCACACCTCCAACGAGGCTTTGGAAACAGTCCGACAGTAATTTATGGCTGTGGCGAGGTGGCCAATCGCTTGGATAGAGTCGCGAACGCTAGTGGCCAATGGAGGGGATCAGTGGCCGGAAGTCTTGATCAGTGGTTGGGGACGATCTATCGGAATTATTCTAGCATCGAGATGGTAACCGAATGGCTTGGGATGACGTCTAACAGTGTAGGTCGATGGTGAGGTAAGTGGCGGCGACGCAAGACAAGGCACAAACAGCGTTGCTAGCAAACTAAGTGGAAACAAGGGACGGGCAATTAGGCGTGATAAGCTGAAAATCGGCGGCTAGGGGTGACTAGGGGTAGCGTCAAGGTGAGGGGAGGGACATCACAGATGGCCATAAGATGGTGGGTAGTGGCCAAAGACTACTCAACGACCTAAGAGGCAAGGCAAAACAGGGGCAGCTTCGTCGCACGGCTCCAGGCGACTTCGACGACAACGATGACGATGGCCTCGGCTGAGTAGGAGGAACTATGGGGAGGTCGAAAGAAGGGATGACATCGTCAGGTGGTAACTAAAGGGACACGAATAGTGGTTCGAGGAGAGGGGAGACGGAAAACAGGGCAAAGCGTCGCAAAGAAAATTTGAGGAAAAGGAAGACAGCTGGCGGCCGACCAATGACTAGAGGACTGAGGATGGGACGGCCGGCCGACAAGGGCTGGTCTGTAGAGAAAACGGCCTCCGATTGGCGCTGGTGTGGTTGTTCACCCCTCCCCCCCTGCGCGCGCACCCAACACTTGTTCGACAGAATGCCAAACAAAGAGAGAGAGAGAGAGAGAGAGAGAGAGAGAGAGAGAGAGAGAGAGAAAGAGTTGACCGATCAGAGCTGACTCGGTCAACCAGGGTGTGATATTACCAAAATGCATCTGGGGATCAAAATGCAAATATCCAAAAGTTGAAGGACTTTTTTGTAATTTTTGAAAATTAAGGGATCGCCCAAAAATAAATTTTGTGGTTTAGTCCGAGAGACTTCCAACCCTGACGGCCACTTACTAAATCCAAACATTTACATGATAAACCCTAGAAATGGCCAAAAATGGACCGTTACAAATAGCCAATTAGTACAAAACAAAGGCGATAGTTTATATCAGTTTAAGTATGCTCAGATTATTAGTTCGATGCATTTGATGAACTATTCAACCTAATATAGCTTATGTTGTATGTAGATTAAGTATATGTACACAACATTCCAATCACAATAATGGACGCAAAGCATTGAATATCGAGAGGAACAGTCAACTGTGGCATTTGATGTATTGGATTTTACAACTATGTTAGAAAGATACATTGATACTAGCTAAAACTCAAATTCAAATGAAGCAAAATCCACTAGTGAATATGTATTCACCATTGCTGGATGTGTTGTAATGTATGAATCAGCCAAACAAGCAAGATATGCTAATTCCACCATGGAGTCAAAATTTGTAGCTCTAGAATTGACTGGCAACGAGGCATGGTGGTTTATAAACTTCTTGTCAACTATTCCTTTGAGATTGAAATCAACACGCTCTATATCTATGCATTATGATTACCAAGTAGTAATAGCCATTTCAAAGAATAAAACTATCAATGGCAAAAACAAATGCATCCAATTAAGACATAATGTACTAAAGCAGCTTCTTAAAGATAAAATTATGCCCATAGATTATGTAAAGTCAAAAGTGAATTTGGCCAATCCTTCGACCAAACCTTTGGAGAATAAAAGAATAAAATTAATTTATGATACGCTGAAGGGAATGGGACTTAAGCTAGTTAAAAAAATCAACAATGATGGTAACCCAACCTATGTGAGTGGCAATCCCATTAAGTAGGTTCATGTAAGTAATAACAAATTGTTTGTTGATCTCACTCCTAAAAATTATCGTCCCTTCCAAGCTGAGAATAATGCAAGACTGCAATGGAAGAGAGGTTGAGTAGAGCTTTAAATGATTTTCATAACCATTAATGGTGGTGTATTAATTTACAATATATACTTGATAGAATTACCTATATAAGTGTGAAGGGGGGCAATTCTCATAAAAATTTTGACAAAATCTTTAGATCACTTATGAATAAACAGGCATACGCATGGAACGTGCTAAATAACAATATTTTTGGGATTGTAGTATGATTAGTAAAAATTATTATTAGCAAATGAAATATTTTGTTCGTAGAAGTTTCAAACTTCAATCTCGTGGATTATATTTTATTATTTCTGGGTTTAATCCATAGTCCAATAAGCTTAAGTTCCAATGCATTACATTTAATTGAGTTTAACCTAGCTTTTATTTTTACTTTGTCCTCAAATTTTTTTTTGAAAAATGGAGGGAATTGTTGGATATTTCAACTGTCTTTGAATTATTCAAAGTCTTTGTTTTGTTTGTAATGCCTCTAATGGAAGTCTTGACCACAATCAATTTGTAACAGTTCTATAGTGTTTGATTTGAATTGTTTCTTTTTAACCCTCTCTTTTGTTTGCTCATAAAGAATCTCCAAATCGTAAACAAAACTTACCAAAAACAATTAAATTAATGTTTTCTTTCCATTTATTTTGTTAGGTTTTACATATAACATTGTTGTTTCTATTTCCTCTATTTATTTTGTAAAGAGTAAAGAGGAAGATCTTCTGTGTTATGAGAGAACAGCCGCTGGTGAGTTTCGCATTTCAATGAACCGGAATTATCTTTAAAGACAATGCTTACATGTATTGACATTTGTTCTTCGTTCTTCTTTTTTTTTTTATCGAAAGAAAGAAAGATTTCATTCATTTCTCAGAATAATACATGTGAGGTACACAGAAATCTTTCAAGTCTAGCAAACCAACACATAACAAACTATAATCTGTAGCGAGCACACTCAATGTTCTTCACTCTTATTTGTTCATATTTGTCAACAAATTTTGCAGCATATCCTTTATGGTACTACTCAAGCACTCAATGTATTCTTCATGAGGTTACCCATGGAACCGAGGACCTACCAACAATTTTCAAAATTTACCTTTTAAGACGCACTTGAAGCAACAGGTGAAGTTATAATCTACTTCACTCATCCATAGTTGATGATATGCGAGCATCTGAAAATGATGACATTACATGAGAAAGTTATTCACATGAAGAGATCTCATATATCCAAGGATTGAAGCAGCATTTGAATGTATCATCATGGACCCGGGAAAAACCACATCAACAAGACACTAACCCACAATCACATTAGACATGCTCAAAAAGGATGTGCGTGACTCAAGAACAGCCTCAAATAAAAGCCTTGATTCCCATAGAAGCACAACAAAGATCATTCCATTGAGACCGACACAAGCAAACAGAAGGAAATACCTAAGTCCCGAATCACATATGATAGACCATTGCTAACTATCCTAAAAGCTTAATGATTTATTCAATTAGGAGGCAACCAAGATCTGAAAAAATATTGAACTCATAACACCGCACTCTAATATTGTGTGAGATTCTATGAGACTATTATCAATTGTTCTAAAGCTTTAAGCTATTGACTGAATACGTGATTTAATATTTAAACATTTTATCACAGATTTCATACGAGAGAGAGAGAGAGAGAGAGAGAGAGAGAGAGATTTGAAGAGCAAAGGGATCTTTGCTTTCTTGGGGATACTATCGGGCTGATTTCGCATGGTTGTGGGCCCAAAGAATAAGGGCCCAATAACATTTATATCCAACCACAAGGCCAACCCGATCCATCTTACTACTTACTATGACCCGAATCGAACTTACCCAAACCAAAATTTGTCGCAAACATGGAGCGCACCAACATCATGATGGAAGCGAGATGGCTCTTGAATGGCCAACGCCATCCCAATCCCGATCTTGGACTTGTCATCAATTTTGATATAATATCCTAGATCTGCCCTCCCTAAAGTAGTCAGGTACCCATAAGATATTCACAATTCAATCATTGTGTTGTGTCTTGTAATAAACAATACTTTTCTTAAATTATGGAATAGATAACCTCAAATTCGCACAAGCAACTATTTATTCGAAACTCAGACATCGCGGATAAGATTGACATAACCCAATATCAACGATCATAAAAATCTGAAGACGTAGCAGTTATTAATATAAAGACTCGTTCTTAGCGCCCACATAATTTATAGTTAATCTCAAGATTTTTGACATAGCAATGGAGACTTAAAACAATTGTCAATCCTAATAGAGCTAATAATTATGTCAGTATCCATGATCCCAAGATCAATCTTCGCCATGATCGATGATTCGTGATCGATCCAAATGGGGAATATAAAGGGAACAATTGTTTTTTAGTAGTTATATATATATATATATATATATATATATATATATATATCGAATCCAAATATCGAGTTTCCCAACTATAAATTTGCAAACCTTAAATCTTGTTGGATTTTTTTACAATTGACCCGATTCTATCATGCTTCCTCAAATTCCCCACCCAATCAGAGGTCAAGTGGGCTGCAATCCCGTGCAAAAATTTATTCATAAAATCTTAAATCTATTGCACAGAGGCCAATTAAGTCATAATTTTTTTAATTGTCTTAATTTAGTCCTAAATTTTTTTATGATTTGTCATTGTAGTCCTTTCGATCAAATACCCAAAAAAAATATTCAAAACTAAATTGATACAAACAAAGATTTAGGAATAAATTAATGAATTGGGTTAGAAGATATAAGATCAAACTAGTACAATTGACAAGTTCAGGATTGAAATGGCTACCGTACATAGATTTTGAACTTTTTAGTCAATTTTTTGTAATGGTGTGATGCCGGTCCCGCTTCCGCCCCCTACACCTTTAAAAGTCACTGTGGTATCATCGGGATCACAGCTGTTCCTTTTACTTTTCATCCGAATCCCTCCTTTTTTCAATTAGCTGCTTTCCTCCTCCTCCTCCTACAATTCAACAAGCTGGAAAACGTTGCATGACGGTGCATTTTTTAAAGCATTTGCAACAGGTTTGACATTCCCAGAGAACTCCTTCCTCTTGACCATACAAAGATCCCGCCGCCATTCAATCTCTTTGGCAATTTGAAGTTTGAAATCCGCTAGAGCCATAACGTGACGTGTGCTTTTACCCTTTCAATTCGACCCCTCTTTAGTCTTTCATACGTATTTATTGCTATCAACTCTGGATAAGCGAGCAAAGAACAGCTTCTGAAGCAAGGCTTTGAGAAACGGTTCGTGTTCATACCTCGTATGGTGTCGTAAGGAGGATGAGAAGCAGTAATGAGAGGATGAAAATCTCTCCGCTTCTATCATTCTTTTCAATGTTGTCGACATGTCTGTCCTCATTGAAATGTATAATGGCCCCACCCGGCAGCAAAATGGAACGAAAAAAGAACAAGAAAAGAGGACAATCTCGCTGGCCTCAAGTGATCCTTGCCCTTGCCAATGATGGAGAGGGAGAGCCTTGCCATGGCTGGGCAAGGCTCGACCTTGTGAAAGTATTTAAATATTAATCCACGCTTTCGTCTAATGGCTTAAACTTTTAGGACAGTTGGCAGTGGTCTTACAAAACTTCACATTATATCAGAGCAGAAGGTCCTGAGTTCAAATCTTCCCAAGCCCTTATTCTGCCTCCCCAAAAAAAATATTTCCACGCTTAATACTGGCAAAAAAGCCAAACTAAGCGTAAAGGGGAGTGTGAAAGTACTTAAATATTAATCTACACATTCACCTAACTGCTTAAGCTTTTAGGACAGTTAGCAGTGGTCCTACAAAACTTCACAAACCTGACCAGATCTGGCAAGGTCATGCCTCGCCCAATGCAGTGAGGCTCGAGTCCTCACCAGGCCTTCCTTAGGCCACCTATTATGCAAGGTCGTGCCTCAACGGCCATTGGCGATGCTCACCCTTGTCATCGCTAGCAAGGCTAGGTAGGCAAGGCTAGCCAGCCCTTGCCTTTGGCCGGTTGCCAAGGTCTAGTGATCGGATAGAGGGTAAGACAAAAAGAGAGAAAGAAATGAAAAAAGAAAAGAATACAAATAAAAAAATATTCAAAATATCTATTCAAAATTATCCATGTTGGCGTCGATGACCAAAATTAATCGAATAGGCTAAATTGGTACAAATACAAAAAGTTGAGGACTTAATTAGCAACCAAAAAAATTGAACTTGTGGACAAATTTCATTAGTAGTAGAATATATTACATAGCAATCAACTTATTTATTTGTCCAAACAAAAAGATATAACAACTTTGTGAGGCTCATTTGTGAGGAAAAAAGAAGGTGCAAACATAAGCCCGAAAATGTAAAAAACTCCACCAAAAAAATTAAAAGAAAATGACTACGACCAACCTTGAGTCGACATAAGTTTTCAGTTCAAGTCATATGTGTTTAGGATCGAGTTTGGTTCTTTAGGTTACATTGAGCTCGTTTCTCTAAAATCACATTGTTTTAAATTTATTCCTTGGTCATTGATTTATTTTGAAAAGAAAAATTTAATGGACATACACATACAGACTTCTGTTCTATTTATGTTTTGGTGGGCAAAAGAACAAAAAAAAATAGAAATATAGAAAATATTACCAAATAAATTCTTTACTTTTTCTTTGAATTCCTCCTTTTTGCAATTAGTGGTGTTCCTCCTCTGCTTCCCACAATTCAACAAGCAAGGAAACAGTGCATGACGAACTACGAAGGGTGTGTAAAGGAACCAAAACCGGAGTGAATCGGCCCAAAATTGGAAGTTCCCATGAGGAACGCTTTGGTTGTCAGTTTGACCTTACTGAAATTGGTGAGTACCAATCCCGATTTCAAGTGTCGAACCGCCCACCCTCCCACATTGTAATAATTTCTCATCAGTAAAAAGATGTCGCATCATAAACACAGTTTGAGATTATAATTCCACAAGAGTCACAAATTTATTCTTTTCGGTAGAATAGAAAAGCCACATATATATAAAGAAGAAGATGATTAAGAGTTTATCACCTAGAACAATTTAAAAATAGGACAAATTAATGGTTAGAAAATTACCGGCGATTCCATGGACCCACCCGATGGACAGTTATCGGTTACAATTTTTTTTTCAGAATGGGTTCTTAATTGGCAATTTCCAATTTCAGGATGGGAACTATCCATCAAGACCATGCTCACCAGGATATGACAATGCATATCTAGGAGTGAGCAACTTGAACCGCTCGAATCGGAAACCGCCGGGACCGACCTAGACCGATCGGGAACTGGACCAAACCAGAAGTTCTAGTCCCCGGTTTCCAAAAATAGAACCATTGTTTTGGCGGTCCAGTTCCCGGTTCCTAGAAGGTCAGAACTAGACTGATAAAATTTTTCATATTTTATTGAAAATAAAGATGTAAAAAGAAAAAGAACCCTATTTAAATTTTCGAAATTTTAATTTTTACCCAACTTTATCAAAAGTTATTTTTTTAATAAAAAAAACTCATTATATATAGAATTTTCCCAAATCCCATTGAATTGCCTGGGAATCAGACCAGATCAGACCATACCGACGGATCCGGTTTGATCCGGTCCTAGAGACCGGGGACCAATTCAATCAGTCGGATTCCCAGTTCTGGGAGGGAACCGGACTTGCCCGAACCATCATGCACTCCCCCGTTATCCAAAACCATGTGCAACAGGTTTGACGTTTTGAGAGAACTCTCTTCGTTTGACCATGCGAAGATCCCACCGCTGTTCAATCTCTCTGACAATTTAAAGTTTGAAATCCACCAGAGCCATACCGTCACATGTGCTTTTACCCTTTCAATTCAACGCCTCTTTTTTCATTCGTCTGTTCCTGCTAATATTCTGGATAAGCGAGCAGAGTACAGCTTCTGAAGCAAGGGTTTGGAAAGCGGCTCGTGTTCATACCTCGTTTCGTGTCGTAGGGAGCATGAAAAGCAGTTCTGAGAGGATGAAAATCTCTCTGCTTCTATCATTATTTTCAATGTTGTCGACATGAATGTGTCAATGGAAAAGGTAAAATGGCGACGGACAACAGCAACTTGGAACTAAATAGGTCTATAATTAGAAAAGAAGGAGAAAAGAGGACGAAGAATCCTATCCAGAAGAAGAACTGTAATGGCTAGAATCGGACCATTGAGGCGGATAAAAAACAGCAGCTCCGCCACCTGTCTGACCCTCTTGGGACCTCGAATTCACGATCGGCCGAGAAGACATGGCAAGAGAAGAGCTTCGAGCTGGGGCGACCACTGATCTTGATGATGATGAAGAAGAAGGAGAGAGCGAGAAAGATGGCTGAAACTGCGTCCCCAACGACGAGTTAGACCACACCATCTGTTCATACAAACTCATGGGTCGTCCCTGGGCTCGTTCTTGATGAACAACAACATCATCACTGTGATATTCATTAAGATTATGTTCAAGAAACTGCTTCACAGGAGTCTGCCCATCGCGGTTAATGGCGTTGGAATTGCCAGAAGCCGGCAACTCAAGGGAAACGGCCAAGGGGGTCACCGCCAGCTCGGCCACAGAGGGCACGGGAGCTGGCTGTTGCCGGAGCCGGACATTCTCGGGGAAGTTGAGCTTGGCCTTGCTGCCTCTGAACTGGAGGGCGGCCTTGTCATAGGCCTGAGCGGCCGCCTCGGCCGTGTCAAATGTGCCGAGCCACACTCTCGAGGCCTTGACCGGATCTCTTATCTCGGCAGCCCACTTCCCCCACGGCCTCTGTCTCACTCCTCTGTATTTCCTCCTCGGAGTTGGGTCCAATCCCAATGCCGTCGTTGTTGGGGCCTCGTAGGTGTATTCGAATTTTGGAGTAGTAACATGTGTTGGTTGATCTGCTTGTGCTGTCTGAAGAGTTGTTGACCCCGCATGACCTTCTGTAACCGAAAGAAGAAGATGAAGATTGGATCTATCACTTCGTATGGAATTAGAGCTTAGCTTGACTATACCATAAGGCCAGGTTAAAACTACTCTCGCTGATCGCGGTGGGATCTTTATTTCATTCGCTTACGCCGTCCATGGAAACAAAACTCATACGCCGTCGCGTATTCGTATGAAATCTGTTTGTTCTTTCGAACTGTACGTATCGTGAGGTATGAATGAGAATGTCACATCGAACTTAAACCACAGTATTCATTTTTCGTGAATTTTGCACATCGCCGAAATTCCAGACAAAACTTTTTAGGAAATGAAGCTAAGAACAGCTCTTCACTAATTCTTAGCATAGAGAGGTTATGAACTGAACATAAAATAACAGGTGACTTTTCCCTTCATAAGCTTACCTCTGGCACCAGATGATGACGATGAGCCTGCCTGCGCATAATCACCACGAACTTGCGGAAGCTCAGATGCCAAAAATTTGGATGAAGAGGTCGAATCTCCTCTTCCTCTCTTCCGTCCGACACCGACAGAATCCATAGAGCTGGACCGACCTAGTGGCAAAGCCGCATCACCGCTGCTGCCGCCATACCCTTCGCTCCAATCGAACCGCTGTTGCCGATCATCACCTGCTAATACTTCTCCGGACACGACGCGGCTTAAGGCAGAAACCATCACGGACATCTCTCGCTCCCTGCTGAACGACGGCGGCAAAGGGCTGGAATCAAGAGAGGCCTCAAGGGGAAGAGACGGCGGCCGGTAGTTGAGCCATGCATGGAAGTCTCTCTCCTCCTCCTTCTCGTGGACGCCGTCCTTCTTGCTGTCGTCTCCGCTTGGATTCGCCACCTTCAGATCATGAACGAACGAAATCCCACGCCAGAGCCAATTCGCTTGCGTGTGCGTGACAATCTCAAAGTTTTGAGAAGTCCTGATATAAGGGATGAGATCGAGCTGTTGCTTTGCGAACAATTCAACTTGCACGCCGCCTTAAACTTTGAGGGACTTTCTCTTTCTTCGTTTTTCGACGTCGGCCGGTCCAAGCACAGTATTCCCTTATGCGCCGGAGCGAAGGGAAGCTTGCTTTTTTAATACTAATTACAAAGTCATTGATCAAGAAGAGAGACGAGATATGTCGCCAAGTAGAGTTTTCTTTCAGTGGGAATTCTTCCAATGGTTGCCACGTGACCGAAAATAGAGACACCCATCTTTTATTAGGATATTGACGGGCATCCATGTATTTATGTATGGATGTGTATATAGATATACTCAGTCAAAGATTTGGTGTGAAAGTCAAAGCGAGAATGAAGAATGGCAATTTGTGGCCAATCTCTTTTCCACCTTCCAGACGTCGGTGCCAACCGTGGCTCAACGCCGACATAGTGCCAACAATTTTCCGGCAAATCACCCACACACAAAAAAAAAGTCACCGCCGACGCCGAGATCAACATAGAGGTGTTGGCTTTTCCATCCAAACAAGCTTATGCGACGGCTAGCATGGCAAACGGCGACGACGTGTACAAATGACGAGTCACTCGAGCGAAACGTATGCAGAACATGGTTTTCCGTTTTGTCTCGCGGGCCCAAGCTGCCGTTCAGTCCTGCAATCGGAAAACGACGTTCTTTTGTACGAGTCAACGCCCTAATTTTCCCTCAGATGTCATGTAATTTGTGCACATCATACCATTTATCGGGTCGATAGGCATATAAACTTGTTCGAACGGAAAAGTTACCGGTGGGTAATTTTGTCCGTGAGCAAAGTTTGGTGGTTTTTTTCTCGTTTGTTCGAGAAGCGAGGATATATCATTCTTTTTTTAATCCCACTAATTATTTCGTGATGAATTTGTATTTTTTTTTCACTTTTCCTAGTCTGGAATTCCGACATCGATGTGCACGGCAACATCGTATCAATAGATGTTGTCCAAAAAAAAAATCGTATCAATAGATCAAAAGAAAATGGGAGCATGCATAGTACTAAGGTGATGTGGTCTTCTTGGGAGTTGATATCGCGTCCGTGATTAGATAGACTGACTTTGCTTCTTCAGTCTCATGGCGTCCCGTGAGTCAATTAGGTAATCCCTCGACATAAGACTTTACTTTAATTTGTTCAAATTGATGAAGAGGTATTCCCAAACTCTAGAGTACGAAGTGTAGTTAATCACGAGTCCCTAATCAGTAGCTAGTATAATATAAGCCAACTTGAAAGATTTTTCCAAATCTTAGGTCGAGGTTGGAGTTAGGACCCTTTTTTTTTTCGGTGGATCAATAATGCATATGTTTAATTAAGCCAGATCGAGTAGACATAGCTTCCCATTCAAACTTTCTTAAAAACGAGCTCTACCAGTCGGGATAATTACTCAACCAGAGTCACAAACTTCTTATACAGATACCAATTCAGTCCTAAATATTTCAATATTGTCAATGTAGTTCTAAATATTTGCGCGAAATCCCAATAATGCCTTTTGGCTAATTGCCATCGGAAATTACTGATGTGGTGTCTAGTCATCGCCAACCGTCTTACATGGCAAGCTGACAAAGACAACTTGTGGATCGTGACGCCGGCTATTTTCCAACTGTCATTGGCCAAAATGATTATATTGAAATTTGTGCAAAGATTTAGGACTACAATGACATATTTGAAAATTTTATAATTACATCCATGCAATAGAATTTAAAACTGCAATAGTATTTTTTTTTATACTCATCTCAATATAATATTTTAGACCTCGAACTCTGATTTTTTTCTAATAGATAAAATACCTGAATCAACTTTTAGTTTTCCAAATAAGATAGCATCATCACCTTCCTATTTCATATAGTAGAATTACAATGCACAGAATGCAATTTACTCTATAAGGATTGTGAAGCACTTATGCGTCAGGCAGTTTGAGTTCAACTATATTCAATGTTAGTATTCGAGTTAGCTGCAACTTCATTTATCTGGGTGAAGTCAACTACTGTGTTAATCTTAATCTTAAGTCAACTCTAGGGTTTGAAACTATACTCAAATTGCATTATAGATAATCGTTTCTTTGACATTATAATTTTGGCATTTTGAACACGACAAGTTAGATCGGGTTATCAAATGTTTGATGGGGGTCAAAGTCTATTTAGTGAATATTCAATCATATAATAAGACCGGAAATTATTGTTGGTAGAGAGAAATAAATTCCTTGACCCCATCTAGAGCAAAAGGGTCCCTCGGGAGCATTTGTGAGAATGCTTGTGTGATATATTTCAGTCAAATAGCTAGCCTAGACCAAGCGCCGAATTCGTCGTGTTCCACGGTCGATCGATTGCGCTCTCTGTGCCAAATCATCGCACGCGCTCGAACATATGAGGAGCTCTCGAATGCTCTTGGGCACGTAACCGTCGAACCGAGCTTCGAGCGACACGAGACTCGCCTAATCGAGCGTGCAAGTCGGGCTCACATGCATCGAGTGCATCCCTAACCTCGCTCCAAATACATTTTAGGTGAATCAATCTGGCTACGCGCGATATCTATGTGGGGGTAGATATCGCGCATCGTGCATATTGAGTGTCTCGTCCGATGCGAGCTGATGTTGTATGGCCAGAACTTAAGGAAAGCGACGGTCAACGTTGACTTTACTCGAACGGACTGGGATCCTTCAAGGGTTCACGCGGTTTTTATTAGGTGTTGTCCCCAGCTTTAGGATGGGCACGAATTGAGCTGAGAGCGACGTGCTGGGACGGTGACGGGGACGAAAGAGTTTCGTTTGGTAACGAGGAACTTTGGTTGGGGATGCGTCTTCATTCGTCACGTTAGATGGAAGCGATGCCTTTTGGATTCCACCCGTAGGGACGAGCACGGAGAACGAGGCGGTTCCAATGTCCGATCTCAAAAGTTTAAATCGATAAATGAACAGAGATTATGTATATGAAGAGTGCATACGCTCTGTTGTCGGGTGACGTGAGATATTTCAATACTCGTTTTAGCGTGCAAGCAGAATTAAAAATGACACAAGAAGTTTGGCGAGTGGGATTGACACATGCAAGAAATAAACTAGAGCAGCACTTGATTCCGATGCCATGTTGAAAGACTTAAATGAGAAGTTTAAGTCCTGTAGATGAAGAGAAACAACGGGTCTATAAAAATTGATAACACTAAGTCCACAAAGGCAAAAGGGAAGATTCCTACTCCAAGCATTGAGCATGATTTAAGCTCATGTTTTCGGGTGGGACTCATCATTTCTCTCTACGTGGTTTCGCTTTCTTAGAGCAAGACTTAACGAGGTCGTGGATTGGTGCTTTTGTGATTCGTAATAAGCACAACACGTCTCCACGAGGGTAACCAATCAAAGAGAAAGAATCACCGCCAAAACTAGAAATAGCGTGGTCCTCACGAGTCAATTCTTACGTTGAAATCTGGAACCTACCCTAGTGAGATAGGACCAATTGTGACGGTCCTTAATCTAACTATGGACCGAGCCCTTCCAAAATGACTTAGTTGATGTTAGTTTTAACGATGAATTAATTAACTCGAGATTATATGAACAAAACACGAGATGATAAAAGCATCACGGTTGATGATTTGCATTCGAACACACTACATGATTAAACCGAAAAGATAAATGGCCTTTGGATCACTAATCTTAAGAGTGTGCTTCTTTGGAAGGAAAAATTGTTGTTGGTAAATATTATGCTCGTTTTTCCAATACTTTGTACATTCAAGAAAACTAGCTAACGGACATTTTTTTTACGGTGAGGGGGAAACTTATGGGTAACTTCGATGAAGTGACTCTCTCTTTTAAAAAACAAGAAGCATTTTCCAAGTTTTGATGGAACCCCACCCACTTTGGCTAGCTCGGGACCATCCTCCATAGCCGTGCTATGCACTCAGGTCCGAATGATAGGTTCGAGTACCTGAATGCTGCACTTGGATCGTCGATGCCTATGTCCCCCAAGGGCAGACTCAA
Source organism: Melaleuca alternifolia (assembly GCA_019926035.1). Taxonomy (NCBI): domain Eukaryota; kingdom Viridiplantae; phylum Streptophyta; class Magnoliopsida; order Myrtales; family Myrtaceae; genus Melaleuca; species Melaleuca alternifolia. The sequence goes on from JAGKPW010000209.1 coordinate 730,558, forward strand.
CTCCTCGATGACCAAGCCCAAGTCCCTAGCTCTTGTGCTCAAGACCTTGATAGTTGTGACTCAAGTCCGTGGCACCCATGCAAGAGTCCTTGGCTTCCCGCAGCCAAGCCAAAGTCCATCAAGTTCGGGCCCTAGAATTCGATGCCCGTTCCAAAGACCTCGATGGTCGAGCCCGAGACCCTCACAGCCAGGCTCACGACTCTAATGATCGAACTGAAAACCTAAAATTATACTTGTCATTTTTCATATATATGTGTTTCATAATTTTTTTTATAACTAGAGTCAGAAAACGACTCCCATGTTACTCGCAAAGCACAACCAATTACGAGAAGATAAAAAAATTATTACCCTCGAAAACAAGTTCTTTCCCGAATTTTTTCCGGACGGAGTCCTTTCTTTGTGAAGCAAATGGGGCCCGAATATATCGTTAATCTCTCCGAGGGGATTCGACAACGAATTGGGCGGCCAACTTTTGCCCAAGGATTCAAAGTCCAAGTCTATCGCAATTCACAATCGATCTAAAAAGGGAAATACAGATGTGACCCTTTGTGAGCCTCTCCCTTTATCATATACAGATGTGGCCCTAGAACTCAATACTCGTTCCAAAGACCCAATGATCAAGCTTGTCACCCTCATAGCTAGGCTCATGACTTCAATGCTCGAACTCAAAACCTAGAATTATACTTGCCATTTTTTACATATATGTGTTTCATAATTTTTTTTATAACTAGAGTCGGAAAACAACTCCCATGTTACTTGCAAAGCACAACCAACTACGAGAAGATAAAAAATTGTTACCCTCGAAAACGATTTATTTCCCGACAGAGTCGTTTCTTTGTGAAACAAATGGGGCCCAGATATATCATTAATTTCTCCAAGGTGTTCCGATAACAAATTGGGTGGGCAACTTTTACCCAAGAATTCAAAGTCCAAGTCTATTGCAATTCACAACCGACCTAAAAGGGGAAATACATATGTGACCCTTTGTGAGCCTCTCCCTTTGTCATATAGAGAAAATCATTGAGGAAAACGATGATCGAGGAAAAAATTGGACAAGCATACCGTCCATATTGCACGTATGTGCAAACCCAATATGGCTCATCGGTCAAACCGGAATGTCTATAAATATCGAAAGCGAAGGCAATATGTTTTATTTTATGCCTAGAACTATTAAACCCGCCGTAGGACAAACACGAACGATCGACACCAAAAATATTTATAAACTATACGCGACGATTAAATTAAAATATTTCTTTCAATTAATTTCTTTTGATGTTCGGGAGTAGAAAATTTGGTGGAATGCGATCGTGAAGGAGGGAAAGTCAAAAGTCAATGTTTTTTGGGGGGGTTCAAACTCAACGACAACATAAGAAGGCGCACGAGGAATGAGTGAAGTCATGGCTGACATGGAATGATGTGGAAAGGCGCACAGGTGCTATCCGAAAAGACAAGGCCGGTGGCCCTACCAAATTGCTCCTCCTCCTCCTCTTCTTCTTCTTCTTCTTCCTTTTTTTTTCAAATGTTTGACCTCTTCTGTCATATAATCTTATTCTAATTCGTCCAAAAACATTTTTCTCGTTTTCCAGTACTTAGATCTCTTAGAAAAATCAATTAAAGGAAAATTTAGGTTTACATTTAGAAAAACGGTTTTCTCTTTAAAAAAATTAAGAATTATTTTTCAAGATTTGACTAGATATAGACGTTTCGACTAAAAAATCTATGTTGAAGCATGGATATCCTAACACTTGTTCTCGAGACTGCTATGCAAAGGTCGAGTATGCCGATGTCCACCAAGGCCAAGCCTCGATCTTATTTACGAAGGTTGAGCTTGAGATCATAGTGCCCATGGACGGGCCTAGGACTCGAGTACCATTGCTTGACTCCTTGGCTCGGCTCCATAGAGGCTGCACAAAAAACTCTAGTGCTAGTGCCCAAATCTCTAATACCTAGGCTATGCTTCTTTGATGTCGAGCTCAAGTTCAAGGTTCCCGAGCTCAAGACCTCGTGCCTAGAATTCGAGTCCATTAAGGTCGGAACCATGAACTCGATGCCATTGCTCGAGACCCTAGCACCCAGGCTTATGTCCATTGAGGCTGGACTCAGGACCTTGACACCCGAGCTTAGGTCTATTAAGGTTGGGCTCGGGTCCCGAGCGCCCATGCCCTTGTCCATCGAGGTTAGGCTTGGAACCTCAGTGCCCTGATTGAGGACCTCAATTCCCGAGCTCAAGTCCACTGTTTACCATTGCCCAAGTGCATTGAGGTTAGGATTGTGACCTCAGAGCTCTTGCCTCGATCCCTGCCCCTCAAGTTAGGCTCCATCGAGATTATACATAATGCATGTACCTATTTTCCTAGCTATCTATACAGAAGTCATTAGCGCTCGAACAATGTAAGTTTATTTATGAATTTTTTTCCTTATTAAACAGCAAAAATAAAATTCTATTTTATTTTTAAGTTTCAACCAAGCATCGAAAAATCTTATCATTTTCCCGAAAAATATTTGCCCCCCAAAAAAATGAAACCTTAGCAAGACAAACGGACCTACTAATAATTTCATGATAAAAGGAACATTTTCCACGAAAATAATTTTTAAGGAAAATGCATGTTCTCCCAATCTAAGCTTGTCATTCAATCCATGAAAAACGTTTTCCATGTATCGATTAGTTTTCCATCATTCAAATACCGGAGAATCGATAAACAATCTTTTGAAAACACTTTTCGTACAAACAAAGCGGACCCTTGAAAAGATTTTCATTTACTTTATTCAAATTTCTATCTCATTCTATGAAGTTCGATAGCGGAATTTGTTTGTTTTCTTCTGCATTTCCAGGAACGGGAGCGTGACTTGTTGTAATTGGCCGTTTTCATGACTTCTTCATCAACCTTCTGCTGCTCGACCGTGAGAACCTTTGATCAGAGGAAGGTCACATCATACGACTCCATGACCACGTTTGCCTTTCAGCTCCGTCCAAGAACCAGAGATGAATAAACTTCTCCGGAGGGGCCTCCCTCTCGAAGGGAAGGGATAGCTGCTCCAAAGCCTGTGAAGTTGACCGAATGCACTACTCGGGCGTTGACCTCGTCGGCTCAAACTCCAAGAGCCCATTGATTTCGAGCTTCTTCGAAAGCGGCAGACTGGACCGTCTGGAAATCCTCGGAAGATGCCTTCGGAGCGCCAAAGGATATGCCTCGACAATCTTGGACTTTGATGCTTCCGACGATGTCCGGGGACCCATGCGGGCTTTGCTTAGGTTTTGACTTCAAACGAGTTCTCGTCTCCCTCGGCCGGTGCGGTTTGGTAATTCTACGAGGGTTTTGCTAGGGAGAGAAGGGGAATATCATATTGCATCAAAGGATTGTCAGCGAGTCTAAATTGAAAGGGGGAAAAAATCCTATCAATCCTAAATTTATTGTGCATGTGTCGGTCATTCTTCAACTATGTCATTTCACCGATTTAGTCCTAGATATTTTGTGCATAATTTCAATGTAATTATCTTGAACAATCTTTGCCGGATATTGATAACGTAGCGGCGGGCCACGTAAAAAGGTCAACAACGATCGAACTGCCATATCTTGGGTGATTTTCGACGAGAATCGATTGAGAATATTACATTGAAATTTTGCACAAAGGTTTAAGATTGAATTAGTGAAATAAAGAAGTTCATAACTAAATTGACATCCATATAATTTTTTAAAGATTAATTGAGTAATTTTCCCAACATGATAGCTTGCGCTTTTACCTATAGGCTTGACCCAACTTCCATATATCCTAGCAACCCTCGTGAGTAGATTCGATCTCAATCCAAAATCAAGTGTTGAATTATATTAAAAAGAAGCCAAATAAGGGGTTTTGGAAAATTTTGAACTCGGTACCACGTGTGTTGATATTATCCAAGATTTCGCAAGACTATTGCCAACCGTTTGAAAAGTTTAAACTTATAGGCTGAACATTCTAACATGATATTATAGCACCACCTGAATGCTTAAATTTTTCAAGGGCCCACAAAATCTTTTATGTGCAATATTAATGTCTCTAATCTTGCACCCTTATATTTCTAAAAAAAAACGAATTTGCCCCTTGCGTTCTAAACAACCGAGGAAAAAAGAAACAGAAGGCAAATTTTTTTTAGGGTTTTAAAAAGTTTAGGGTACAAATTTTGCAATGATTCTCATTCTTCAACAAATGAAATATATAAATAAATAAAGCAGAAGGAATAAAAATGGGATTTGAGGGTTTGAACGAAGACTTTGTTGAATGGACTCCTGATGTATTGATGGAAAATCTGCCGGTTGACCACTCCCCCTCGTAAATAGAAATACCACCAAACATTGGCTATCGGATCGCCATCAAGATCACTTCAAAGTAGACTCAGTTTGCATCTTCGATTTACTCTTTTTCGAGAGGTTAATGGATTACCATGAAAGAGACGGTTCCCCTTTTTGCCTTTTCTTTTCTTCCGCTTCCGTTTCCGCCCTCATCTTCTTTCCCGGTATGTTCTTCTCCTCACCGACACTTGCTAGTAAGGGCGACCTGTTGCAGAATAGATGGATTTAGGACCATAAATCTAGAAGCCACACCGCCAACATCGGTTTCTCAGAATGGACTAGGAACAGAAAAGAGCCGGTTCGCGAATTCAATCGGGCCTAACTTTATGTGTTATAAGTGAAGTCTTGGGAAAACGTGTCATATAAACAATTTGTCCCGTTGTGGGAGATGGGTCGGTGGATTTTCTAGACTTTTGAGGATCGAAATCCATCGCTGATGTATCTATCTTTTTTTCTTGACAAAGTGAAAAGAAAGAAATGAAAGTTAGCTCTCGAGAGGTACGAAGGTTCACGATATAAAATCACTAGCATGTCCGGTTATATTCAATTTCACTATAGCTTCTCAAGGAACACACTTGATCCCTGTGTGAACTAATCAGCAAAGGCCCATTTCTCGAATGGAAACGACCTGGTTGCTCATAACAACTCACGCAAAATCATAAACGCGTGAAGAAAAATTTCATGACCTCAGAGTATGACTATGATATTATGCTGAGTTTGCAACCTATATCCCTAAAAATTTTAGAAGTCATCATATGAACATCCGACATATGTTCTGCTTTCTTCTTGACAAGCCTTTCCCAGTCGGCCCAATCTTAACAAGCCGGACAATACCGGATTGTGAGATTGTCTTAGAAATAGCCCGAGCTTTTCAAGGCCCAAAGTTGCACGTGGGCTTGGCTCAGGATATTTTACAACAACGGGTCTGTTGGCTTTGCCCTCATGATCTTGCTTCCGGCTTTCTTTTCTCGAAAGTTCTGGAAAACAAAGCATCAATATTATCATGGATTGACAAAAACTTACAAGAATGAAGGTCATCCTAACTTATCTCAGATTTCAGCAGATCGATCCCATCAACTACAATACTAAATCACAGAAAGAAGTCGATTTTTTCTAGTCGAGTCTGAACTTGGTAGAGCTAATCGAATCAATCTGAACATTCAGTACCTCGAACGCTTTATTAAGTACGTTAATATTGGAAATCCTAAATTTGCACGAATCTAAGACAAGTATCGAGTTTTTTTATAAATAGAGTAATATTACGTGTCGAGTGACACGCGACTTACATTTGTTTCGTTTACTAGTCTAATCAAACCCTATGCTCATCGCATCTATCCACCATATGATCATTAACCCGGCCTTTGATACGAGAATCGCAAGGTGCCAGATTGGACGGTCCAAAATTCGAGCAGTATTATAAAGCGAGTGGTGCTTTTGTTCCAGCTCATACGAGCGAGATCGTCAACGCAAGTTTTCTACAACTGATCACCAAGCACTCAATAATTGCTAAAGTAGACGAGGATATGGATGGATCGTTCTTGACTCAATTGTCCGCTACCAGCAGAAGTCTTCCCCTTGAAAGCCACGGAACACAAGGAATCCCCCTCCACTTTTGAGAGTAATAGAAGTGCTACTGAGTCGAGTCAACTTAGTGCTCAAAACAAAACAAGACTCTATTAGAGCGTATTCGAGGGTCGATGGAAGCTCGAGCTCGGGTCAGATAGGTTACCGACAAAACTCGTACTTGACTCAGTCGTTTGATAATTGATTGAAATGAACTCGAGTTGGAGCTCAAATCTCTAGAAATACACGCCGTGATCGAGAACTTAGTACATTAATATAATTATTCATATCTACAATATATTACTTTAACATATAAAGGTAATTATTTGATCAGGCCGATGAACAACTCGAGCTTAATGTTTCCAAACTCCGAGCTCGCAAGCTCAACTCGATCTCGAAAACGATCGGGTAATAAGCGAGGTAAACTCAGAGTAGCTGATCATGGGCAGGTTGCTTGCTTACACTCCTGAACGGTAACATATTCGAGGCACGACATAGTTTCTCGCCATTCGGATGGTCGAGAGCGATGGAGCATAAGAGTGCAGACGGATTTGCGAAACCGAGGTCTTGGAGATTGTCAAGCGATGCATGATTCGAGATGGAAAGTTCAAAGTCAGCACTTCAAGTAGTCAAGAAGTGTGTGCGAGTCAACTTGGAATCATCTTTGGACCAAATCGTTGAAAAACTAGGTGCCAAATAGGAGGAGGCGACTCATTGCTTCCACCACTCAAGACGCGCTTTAGCAGGGTTGCTGAGCGAACGAGATGGTGATTCATTCGTGATCATCGTTCCGTCTTCAACGTCACTTGCCAGCAGAAACCCTAGACCCAACAGTGTGGAACTGAGCAGTCATCATGAAACTAGGAGCACCGCTTCTCATGGCGGTTTCGCTGATCCTAGTCCACCCCGCTTTCTCCTCCGACGCGAGGTTCATGTCGAGGGGGCTGAAGTGCCGCGAAGACGAGAGGTCGGCCTTGCTGGAGTTCAAGAGAGCCTTCTTCCGCAAGAGCTTGTGCGCGTCGTATGACGAGCTCATGCCCGAGAAGCTAGAATCGTGGCGAGCGGTGGGGGGAGAGGCAGGGGATTGCTGTGCTTGGGATGGCGTCGAGTGCGATGAGGAGACTGGTCATGTGGTTGGCCTCGACCTCGAAAATAGCTGCCTCCATGGCCCGGTTGGCTCTAATGCCAGCCTCTTCCGTCTTGTTCGCTTGCAGAGGCTCAACCTCGCGGCCAACGACTTTAAATTGTCCCGAATACCGCCCGCGATAGGCAATCTTCGGGATCTGACGAGCTTAGTCCTCTTCGATTCTTCGTTTCGTGGACAAATCCCGTGGGAAGTCCTCAACTTGACCAACTTGTCCTTCCTTGATCTTTCTTATAATGAACTGGAGCTCAAGAGTCCGAGTATAGAGAATCTAGTCCGGAGTCTAACCAAAATGGAGAGACTCAACCTCTCTAAGGTGCTCACTTCAGGTCTGCTTCCTGGTGCAGTTGCGGATTTGTCCAATTTGACCTCCCTAGTGCTTGCGAACTGCAGTTTGCGAGGCGAACTCCCTATGGCCATCTTTGAGCTGCCGAGGCTCGAAACTCTTGACGTCAGCCTCAACCAGAATCTCTCTGTTCGTATGCCGGAGTTTCATTGGGGTAGGCCGCTTAAGTCCTTGTTGCTTTCCTGGACTAAGTGTTATGGTCGGCTTCCAAGTTCACTCGGCAACCTGAGTTCTCTAATTGAGTTGAACATCGCAAGCTGTGAGTTATCAGGAGTCATTCCATCTTCGGCAGGTGAGTTGGCTCAGCTTTATACGTTGGACTTGAGCGGGAACCAGTTGACAGGGGAAATCCCGCCTTCGCTCGGGAAGCTCATCGGACTTACCTATCTTGATTTTAGCTCCAATCAACTCTCAGGGGAGATCCCGTCTTCTTTGATGAATCTCTCCAATGTCACTTTTCTTGATCTCAGCTACAATCGATTGACTGGGCAAATCCCATCCCAAATCTCAGGCCTCACCAATCTACTTAAACTTGATCTCTCCTATAATAGACTGGAGGGCCCGATGCCAAGTACAATCTTTGACCTCAAGAATCTGAATAAGCTCACCGTGGTTTCGAACAACTTGAATGGCACCGCACAATTCGACATGCTGATGAAGCATCAAAGCCTCCAGGCACTTTACTTGTCATTCAACAATTTCTCTCTGGTCACAGAGGACCTGAATGTTAGCCTTTCAAAGATTGTCGTCCTCGGGTTGGCTTCTTGCAGCTTGAAGGAGTTCCCCAAGTTTCTCATGAAGCTCGATACGTTGCAATGGATCGACCTGTCCTACAACGGAATTTCTGGGCAAGTACCTCCGTGGGTGCTAGATGTAAGTACGGAAAATTTGGCGTACTTGAATCTTTCTAAGAACTCCCTGACAGGATTTTCATCGTCCCCGGTTGAACTCAAATGGCCCAATCTCGAGACTTTGGACCTCCGATACAACGGAATGGAAGGACCACTACCGCTTCCGCAGGGATCCATCCTGTTCTATCTCGCCTCAAATAACAGGCTGACAGGAGAGATACCGCCGGCAATATGCCAGCTAACCTCGATACAAATACTTGATTTGGCCAAAAACGAGCTCACGGGAGTCCTGCCTTCTTGTCTGAGCAATTTAAGCGGCACCCTTTTGACGTTGAGCTTGCATGGCAACAGGTTTTTCGGAAGAATCCCTCAACTACAGAAGGGGGCGTGCGAATTGAAAATGGTCGATTTGAGCGACAACCAATTGCTAGGCCCATTGCCTAGGGGACTCGGCAAATGTGTCGGGCTCGAGTTTCTCAATCTGGGTAACAATCGGATCGTGGATACGTTTCCTTCAGGATTAGGCTCTCTTCCTAATCTGAAGGTACTCATTTTGCATTCCAATAGATTTCACGGTGTTATAAAGGAGCCGCGGGGCAATCATCATCGCTTTCCTAAGCTTCACATCATTGACCTGTCCATGAACAACTTCTCCGGTGGCCTGCCGTCGAAGTACTTCGATTCCTGGAACGCCATGAAATTCACAGAGACAGATGAGGTGGTCTACTATGCAGACCGGATGGTGCAGTATGCCTGGTTCACAAGTTCGTACGGAGATTATGATTACTCGTTCACGATACTCAACAAAGGAATCGAGATGGAGTACAACAAGATCTTGGAGTACCTGACCGTGATCGACCTTTCGAGCAACGGCTTTGTCGGCACAATCCCGAGTTCCATAGGAAGTCTGAAGGAACTCCATTTGCTCAATCTCTCCAACAACGCCATCGCCGGCTCCATCCCTTCGTCCCTGGGAAATTTGACCGAATTAGAAGCTCTCGACCTGTCAAGCAATGAGCTCACCGGAAAGATCCCTCCGGAGCTAACCCAACTCACTTCCCTCGCCTTCTTCAACGTGTCGGACAACCGTCTTTCCGGGCCCATACCTCGAGAGAAGCAGTTCAACACATTCGAGAACAGCTCCTATGGGGGGAACCTGGAACTCTGCGGAGCTCCTCTGACAAAGAAATGCGGCAATCTCGAAGCACAGCCACCTCCGCCGTCCGGCGATGCGTTCGTCGAAGAGAACTCCAGGACGTGGATTGAAGAACTCGATTGGAAAATCGTGCTGATGGGCTTTGCAAGCGGTACGGTCATCGGCGCGGTTCTGGGGCTCAACTGCACCGGGAGGATCCAACATTGGTTCCTCGACAAGTATTGCCAAGGAAAGCAGAGAAGACGGAGGCGCAGGAGAAGGGTTGTCTGATCTGCATCCTGTCATATAACGCGATGTAGTCAGCTCGAATCCATGGGAGACATCGAATAGAATGTCAATCGAGTTCATCAAGCTAACGTTAGCGAGAGTGAGATGATCTTCAGCTCTTGGGAGTTTAATACGTAATTACTCAAGAATGTAGCACTAGATTATAAAGTGGTCTCTCTTGTTGTTTACGTATAAAAAACCTTGATAGTTATGACAAACTCATTTTAATTTCTTATATGCTTCAACAGTAATTGATGCTATGATTTTCACTTTCCTAATATAATTTAGGGATTTGCATATGATACACAACCTCGACTACACTATTTTTTCCACATAAGTCATGTCAATAGCCGCTGTTGTGAATCGTTAAACGTGGAATCCATAAATTAACTCACTCAAGCTATTATTTGCTTTAATCAATTTTATATCAAGCATCAAGATTTTACCATTTGCCATATTTGTAAGCACATTCCCTAAATATCATTCATCTTGATAGTTGCAATGTTAAATGTTATCTTTACGTCAAAAGTCACGTCTTTTAAATTCATTATAGTTTCATGAGTTGATTCGAGAGCACTCTCCTCCCATAAATTCAACTTACTCCCAACTCCTAGCAAGCTCCTCATATGGTGAAGGAGCTCGACAGGAGCCACTCATGGCCCGAGCACTTTAGCTCCGAGAATCACTCTTTGCCCTCGTCGGGCCGGGTCATTTACAAAATAAGCACAACTCTCTACTGATTGCGACCCAATTCAAGAGTAATTTACAAAAAGCATGTGTATGACAAAATGAACTCTATGCACTTCCACTATTAGATTTCATCAAAATTTTCCTAAACAATCTAGGGTTTTTGTTAAATTACGACAATAGAACAATTAAATAGGGAAGTTATAAGTGTGATTATATCAATAGATCGGTCGCGTAATATATATACCACTGTAATTAACGTTTCTAAATTGTCAAGTATCAATTGCAATTTTCACTGAATAGTCTATTGAAGCAACCATCACATCGTCATCATCACATGTCTTTACATGTATCTTGAAGAGCTGGCAAGAATAAGAAAACACCCAACATCATTATCATCCAACTTCATTAAGCTTTGCTTAACACCGCCGTCTCTCTCTCTCTCTCTCTCTCTCACATTGCTTCGCGGAATCTTTCGAGTCAACTGCCAAATCGCTGAGGTTTCTGCTGCATTCTCTCCACCGGAACGAGGGGAAGGGCCAGCGACGACAATGGCGGACGAGAAGGAGTCGACGTCGGTCCCACTGAGCAGTAGCGGCCAGCGCGACATCGACGAGGACGGCGAAGGAAGAGGAGATCCCGAGGATCCGGTCAAGGCGCGCCCACCCTCTTCCCCTAATCACTCCACTCGCCAGGTGCGTGCGATTCGACTCCCCGCCTCGCGCTCGCCGACTTTTTTGTGAATTTCTGGTGATTGTCCTTTGGTCATCTGACCCGCATTCTCGTTGTGACCGTCCCGGGTTCGGGCGGACCCTCGGGCTTTATCGGGTTCTCGTATCTGGGTTCTTGATCATGTGTGCTGTGAGTCGACTTTTGTGACGTTTCGGATCCTTTATGAGCGTTTTGGGGAGCCAGATAGTGTGGAATCATTCTTAGTCGTGGAAATTAAGGTGAAGATGTGTTATTGGTATTTTTTCTTTGTCCCTGTCCTTGTATTCTTGGTCTCTTTGTATGTCCCTGTCTTGGACAGGGGAGGCAAGTTGAAGAGCCAAGTTGATAATGACGCCGGTAAAGGAAGGGAAAGGACGAGAGATGGAAGGAAGTGGAAGAATTATGAGTTGTATGAAATTCTTTGTCACAATCCTTACATCGATGATGGCTGAGTTTCACAAGTACAGCACACAGCGTGTGATTCAGTGTAACAAAACGATATTTCTAGTCTGTGATTCCTGATGCATTTTAATATCCAACCTAGCGTATTCCTTGGGATCACTTGCAGCTTATCGACTTTACCTCCATTTCTGCACGTTGGCTTCATTAGCTCTGTTGAATTTTGATTCTAGCCTGGGATTGGGAAAAGCAAGGTTCATGACAATCCTGTAGTTTAATCAAATTTATAAGCAACATTTAATTTAAACTGATCAAATCTGGGTCAGCAACCTCAATATCACATGTTCACCTGCTCAAGTGATCTATAAAACCCATAGTCAACAGCCGATTACTTTCCCTTTCACTAGATATGTAAATCATATACTCAAGACTTTCTCGTCAACCTGATCCTATGATCTGGTTATTGAGGACAAGGCGTATGCTTACCATGTCTGCATCTTCCAATCATCACACTCAAAGAGTGCATGCCAAGCCCTTTGTTAGTGGATCTAATCAGCTTGAGTTTCACCATGGAAATCTGGAATTTTATCTTCATCACCTCCACTGGCTCATACGTCTTCTCATACCTTTTCAAACATCAATGCCAGCAACAAGAATTATGAAAGCAATGAAAGATTGAAACCTTAAAATACCACACAGAAGTCTAAGTGAAAGTCTCAAAGAGCTCCTTTTTCTTCTTCATGTATTGTCATCAACGACTAGATCCAGTGGAGATCTTACTGCTGGCTATGATGGAACTCTTTTATAATCACTAAGCAATGGCTTTGCAAAAAAGTACATAATTAATGTGTATGATGACTATGGAATGTCTTACCTAGAAACACTAAGAATTCGATGAAATGTGTGAACTTAAGTGAAAACAAAGAGAGAGAAAAGCTTGTAGAAAATTGCGTCCCATGGGAGTTACTGATATACCCTCATAAGTGAAGTATGAAGAGATTTTGCTCAAGGGATAACTGGCGGAATCTTATGGATAAATTTTGTCGATTATATTTGATATCTATTTGTTTGATTAATAAAGAGCTATTAGTGTAGTTTATAATAAATTGTCTTATTTTGCAATTTGTATGTGATCATGATATCGCCTTAATACTAAAGTTGTCATTTCTTTGTATATAACCTCATCCATGGTGTATGCGAAAAAGAAAACCTCATCCATGGTAAGAGTGGAATATGTAATCACTACATCAACTTATGTTCTCTTTTTTCTTTTTTAGCCACTAGCTCTTATTGACTTTTGAGCCAGAAGGTATATATAATTATAAAGTACTTTGTTTGTTATAATGTGTTTAATCATGGTAAACATAACCTTCTTGTGATAATTAAGTAGAGGTGTGGTAAATTGCTCGGTTCCGAGGATGTAAAACTTGCTCTTTTATTGCAAAAGTAAGTATCTTGTAGTAACCCCTTCTCATATATTGTAAACTATTTTGTTTTTTATAAAAAAATTAATTGAGTGAAGTTACATGTTTAGCTTTTGATCAAAATAAAAAAATTTACATGCCAAAACACACTCGTCTAGGTTAAAAATTTTAATCGTAAAGTACCTTCAAGTGTGGTAAATTTCTAAGTGGTGGTAAAGGAGATTCTATTATTGTAGGAAATCTGTCATGTGAAGGTTGTGACAAATGAATACAATCTGTTTGCAAGGCTTATATATTTTATCCTTTATTTTGGCAGGCTTGCTGTTATGTGCTTCAGAGTTGGATCTCAAAAAAGTTTATGACTGGATGGTAACATGTTTAGCTACTTGCTCATATGCAATGATTGGTTCCTTGCTACTTCTGGAAGACTGATACAATTGATGTTTATTTGCAGTGTTGTTCTGTTCCCAGTTGCGGTCACATTTTTTATTACATGGTGGTTTATTGAGTTTGTTGATGGTTTTTTCAGTCCCATCTATGCCCAGCTAGGGATAAACATATTTGGTAAGTAGTGAGTACTTTGTGAAAACATGTTCTTTCATTATATTCTGCAAATATCTGTTGTCTGATGTAGCAGTGATTGGCCACATGAGTGAAGCCAAATTTTGCCTAGAGTTATTCAGTGTTAAAGACAAAAAGACTTAATTCGTTCATTTTTTTAAAGTTGAATTTCATGGATAATAGCATGCTAAATATTCTTAGCAAACGTTTGGGATTGCTTGAAATGCACCTGTTTGTTGTAATAGTTCACCGCCTGACTATTAAGAAAGAACAGGAAAATTGCTTCTGGACAATTCTGTAGGCCTTACTGAATAGCTTATGAACTGTCCATGCATTTCATACTGCCTGAGCTAGATGCTTACGAGATACATGACAAAGTGCTATGTAATCATGTTTGCTTGAACCTAATCTTTGACTTGAGGACTGTTTCCACTCAATTCATGTAGGGAAAGTTAGGCATTTGCATTCCCCTTTCGTTGGACTTTCCTATCAATTTTCATTTTAGATATGCGGGCACAACAATGATCTGATTTTTGTCTTGTTATTCCAGTAAAGCGAGAGTTAACTTTTTGCACATAACTTAATAAGAAGTGGGATCTATCCTCTTCTTCCTCGACATATCTTAATCTCCGGTCACCACTTTCTGCTTGGAAGCTTCTTTCTCTATGTATGCTGACGCCCCTCCCAAACGTCTTAATAAGGCCCTGATATTCAATTGGCAGCTTGACTTGAACGTGGTTTTCTGAAGGCACGCTTCTTGAACTATCTATTCTATGACTATGTATATACAAAGTACTCTCAGATACTTTATGCTGTTGCTTCTTTAACGTAGTCTGATGAAGTCATCCTCTTATTGATAACCTGTTCTCTTATCTGTAACATTATGATTCACAAAGTGCTGGATCTTTTATTTTGCAGGGCTGGGTTTTATCACATCTCTGATTTTTGTATTCCTTGTTGGGGTTTTTGTTTCATCATGGCTGGGTTCCACTATCTTCTGGATTGGAGAGTGGTTTATCAAGCGAATGCCGTTCGTTAAGCATATTTACTCGGCCTCTAAGCAAATTAGTGCCGCAGTTTCTCCTGGTAAAGATTATTAGTTCTTTGTTCTGCCTAGTCAACTACTGCAAAACCAGTTATATCCTTGCATACTAATTATTGTAAATAGTTCTTTCTGAATGGCATGTGCTTTGTCAATCCCAGTTTTTAATGGAAATTTGGAAATACAAACTTTGTCAATTACTATTTCAGTAATGTAGATTTACTTCAAGTTTATTTGTTTGCTGTCCTGCCAAGTTGTGCATTTTAACTTTGGTCCATTTCTGAATGTGAAGATGCTATTGATGAACTCGGCGTGTGTTCTACGCCTGTTCATGGTAATAATTTTATTAATTGGATAAGGACACTTGGGCCTGCATGATAGGGACCGATTTCTGTCCAGAATGAGTTAATCTATTCTTAAACTCATTTTAGAACAGAAATCCGTTTGGTTGGAAATTTCTTTTTTCCTATTTTTAGAAAAGATTTTTATTTCAGAAATAGGTTTGGCTAAGAAATCATAAATAAAAAATTTGTGATTTCTCTTCTAGAATGAGAAATTAAGAAATTATTTCTCTTTCACCCAATTCTCCCAAAGTCTACCGCCGCCGTCGGCTAACCGCAGGTCGCCGCCGCCCCCTCCAACCAGTCACTGGCCGGCTGGTCACCGCCGACCGGTCACCATCACCATCACCATTGTTGTCACCGGTTACCACTGCCACCTCCTCCTCTGGTAGCCGGCCAGCGGGTTGCTGCCGCCGCCACCAGGCAAGCACCTTCGCTAGTCACTATAGCGGCCGGCCGGTCACCACTACACCACTACCAACCAGCCAATCACCATCATTGTCCAAAAGGAAAAATCTATTTAAAAAAATAGATTACTGTTTTTGAAATAGAAGTTGTTTGTCCTTATCAAACGTATTTTTCCTCAGAAACTCATTTTTATTCCATAAATCAATTTCTAGCTAGAAATTGAATCATGCAAGACCAATTTGTAGCTAAAATTGAATCGATTTTAGTCTACGTTTGTAACAAGATTCAAATCAGGATAGGATAAATTATATCCTATCAGGTGTTTGGCTGCTGTCCAAGATAGAATAAAGACTGACAAAAGAAGAATATAGCTTTGATAAAAATATCTCACCTGGAGCGTGGGATAAAGGCGTGTAGGATTTTTCATACCCATGGTGTAAAAGCTATACTCCAAAAAAACTACCCTCTCCTTCTCCTTCTTCTTCTCCTTTAGAGCTCTCCAATTCATGTTGAAACTTCACGGACGCATTGAGAGAATCAATGCACTATACTTTTTTTATTCGAGAAGGTCAATGGTGCTTTCTCTCATTGCATATCAATTTGAGTCCTCCGATTTTACACAGCATTAGTCAGTGTATCTGCATCCTTGTTGTTTTTACGACAGACAACACTGAACAATCTTTTTTCTTGTGAAGTTGTGAGTTACATAGATGTGGATTTTGGTATTAATGGAATGCTTGTTTATTTAAACATCGTCACCATGTAAAGGTGGTCTTGTGGAAGTTGTTGTCTCAAGAAATAGGGAATACATCAAGTGCATACAAACTCAGTGTCAGAGCAGGTGCTATTTATGTATTTTTACTACAGTTTAGTTGTTTCAATGGTGGTTTTGATGTCTGGGAGAATAAAATGATGATGGTGTTAAAGAAACATTGCTACTGTATACTTACAAATTCAGTTAAAGACCCAGATTGCAATTGTTCCGGTCTTTTAACTATCTCGTGTGCTTTTGATATGGCCCAACAAGTGCCATAGGCCCATAGCTACGAGCAGTTCAATCTCAATCCTTTTTTTTTTTTTGGGGGGGGGGGGGGGGGTACCATCTTACCTTCTCCAAGTGCAGGATGATTTCTTGCTTTCCAGTTATCAAAACAGGTTGCTGTAATTTAGCTAGCACACACTCTTCTTTTGTAATAATGCATGCTGTGGTTTCATTATCTGGTTATACTTGCTTAATTTGCTGATGTTATGAACAAAGATTGAAGAAAAAGGAACATCTATTTTTCTTCAATTGAAAGCATTTCCTACATCTTGACCGATAACCTTTTAAAAAAAATTAATACGCAAATTTTATAAAGCAGTCAGATTTGGGATTTTTTACTTTTTCTTTATTGAATTTGGGAGTTTACGATGATAAAGATTGTACAGTAATGTATTTGTCATTTGCGCTAATATTTAGTAACTACCAAAAAAGAGAAAATATAGGATGTTAAATTATCTAGCTTTATTATTGTGATTCACCAAACAGTTGATAGGATATGGTAAACTTCATGAATTTCATATCTTATCCTATCTAGTCCGGACTAGAAATCCAGACGACCAAACACAACCCTAGGCTTTTGTAGTAGAATTGCTTTGAGTGAGAGGCGAAAAGAAATGTGACATTAATTTTTCCTTAAAAATGGGCTTCCTTTCTACTGATCATTTGTTTCTTATGGTTGATTAGCCTTTGCTTTCTTTATGTTCACCTTTTGTGAACTTAACAATCGCATGCATGCTTGAACTGGGAGGTTTTTTCCCTGCAGACCAAAACACAACAGCCTTTAAAGAGGTTGCAATTATCCGCCATCCACGTGTTGGTGAATATGCATTTGGTTTCATCACATCGACAGTCATCCTTCAGGTGCTTCTCTTATGTTACTGTTCACCATCCCTGTTTTGATAATTCAAGAGAAAAATTACTGGTCTTTGCCTGCTTCTTTAGCAGAAAATAATTGACAAACTTGTCATTTCTATGCATCAGATAATTCTTCTTACCATTGAATAATCTTTTTGCCCATAAATCAAGGAAAAGCCACAAAAAAAAAAAATCCTTGATGTTAATAGACAATAGAAACAAAGAGTAAAAGTGAGCATTGATATTAAAAACTTTAAGATCCACTGTAAACCTCAACAGAGAGTTTGAGTGCAGCATGCTTCTAAATGAACTAAGTAATAGATAAATCAATTTGTTAGAGAATCTAAGGTGGTGCATTGAATACAAGTCATGGTGATTGATTGGACTTTACCTTTATGAGAAAATAAGAGTCACACATAGTCGAAAAGGCAGACAAAGGGGTTGTTCGGGCCCTAAGATTGGTGTTATTGAAATAGGAACTTTAATTGATGCACTCTTCACTAGTCTGGCTTATACTCCTATAAAGGACAGGGCAAATCCTGCAAGGGTGTCTTATTGCTGTTAGCTATTGATGCCTGAGCCAGAATGTAATGGGCAGAATACATAATTAAAAGGTGGTTCTGTTTTGATATTGCTTATTATTCTGCCTATTTTACCTACTATGGTTTTGTTACGCAGAAAGACAATGAAGATGAGGAGTTGTGTAGTGTTTTTGTCCCAACAAACCATCTATATATAGGCGATATATTTCTTGTTAATTCCAAAGACATCATAAGACCAAATCTCTCTATCCGAGAAGGCATAGGTACGACTTCCTATTTACATGCTGATGAATGGCGTTGCTTTTGATATGATTGAATGTATTTCTCGATGCTCTATACTTTTTGCTACTTTTGTTTTCTAAAGAAGTTTTTGAAGAAACAGGTCCGTTTTCGTGATTCAATGGGAAAAGAAATATTGCAAGCCCCCTTTAATGTGGACTTAGAAAACTAATTTCGGATGAGAGATGGACTTTCATTCTCTAGTGGGGCAAGTGATGCATCTGATGTCTATCCATCACCTGTGTGCTTTGAAATCATCCCTTGAAGTCATTCCAAAAGCTAGCTATAGCTATTCTCTGTTAAGCTTATTGCTATCGGTGTACAAGCTCTAACTAGATGCATCCTAGGAAGGCCCAGTTGATTATCATTATTTCATGGGGTTCCTTTGACAATGGGAACCATTCTCTTGCTGCAATTGAAGCAGTTGTTTTCCTCATGGCTTCTCATCCATGCTCACTTAAATTGTGTTTATCCATCCTCCAGAAATATCGCTTTCACTGATTTCACTGGTCATTCATACAATAAATATGCCTTCTATAAGTCGGAATAATCTGGTATCATCTACTTAAACGTCAGCATCAGATCAAAGCATCTCCAAAGTTCGTTTTGCTAATTGAGAATTTCCATTTTTCAGAGATCATCGTATCTGGTGGTATGACGATGCCCCAAACTATTTCGCCTCAGGAAAAACTCGCAAGGAAAGGTGAAATTGTACCTCTCGACAGAATCATATGATCTTATGAAGACAAGGAATGTCTTGACGGGTCTCACTGCATTCTTTTGGAGTTACTGTTCTGTAACGTAAATCTATGTTCAGTAGTCGCATAGTTGTAGTCAGTGTTCGTAGATTGTAAGATCATCGAATCGGTTTGGTTATGATTGTGCTTATATTATTTCATATCCCTTGGGAGTAATAAATGCATTTGTAAGTAGTAATATATGAAGCTCTCATCACCGACCAAGAATTTCCCGTGTTTGCCTCGAGTTCTTATTTTTGAGTTCTCATTCTGCAATTTCCTGACTTCATTCACTGGTTTCGCCGAAAATGCTAGTTCATGTGTTCTGCAAATTGTTCTGCCCATATGTTCAGAAAGGTTGTAGACATCCTCTAATTGGGTTTACACATTCATCTTCAAAGTTAGGTTTAACTGGGATGGCCATACCAACTTGGTATGCTAGCTGAGTAAATTAACTACCCGTTGTTTAATTGATACACAAGGCGTATGGATGTATATTGCTACCAATTATTTAATTAATACATGAATTATATGTAACTAAAACATGAATTTTATTTAAAGTATCAGAAAGGGCAAAGGTTATGTCACTTATTGCATAGGTGAAATTATAAGATATCAATAGTCGATTGAATTTATAGAAATGTATTGAATAGTAGATTCATTAATGAATCAAAAAAATTTCTTTCAAAGCATTCGAAATTGCGATTATTTCTTTTGATAATTTGACCCCACATAAATTCATGTCATCTGATTTGATCCTCACAAGTTTATCCAAGAAAAACTCATGTAAAATATTGGATGATCAAGTAGCCATAGATGAGTGGAGCAAATATGAAATGATTATGAGTACTCATGTGGTAAGGGTGATCGGTTCTTTGAGCGGTTCGATTCTCCTCCGGAATCGAAAATCGAACCAATGGGACTAGTCCTTGGTTTTTAGGACCGAGGACCACATCGAACCAGACTAATCAGTGTGACCAAAAAATAGCAAGTTCCGCAATGTTATGAAACTTAATTAAGGAACCCAAAAACACATCATCCAGTCATCTCCCTCTCCTCCCATCTTCCCCATTGGCCCTCTCCACGAGCACCAAACCCATGACCCTTATCATTCTCATCACTCTCTCTTCACCACCGAGACCAATGTTCATCATGAGGAAGATCAAATCAAGTACACGTCCTTCCTGGACTCCCACCCACCAGGCTCCATCATCTATGTAAGCATGGGGAGCCTTGTCAATTTGAGCCAGTCTGAGGTAGCCAAGATGGCCTAGGGCCTCACCGACTGAGGTCATCCCTTCCTATGGGTGGTTGGGCTGGGATTAGAGGATCATTGCCGGATTTGTGAGCCGGGTTTGGAGGGTTGGCTTGTAGTTGGATTGTGATGGTGATGGTGCGTTGAGGAGAGAGAGGATTTCAAATGCCATCAAGAAGGAGATGGTGGGAGAGTAAGCGAGGGGGATCAAGAAGAGGGTGTTGCACATGAAGGTGATGATGGAGCTTGCTTTGAGTGATGGCAGTTGCTCTTCTCAGTTTGTGGGCAAGCTGATGGAATTCAGTCCAAGTAATTCGGTCCGGTCCCACCATCCTAAAAACTGGAAACCCGATCAGGAACCGTGGACCAGACCACAACTTCGAAGAACTAAACCAACTCGGCCAATCCAGTCTAGTCTGGGTAGTTCTCGGGTTAAGCAGTCCATTGTGCTTAATCCTATCACGTGGGAATCATCATTCCGAATATAAGTGAAAAAAACCCTACGTTAATTCATATAAAAACAAGCAAAGTTTTTTGTAGAAATTTGTATACTTCTTATGCTTTCACTTAGCTATACTTAGAGATCTTTAGTGATGTTAATATTTAAATTTATTTATATAAATGTATTAAGTGATCACTCAAGCCAAATCCGAGATAATTGCCAAAACTTCAGTCCTACACATTTTTTTTCAATTTAATCATAATTTTTGTGTTTGTACTTACTTAGTTCATCCAACTAATTTTAACTGAAAGTCGCCGACATGGTCGACATGAACGTTTACCGTCTTACAAACATAAAAAATTTTTTAACTACGAGAGTGAAAACATGTTTGGCAAGGGTGAAGAAACGGATGGCTAAAATGGATATTGTTAAGAAAATACCAACACTTCATCTCATATTTTACTCAATGACTATTTGCATACCTCCACTTTTAAAAATATGGGTCATTTATTTAGTGAAAAATAAATAATTCGAAAAATAGTTACCTAAAATGTTATTCAATGAGAATATATTTTTATTAACGACATCAATTTATGTATAAAATTTCCGTGAATGAAGAAAATATATTTTTATTTATTCATTTTTATAACTGATACAAAACAATCATTTTTTAAATAACTTCTATATCGTTCGTTTTTTCAACGAAATAAACGCACTCCTAATACATAACTCTTAACATTAATGTCCATTAACTCAGTGTCCACATTTAAAAAAAAAAGTTGCCGTTTTAAAAAGAAAATCATAAATTCTCGTACTTTCTTAAGATAATACGGACTAATTAAAAATTTAAGGAGGATAACTTTTTCTTTATATGACTGATATTAATTAATGGAATGGAAATTGAGAAATGTTTTTGACATTTTTGCCCCTTTTTTCCATTTTGTTCACCGTTGTAGTGGATCTAAAATTCACTCTTCGTCAAATCGAGGCCGGACCCGAAGATCGAACCGAAGCACCTCGAAAAGATTTCTCGGTCGTCTCTCTCGGGAAAAACCCTAGAAACCGCGAACCCCCGCCCTCGTCGCCACCATTGTTGCGGAGGAGCTAGGGTTTCATTTCCGATCTCTGCGAAGAATCTCGGCCTGATTCGAAATGGACTTCGACGAGTACGAGTATCTGGAGAAGACGGTGGAGAACCAGGACGACCGCGAGAACTCCTCCAAGCCGAGGAAGAGCAAGGACGGAGCTGCGGAGAAGAGCGAGAAGAGCTACAGGAAGCGCGATGTGGAGGATGACGCGGACGGCGAGAACCGGAGGAGCAAGAGGTCTAGGAATGGGGAAGAGGAGAACGGGTCCAGGAGAGACCGAGACCGCGACCGAGACCGCGACCGCGAACGAGACGAGAAAGACAGGCCTTCTCGCAGGGACAAGGAACGGCATAGGAGTGGCAGGGAGGGTGATAGGGATAGGGATGGGGAGAGAGAGAAGGATCGCGAGCGGGAACGGAGTAGTAGAGAGAAGGAGAAGGAGAAGGATAGAGATAGAGATAGGGAGAGGGATAAGGAGAAGGAGAGGGAGAGAGAGAAGGAGAAGGAGAGAGAGAGGGACAAAGAGAGGGAGCGGAGGGAGAGAGAGAAGGAGAAGGAGAAGGAGAGGGAGCGGAGGGAGAGGGATAAGGAGAGGGAGAGAGAGGAGAAGGAGAGAGAGGGGCCTCGGAGGAGCAGCAGCCGGTCGAGGAGGAGCAGCAGCCATACGCGGAGGAGTCGGAGCCCCAGTCGGTCGCAGAGGAGCAGTAGCCGCTCGCTGAAGCACGATGCTGATTTCGATAGGGAAAGAGAGATCGAGTTTCGCGATGGCAGGTTTGTATTGCTTCTTCAATGTCCTTTGGAGATCATGTAGTTGAGATCGTGTTGCCTGTTAAATTAACGTAAATTACTGGCTTGCCACTGAAAATTTGCCTGCACTAGAGGCTTGCTGTTGTAGAACAGTTATCGAATGAGCTTCATCGGCTCGACTAAGCTAGCGTCAGCTCAAAGAGAAAGGTTATTGGGTTTTGGGCATAAACTTTTCTGACTGCAGTTATATCTGTGTGGAGCAAATCTGGAAGTTTTTGGGTTTTAGGAAGGTTATTATTATTAAGTTTCAGATATGCCATTGCCTTTTGTTATGGCTTGTCTATTGTTGGCATGAACTCATGCTGTCTGCAAGCTCTAGCAGGAGTGGTCTCAGTGACTGGGATGAATGTTTCATACACTCCTTGTCAAACTTTGTGTACCCACCGCTGCTGCTTCTCTCTCTCTCTCTCTCTGTATCTTTGATTTTGCAATACGGGTCTGAAATTAGCTCGATGCTTTTTTATGTATAACTACTTATGTTGTTTTGTGCATTAGTCTATATGTTTGTCAATAGTACCTTCTTCTTGGTTCCTTCTTCTCCTTCTTCTATAACCTGAGCTCAGAGAAGGAAGAAATAAGAGGGCCCTATGGAGAATGTGGTCAGAAATCCATGATATAGTCCGACCATAAGGGCTGAATTTATTATCTTCATGCATAGGGTCACTGGATTACCTAGTAGAAAAGATTTCAGAATCATCACAAACCTCCCTCTTTTCTTTTCTTTATTGGTTTCTTTTTTGGATTATTAGACGAACCACAAAGTGTTGCATCCTGATCCTGTTTGGAGGACCTAAATGCAAGACACAGCGGGATTCTGAAGTAAAAGCAAATTATAGCCGGATCTAGACAACTCACTGCTGTGAATCTATAATATAGCAAAGTAGACTATATAATTTATCGCTGGAAAATCAGTTTCTCCTTTTTTCCCCCTGGCCCTTTTGCTCTACACCATTAGCCTTTGGATTCACCTTCTCAAGCTGTTCATCCTAATCATAGGTTTGTGGAACAAGAGGAATTTGACTTTGTCTACCTTACGCTGGATGGTGAATGCAAAAGATGGTTCGCTACTTGACCAGCAGATAATGCATTGTCGGCAGGCAACTGCAGTTGCTTGCTGGTTCTATGTTTAATCTTCATGCTTTGTTGCTTGCAAATTTAACTTGAAATAAAATTGAGTGATCGTGGGAAAGCCCCATGCTACTAAAGCATCTTCTTTCACAATTGTGCTCTAGCTGTATAATCAAATACAGAAAGAGACCAGCAATAAAAAAATGTCAGATATTTAATGGAATATTGAAATTTCAGTAACTGAGGGATGAAACAATCTCTGCTTTGTTTGCATTTTCACTTGGTTGACTTGGAGTATCTTTTATATGTTCAAGTTTTTCTCGTGGAACCATCTGTCAACCAATAAGAACAAAATCTGAAACGATGAGATGAATCACAGGGAGTAATACCTAATTATCTGCTGCTTTAATATAGACCATAAGGCACTTGGCACTTTGAGCTCTGATGTTTGTTTTAGCATGAATAGGAGATGGCAAACTGCTTTTTAACATAATCTCTGTGTTTCCAATCTTCTGACCTAAGTTGATGTTCTCTTTCGCTTCTGACCTAATAACCTATAAAAAAAACTATGCAGAAAACTGATGGTATTTATTGCTAGTATCAGTGTCTAACGTTTGGTCTTTCTCTTGGATGAAAATACTACTTTCCCAGGAAAGCTTTCATTTGCATGAGTATCAGTTATTAAGTGCTTTTAATTATTTTCCAGTGGTAATGGTATTGGACTGTATTATCTTTGTTTCCTTGTGCATTATTCTTATTTTATGCAAAATTGAATATGCAGGAGATTTAAGGACAAGAAAGAGGCAGTGGAACCTGAAGCTGATCCAGAAAGGGACCAGAGAACTGTTTTTGCTTACCAAGTAAAATTTTTTATATGATTTGCTTTAGCCAGCTTTGTGAAATGGATGGTGTAATCTTCCTTTTGGTGTTGATTTTACAGATGCCTCTGAAAGCAAGTGAGAGAGACGTGTATGAATTTTTCTCAAAAGCTGGCAAGGTTAGGGTCAAACCCTTTATATGAGCCACTGAACGTTTTTTCTTTATAGACTGAGTGCTTTTCTTAATACTTGGTTAGGTGCTGCTAATGCTGTTGTTTCAGCCAAAACCATTTTATTACTGCTTCGTGGATATTAGCACTGCATGTTCCATTGATCTGGTTATTCTGATTTTATGTTATTGATTCCTTTGTGTCCTTTCTTTTTTGGGACAAGTAAAGAAAAAATTACTGAGGGCATTGATGAGGGGCAGAATTATTGACTAAAAGAGCTCTGAAAATAGCACATTTACAAAGGAATCCGTGTTGCAAATAACATCCATGAGTAGCCCCCCCCCCCCCCCCCCCCCATAAAAGACAAACAAAAAAAGGGCCGGGTGCCAATGCTGTAAGGTTTTGTACCAAATTTTAGTAATTACTATTGGCAGGACCTATGTAGTCATCTTTCAGCACCATGCATAAGTATCGGAATGACAGAACTGATGTTGGACTATCTGCTCTTGTCAGCTTCAAAAGTGGTGTGGTTTCTCTATTTCTTGACGGCACACATGGATCCTGGTTTCATGAGTTGTAATTACCTTGTCTACAGGTAAGGGACGTCAGGTTGATAATGGACAGGAATTCAAGACGTTCAAAAGGTGTTGGGTATGTGCTTCGCCATAGATAAAGCTTTATGACATTTACATGCCTGTAAAGTATCTTAAGCATATCTTATTCAAAGGATCAAGTTTAACTGTATTCTTAAATTCACTAGCAATGCGATAATGATGAGGGATGATGGGAATACCTTGCACTCATGTTTTATCAATACATGCTGCGTTGCCAAGGTAGATGACATGACCCTGAGTTCCTTTTATTTTCACCATGTCTACTTCTTGTTACAAAGAGCAGCGAAACACCTGTGGAAGCTATTCAATTTTTGGATTGAATGTTGCACCCCATACTTAGTGAGTGATGGTTGTTTCATGTAGGGATAAACCAGGTATACGCATTTTCTTGCGTGGACGCTTATTGGTCTTTGGCCGATTCTGATCCAATCAAAATAACTACTGGTGGTTAATATAATTGATTTGCCTATAGGTGGCGGTTTGACAATTTATACACTTCTTTCTGTTTAATGCTCTTTTATGATAGCAGTGCTGGTACTAGATACTTGTGAAGTTAACATAAGGCACGGCTATATTGTAACCTGGTGTTCTATCATTTGCTTTATCTTTTTCACTACTATAACTACCTTTTCTCTTTGCTTTCTTATATCTTCACTGCGATGAGCTAACTTTTTCTTTTCATATGAGGGATCAGATTCATCAAACAAACCTCAGCTTGAGCTCTCACTTCACTAGAGTTTTTGTTTCCCTGCTTCAATATGCTATGCTTTGTAAGTTTTGATCACAATTTTTGGTGGCATACATGTCCTGACCAACTTAGAGGAGCCTCATGATGCTGCAGGTATATTGAATTTTACGATGCAATGTCAGTACCAATGGCAATAGCACTCTCTGGTCAGCTACTTCTTGGGCAACCTGTGATGGTTAAACCTTCAGAGGCTGAGAAGAATCTTGTTCAGTCAACCGCCACTGGTGCTTCAGGTACTGCCGGAGCATATGGAGCCACAGACAGGAAACTCTATGTGGGGAATTTACATTTTAATATGAC
This sequence comes from Melaleuca alternifolia, assembly GCA_019926035.1. Classification (NCBI taxonomy): domain Eukaryota; kingdom Viridiplantae; phylum Streptophyta; class Magnoliopsida; order Myrtales; family Myrtaceae; genus Melaleuca; species Melaleuca alternifolia. Next base: position 756,551 of record JAGKPW010000209.1, read on the forward strand.
AGAAAGTCATCTGAAAAGTGTAAGTTTTCTTTTGTAAATCATCAGTACCTGTTTAAAGACACTCTGCTGCCTTCAATACATTTAGAGTTGCCTTCCGATTCTGCAATTTTAATTAACACATATATGTTGCTGTTGGTAATTAGATTTTTGAGGCTTTTGGTCCTGTTGAGCTGGTGCAACTGCCCCTTGATCCAGAGACTGGACACTGCAAAGGCTTTGGGTTTGTTCAAGTCCGTATATGGTTTTGGTTTAATTAGTGGTTGCTCCCCTGTTTTTAAATTCTTGTTGTTAAGTGATTATACTTTGCAGTTTGCTCAGCTTGAACATGCTAAGGCCGCTCAAAGTGTAAATGGGAAGTTAGAAATTGCCGGTCGTTTTCTCAAGGTATGCTTGTAGTCTTATGGAATGAGATCTTTCCTCTTTCATCCTTATTGTGCTTAAATAATTTTCTTTCATTTGTTCACTGTTCATTGATTTTTGTTTACTCTCTTCTGGAGTTTTGCTAATCTTTAACAATTTTAATCTACTTTACAGATTTCTTCTGTAACTGATCATGTTGGAGCACAAGATACTACGACAAAATCGGCAGATTTGGATGATGATGAGGGTGGATTGGTAAGTGGCAGCTTCATCTTATACCTTTTGTCACGAAAGATATTCAAGGTACAAAAGGCTGGCACTTTGGGTGCTGCAACGTAACCTTAGTAGGAGCACCTTGGCACAGTGAAATATGCATCAGAATTTTTCGTCATGGTAATTAGTATCTTCATGCAAGAAATAGCTATCATCTGATAGTAATAGCCAAATTTTTATAGAGGAGCATAATTGGCAACTCATGAAAGATTGTTTTCGTGAAAGCTTCTTCAAGGGAGAGAAGTAATCGTGTCTCCTATAGAAAGTTGAGTAAAAGATCATGGAGCTTGCTTGTGCGTTCAAGCGTTTGGGGAGCCTTGTGAAATTTAAGTACTCTTGCTGAGGCATTAGATTAATGCGTCGTTGTTACTTGAACTTGTGTCCTCTAGGTCAAAATGGAGCAGCTCTTCCTCTCCACTAAGGCTAGCAGAAAAGGATTTGCCTTGTTTACAGGAGAAGGCAATACGCTCTGTCAAAGACTGCCTAAAAGCATAACAGCCGAAAATGTTATTGTAGTATGCCAATATATGTAAAATCCTTGAATCTAAATGAGAAGCTTGACAAGTGTGGTTCTGTTTCATGGGATAGTGTCAAACATGTTGGCCCAAAATTAACCGAAATTCAGATAGAACCAGTATATGATGCGGTTTAACCTGCTTTGAAACTACTTAGTTCAACTTTTGAAATAGGCATAGAGCATGTTTAGAGTGGCTTAGGAAATTAATTTTTTTGTTCTTGCCAAAACAAGAGCACTATCTTAATCTTTATGGCCACGTCAATATCTGTACTTTGTTGATTGTTGTGTGGCCTTTACCTTGTTGTAGGTTTTAGGTGTTTAAATAAGAGCCAAACTTTGAACACCACTAGAAAAAACAAGCAAATTATGTACAGAAAAGTTGTCCCAAACATGCAAGGTTGAGATAATTTGGCTTTAAGGTGAAGTTGACACGAGTTTGGATATCTGTAAAGGGTGTTGCTGCAACATACTTATCTTTTCCCTTAATGAGAAAGGATACAAGCAGGGAAAAAGAATTTCCTGTTCACTGTAGTTTATGTCTTTGCTTTTGGTTGTGGAGGTTGTGCCTGACAATTAGTGTAGTAGTTTCAGTATCTGCTGCATGTGAGTTGTTTTTACCACAGCTTCCAAGAATTGCCTGGATATGCTCCTGCTTTGGATTGGTGGATGATATATTCCTTGCGGTATGCGCTTTATGCAGGCTTTAAATGCTCAGTCGCGAGCATTATTAATGCAGAAGCTGGATCGTACTGGAATTGCCACCAGGTTTGTTGTGCCGGCAGTATATTTTATTCTTTGGAGAGTGAATAAGTATTTCCATTTAACCACGTTCACCACGTTTACAGTATTGCGGGTTCACTTGGTGTCCCTGCACTAAATGGAGCTCCAAATCAACAAGCTGTTAACCTGCCTCTCAACAAGCAAGCTGCTGTTCCTATGCCAATGCTTCCTGCACAAGTTATTTCTGCAGCCACTGAAGCTGTTGGAAACCCGACTGAATGCTTGCTGCTTAAGAACTTGTTTGATCCAGCTACTGAGGTCTGTATTGAGCTTTGATCTTTTTGTTCTTTTCAAGGGAGATCAACTTTCATGATCCAACTTTTTTTTTCGTTTTTTTTTTCTGGATGTTCACTTGTGGGAAATTCTTCTGCAGACGGAGCCTGATTTTGATTTGGACATAAAGGAGGATGTGGAAGAAGAATGTTCCAAATTTGGCCGGGTGAAGCATATATACGTGGACAAGTATGTATCGTTGAAGTACCTCTGCAGAGTTTGGGATGTTGTTGAAATTCTCTTTACCTTGATGCCATTGATTATAGATTCCAGTTCTTTAAGCATCGGTAACATCAAAACTTCTTGGCAATCTGTGTGCCTGTATAAGGCATGAAGTTGGAATTATATTAAATTGATAAAAGTAGTTTTCTTTGAAGCTTAAAGGATGATCTCATCATGGATCCTGCTGTAGTGGTTCTAAACTTATTCGTACATTGTTAGTAAAATTTAGACAGACGATACTGCGGTGTTTCGGAAGATGCTGATCATCATTAGGAGTAAGTTAATCTTCACAAAAGAACAATCTGAACACTCATGGGCCACTATTTGCCAAACGTATCTTGAGATGACCTCTAAACAATCTTCTTTCTGTGCAAAAGAACTGGTTGCTTTTTCCATAGAGCTGCTGAAGGATATTTTGACATTTGCCTAGCAATTATCAAATGAGGACTCTTCCACGACGTGTTTAATTTGTTTGTTTTCTCAGTTGAACTGTACTTGCATTTTCTGAACACAGCCTGTTCTATGTGTTGTTTTTGCAGAAATACTGCTGGTTGGGTGTATTTAAGGTTTGAAAATGTACCGGCAGCAATGAATGCTCAGCGTGCAATGCATCTGAGATGGTTCGCAGGGAGGTCAATATCAGCAATATATATGGTATGCGTTTCATCTTTGGTTTGTGCCACATGGCATGGGCTTTCACACATCCACACATGATAAATCGATAACTGTAGTGCATCTACATAATGTTCAAATTCCCCTCTGTCTATGGGACGAAGGACTCTTTAAGATTCTAAAACTGATTTACTTAATAACTCCTGGCTAACTCAGCTAGAGAGAATATATTCATTCTGAGACTCTGTAAAGCTACTAGAGTAAAACAACACACCTGTCATGAGAAGTTTAACAGGTTGAACAAGCAAATCCTGTTTCCGCTTTCTTCTCTTTTCCTACTTTGTATATTTAATTTATCCCATTGACCATTAGTAGCGAAGCTTAGAAATGCACTTCTGCTTCTGCATCTCTGCTAATTAGCAAATCACCTTGCTATGGAGAAAATTAGAAACCCTTTCAGCAAGCGCATTTCTCCACGTTTTCATCATGAAGGACTTCCGTGTTGGTGTTGCATATGATTCCATTAGCATCGCCCCCTTTATTTGATTGTACCTGTTTTGTGCAGCCACCCCATGAGTACGAAGCAAAGTTCAAGGGTGTTGCCTGATCCGGGTTGGACGAAGGTTTTTCTTAGGAACAGTTTTGCGTTGCAGTTTGATGGTCTCATGTTTTGAAAATTATCATGTGCTTGGAGGGATCTGTAACTTTCATTCCTCTCTTGCCTCAAGGATGGAACACTCGAATACATACCTATTGTCTCACTGTGTATTATCAAACATGTAGAATAATTTGATAAAATGGGTGAGCGGATGTAATTCTTGTTCAAATTGTCGCCTCCTGTGGTAACTTATCTGTCTAATCATGTCCAGGTTGATGTCTTATGCAATCTGAATCGGGGTTCTGTTAGACTTGTCTCGATCCTTGAACTCAGCTGGGTCGATCCCGGACCGTTATACGCGGATGTGGTGCGGTTATTTGGCAATGTGATGCGAGTCTTAGTACTTTTGAGTCTTGCATGGCGCTTTTCTATCCTGCGAGTTATTATTAGAACTTGCTGCTGAGCGGGTTTCCTGGAGATGTAAATAGCATGTTGGAATGCTTTTTACGTGTGACTGTACTTTTCGAGCGCACGCGTGTTGTCTCCTTCGTAACTTAGGTTTTGGCGGCGGACTTCGATTTGCAGTATTAAACCTAAGATTCCGCATTCTTTTTGGGGGCATAAATAGAATTGGGACCCGACAATACAGACGGTTTCGCACGTAGGAGAGAGTATTTGCGTTGTGGTTATACCTCATCTTCATAACAGGTAGAGAAGTGGGTTTGGCAGCAAATCGAAGTCCCAAAATTTCAAATGTCGAATCGACTAGATTGCATACCACCTGGATAATTCAACTCTGGTCATATTATGTCGATTGTCTAATCCATACTCAATATACTTTTACAATGGGGGCACATCGAACGGCCAGAATTCGACCTCACGTGAGGATAGACCCGACTACTTTTGGAATTGAATCTGGGAGCTGAAATATGGACAGACGGACAGGGGAATGAAAAAGGATTATCGACACCACTTCTTAGTAATCTGCTCTCTTGTTTTGCCGAGAAATAGGTTTTTATTTTTAATGTCAGATGCAACATGGAACTGCGCCTGTAGCTCAGTGGATAGAGCGTCTGTTTCCTAAGCAGAAAGTCGTAGGTTCGACCCCTACCTGGCGCGTTTGAAATTGGAGTTCTCTTTTCTTTTTTTTTTCTTTTTTTTTATGGGGGTCTTTTTCCAATTTAAACGTAATTATTTCCACTTCCGATACGAGTTGCGCTTACTCATTCAATTGCAATTTCAAGTGGTGGCCTCAAAAATTTATCTACTTTCGTTCCATTTAAAAAAAAAATAAAGAATTTTTCTATAACTTTGTAAAAGCTCGATTGCCCTAATAAATATATCGCTCTCATTTTGTTTTGATAGTTTCCGCATCTGCTGATACCGAGGACAAAGCATGTGTGCATTCGACATCTTCCACCTTCTTTGGACCAGACAAAGAGAGACGAGCTGATTTGGGATTTGCTTGGGGGCGGCTGATAAGTCACGAGAGACATTGCTAGCGATGTTGCTGCTGTTCCGGTGCGTCCTTGCGGGAATGTCTTGACACAATTTTTATGGACAGCTAACCAAGTCATTTTGCAGGTCTTCTTTGCATGGATCGAGCCTGATATGATCTGGCCGTGACATTAAGTAGGGATCCGAGTCTTTTAAGTAAATAAACACCATGTATTTAGCATGGGACTCCGTTTTCAAATACAAGACAGTAGATTTGAACGATAGTTTCGACCGAAAGCAAGGACGCTTTGTAATTTTTGGACGATTAGGCTCGGGCGTGAATCATGTGTGCGAGAGCTTCTTTGATGGCCGCTTTTTGTTATGGGGCCGGAGCTTTCTTGCTTTCACATTCGGCAGAATTTTGCTGAACCCATGGCCCCCATCATTACTCAGCTTTTGGCCAAAACCTTGTACTCCATATATACTCTCTGAACGTCCCTTGTCGAAGCAGATCGCCTGCTGTGCGTACGGCGCACAGCAGGGTGCTGTCTGCTTCCTCCAAGCCATCCGATCAAGATCGGACGGCTGGGAAAATTTAAGAAAAAAAAGCAAAAAAATTTTTTTTGAATTTTGTTTTTTACTTTTTCTGTAAAATCCCAGCCGTCCGATCAAGATCGGACGGCTGAGATTGCACAGCAGGCGATCCGGATCCACGTCCCTTTGTCTCAGCCTATGTCAAAGTTCCGTTATTGAACACCGCTAAATATCTTAGGCGGCTGCGTACATATATGATGGAAAGAAAATAGTACTGAAAAGGGCGCTCATATATATAAAACATGTCAACTTGTTGTGTGTTATTTTTCCTTTCTATTGACTTCCTCCTTCGTTTTCTTCCTTGGTCTGGCGATAATGAGGACAGTGGTGATGGCGACGGTAAGGGTGGTAGCGAAGGCAAGGATGGCGGTAAAGATGAAGGAGGAAGGAGAAAAGGAAAAAAAAAAAGGATTTGGACGGAGAGTAAATGTGTGGATAAGTCTAAATTAGAGCATTTTTTTATCATAAAAAAAAATCGAGGTAAATGTGTCATGGAGATACAAATCGAAGGTCTTTTTCTGTATCACAAAAAAAGTTTGGGAGAAATGTGTTATACAAGTACAAGTTTGGAGAAAATTCGTAACGAGAATACAAATTTGAGGTTTTTAATGTTATAAAACAAATTAGAAATAAATGCGTCATATAGTTTGGAGTCTTTAATAGACTTTAGCCTTTTTGTTAGATTATATAAGCAGAAATTACGTTCGTCCAGATATAGATATCTCCAGAAAACTTAGTTCTTTTTCACATTGTCGAGCATATTTGTGACTTAATTATTAACTAGTATCGAAAAGTTTTAACATAAGCAACTTTATTAATAAATATCCATGTTCATAAACTTTTATCTTTGGTGGTTCTTATCACTATCAAACTATTTCCTGTGGGTTATGATCGGATGAAACAAATGAAAATACCATCTCTAAAGATTTGCTAAAACAAATCATGATTAAATTTTGCATCGAAAACTTTAAAAACAAAATTTAATAAATCAAAAATTTGCATAAAATAAGTTAAATAATAAAATGACACGAGTTTGGGATTTTTTGTGGCATTTTCCCTTTTGACATATCTACCAAAAGATCAATTAAAACAACAATAGCTACACAGTAGATCTACTATGAACATTGCGAAAACGTCTCAAGGAGAGAGAGTTTGAGAGATTGGGGCTACACCTTGACATTATCAAGATGATCCATCTAATGAAATTGAGAGGCTTCGCTTTTTATTTTTATTTTTAAAATAGAATATGGTAGAAAAATAAATTAAAAGCAATAATGATAATATAAAAACAAATATCAGAAAATATATATATTTTTTTAAATTTTGATAAAATACAGCCAATGTGATATAACTAAATAAAAAGTTTCAATATATAGAATGAACACCAACTAAATAATAAGGTAGAACTGTCTCAATAACAAAATCGTCAATGACATAAATTGTTTACTCGTTATGATCTAACTTCATCCCATTCGCTTACTGTGCTATTATTCTCCATCCAATTTTTGACAATGCCCTCATCATTTCTTCATGCACTTGCAGCGAGTGTATGGAGACATGAGAGTCTTTTGAAAGAGTGCTCTCAAGGAACGTTTTAATTTGCGAAACGGCGACGATTACACGCGATAAGAGAATGTCGATGCGGCCGGGAACTGCGTAAGCTTTCCTCGACTGCTTGCTTAACAAGTTTTCTGAAATGTCACTGACGAATTCCTTCGTCTGAAAGTTAGAATTTACTATATATAGAAGGTTGAACCGTGATTAATCTTTCTATCTCGGAAAGTTAGAAAGATAGCTTTGCGCTTGTTCTTTGTGTTTGAGGGCCCGCGAAACTGCCAGACCAGTTATAACCATTCTGCATTTAGAACTGGAAAAGAGAATGTGAAGTATGCCTGAGTGGCTTGTTTTGACCATGTTCCTCCTTGCATGAGAATGCACAAGCAAAGCAGAATGAAGAAGGTCAAGAAAGACGAAGAAGCAAAGAATTGATTCTGGTTAAATACCAACACCTAGCGTTATCACTCGGGTTTTATAATCCAAACAAGTTGAGTTGCTTTAACGTACCCTCTTTCTTCTGTTCCTTGATGCCTACGCTTTTCCTACCCGAGACATGCGAAGAGGAAAGAGTGTAAACACGCAAGTCTGCAAGGAAAGTGACCACGCACACAGGGAGACAGAAAGAGAACTCTCTTACGCTGAAGCAAAATTTCCTTCACCAAAGTCTCCGTAATTTGGATTCACAACAGTAATCACGGAAAACATCTCTAGCAACAACGAGGGGCTAGCTAGCTTATGACGACAATTATCGTTTACCCAAGAAAGACCCATGACTTAATATGCTCATCTGATCACATTATGAATACTAGTCCTTCTCGATTCGATCGGCTCCGTGACGGCGTAAATCTCAGAGATGCTTCTGTACCTCTTATGCCTGGGCTGGCGAAGAACCTCTCGACCACGATCCCCCCTCCCTCTGCCGAAGATCTCTTCGATCCTCGCCGAGGTGACTTCGCGGTCGACCCCGCTCGACGACCCGCCTTTCGCTGATCTCCTCTTGTCCTCGTCGCTGTCGTCGCTCAGCTGCATGAGTTGGTGAGCCGCCGCCGCCACGTCCTTGTCCGTGACCCCGAAGCCTTCGCGGTGGTGGGGACGGCGGTGTTGATGAATTCTTCTGCCCTTGTGGGAAGGAGAAGGAGGAGGAGGAGGAGGAGGAGACATGCTATCTCCCATTTCTTGGTTGATGACTGAGGGGAGAGAGATGTTGAATTCTTCTGATATGAACATGCCCGCAACGGTTTCTATCCTTTATATTCGTGCCTTTTCTTTTTTGGGTCCTGGCCACCGCGTTTTGGGGGTTCGTGCAGGAGGTTTTTGGAAGGAAGGAGAGAGAGAGGGAGAGAGAAACTGCAGCGTTAGTTCGATGAAGATGACAGGAAGATCGAAGTAGCTTCCACTTCGACATAATTTCTTGATCGGCTGTGATCGTTCCTATGTTAGCACATTTTCCTGGAGACGTCACTCCCCGTCGGATCCGCTTACTTTGACCGGAGTTGACTTCGAAATTAAGTCATGGTCCACTTATTCGGCTGCGTGGTGAAGAAGAGAATTTACTCCTTCCATCAGTTTTATGGACCCAATAATATATAGGCCATCTTGTTAAATAACCGATTAAGCAAATTAAGCGATTTTTCTGACATCTTGTATTATACAGAATCGAGAAAAGAATCGATCCATTCATATCAAAATTACTGAAACAGCCTTCACATTGAGTATCTAATGTAGATCACTTAGGGTGCGTTTGGTTGGGCTTTGAAAAAGCCCTTTAGGGTCCCAAAGCCCTTTGGGCAAATGCTGAGGTGTTTGGCAAGTATTTTTTTTGGCTTTGAATTGAAAGTTAGCCTTCAGAAAGCCCATTTACAGAAGGCTACTTGAAGTAGCTTTGAGCATTACAGCATTTTCGGAATGCTGAGGGGAGGGTTAATGATATTTTTTGTGTTTCTATTTTTGCCCTCAATAGTTTTGAAAAACCCAACTTTACCCCTTTTTAAAACAAACCCTAGTATGGAGAAGAGAAAGCGTAGCAAACCAGAGCGAGAGGATGGAGGGAAGTCTCTCTGCATCACTCGGCCTCCCATGTCTGAACCCTAATCACCATCCCATTCCATCCGAATTCACGAGCCTCTTCGCTCACTTCAACTCCCTCGTCTTGCCTCCTCCTCCTCCTCCCTCGAGACCCCCAAGACCGCCGCACCACGTTCCGCCGTCGGCTTCAATTTCTCTCCACGAAGGGCGCCTCAGAGCTGTACAAGAACACGTTCGACGCGATCGTCAAGACGTTCCAATCGAGAGGTATTCTGGGTTCTACAGTGGGGTTTCGACTATCGTCGTCGGGTCGATTGCTTCCTCTGCTGTTTCTTTTGGTACTTGTGAGTTCGGGAAGCTGGTTTTGTCGATAATAGGGGATTGTATTGCCATGCTGATTCCACCGACCGCTAGTGAATATCGTGTCTTCTGCTATAATGGTGCTGAAAAAATAGATTAGGCAAAGGATGCAAGCGAGCGCGAAGGGACGATCGTAGGAGGTGTTGCTGCGGATTTTGGAAAAGGATGGTTTTGCTGGGGCTTTATGCTGGGTATTCTGCTACATTGTTGGGGAATTTGTGTGCGGGTGTACTAAGTTACTAAAATAAGTGTTGCAGCTCCCTTCGTTTGAATACTGAAGAGGAGAGACAAGTTCTTCTGTTTGATGAAGCTGAAAGAAGGAATCTTGGTAGTGTTAAGCAATCTGAAGGTGAAGCTACAGCTTAACTCAAGCTAAAACTCAAGCTCAAGAGCTCAAGAGAATGTCATCAAAGCTGAAGTCTCAAGCTCAAGCTCAAGCTCAATTGAAGCCGAGGTCTCAAGCTCAAACTCAAGCCCAAACTCAAGCTCAAGAAAATGACATTCTGACAAAGGAAGAAATGGATATGAAGTGTGGAAATCAAACAAGCCAGCTAAGACGAAAGTTGGTCAACTAGGAAGCCATTGTGGAGTAGGCATTGAAATATCAAGAACCAACAACTAATATCTAGTTGAAGAACAATTATTTTGTTCTTAACTTGCAAAACAGAATAAGCAACTAGTCTTTTATGATTTCTTGATTCAATTTTGTTTTTCATCGGGGCTTTGTACAATATATAGTAGAACAGAGCATATTATTGAGTATGCTTTTGAGACAAACATTGTTGAGAGCTTTTACAAAGGAATAAAATACTAGAGCATTCTATTCATCATCATCATCTTCCATACTTTCTGCTATTCATCATTTTCATTCCTTGTTCATCTTGGTCATTTTCACATGCTCCTGGTTCGTCTGCTTATATCCAGATATGTGCTTTCCCTTCAATGACACGTGATCGTTGAGAAGATCAGTAGGAGTCCTTTCCTTGTGTTAAAAAAGGAGGAGTAGAAAATGTCCATTGCCAATTAGAACTGTTATGCGAGTGTCATTCAAAAGTAGCTCAATTTTGTTATGATATGTTTGCTAGAAATTTGGGAAATGTTTAACAATATTTGTAATTTTTAAGGATGATAAATTTCTTTTTTGTCAAGACATATGTTGCCACATTTATGTTGTAATGAAAGTAACAATTTTAGATTGAATTTTTAAGCAATAGAATAAGTTTCATTTTTTAATAAATTTTTTTACATGATGTCTTTTAACATTGTTAACAAAATCTAAATAAAGAAAGTTCCAAATATTATTTTTTAATATTTCAATAAATAAAAATAGAAAAACATAAAATTAATTACTCAAATGAGCTTTTCAAATGTGTTTTCTACCAAACAGCATTTGTCTCAAAGTTGCTTTTCAAAACAGAATTTACCAAACAGTGTTTGCATTTCCCTAAAGTCCTTTACACTAAATAGCTTTGCATTCCCTCAAAGCTCATTTGCAAAGTTGAACCAAACCCACCCTTAGAATTCTTAAATGGGGTAGAATACGAAATCTCGTGAGCAAAAAATAAGATCCCTTCCAAATTCTTCTTTGGTATTTATTGTGGATACCCCAAATTACTTCTTCTTCTTCTTTATTGAAAAAGAGATTTATCTAACTGTTGCTTTCTCCTTTCAACCAGACACAGTCCCTCATTGAAGCATACACGTGAAAAAATAGAGTTTCATCCGACACCGAACTCAACATGTTCCCCCATGATCTTATGCAAATCAATTGACAACCTCACAAATTTAGGGGAAGAGATATGTCATTTTACAAGTGAATGTGTCTTTTCTTTGCTTAATGTTAGCACCCTTTTAGTTAGACCTCCAAAATTTTTTTGATTTTCGGGTCCTTGATGCCATAAACAAGACTAACACTCAACAACCAGGGCAAGAAATTATCCTCTTCTAATTTTTGGTTAATTCATTCGCCCATTAAGTTCCAATCATTTAGGTTCGATTCGAGGCGCATGATCCAGAAAAAGAGAGAAGACGGCACTCGATCATTCCGCCGCCTTTCATGATTCCATGTACTCGATCAAGATGCTCCAACCATATAGCAATGCGAAACATCCTCAGATAGAGTCCGCCAAAATGTATATGTATGTTCTTGCGTAGGCTTTTTATATGAGTGTAGGAGGAGACACGCACGAACCAGTGAACAAAGCCGGTTCACGATCCAATATGATGTACTCGGATTTCGTCGAGTTCATCTGTATAGTCCATCTATTTTAGTGTTCGCTTGTGAATTACCATATAATTGGGGGCGTCAAACAGGTGGGTCGGGTCGGGTTTGGATCATGTCAAATATGGGTCGGACCATATTTGACCCATTTAACCCGTTTTGACTCATATTCATATAGTGCAAATATGATGACACATACCCAACCCGATCTTGACCCGACACATACCCGACCCGACCCGACCCGTATTGTTAAAAAAAAATGAAAATAATCAAATTTTTATTTTAAAAAAATAAAATAATCAGAATATCAGATTTTTCATAGTCTAAAAATGACTTGTTAATAATATTTAAATGACTTGTTAATAATACTTAAAATTAAGTAGGTAACCCATTTAGAACCCATTTAAGACCCATAAAATTGTTAAATGACCCATTTTGACCCAACTAACTTTTTAAGCTAACCCATTTATGACCCATATTATCAAATATGGGTTAAAATATGGGTCTTTGACCCATTTTGCCACCTCTACATATGATATTGTTTTCATAACAAACTTTATAAATCAATGCTTGCATGTCTGGTATTACCCTAGACCTTGACCCTTTACTTAGAGTTGATCAAGTCCAGGAGAGAGACCTAACAAGATGGTCAATTTTCGGGGACATTTTATTTTTGGCTTAATTTGGGACGGCGTGTATATCTTATCTTTATAATTATGTTGTTATAAAATGTCTAGGAATTTCGTCAGCGAATTAAGATATGAATTTCTCCGTTCGACGTGACCTGAGGAACAGAAAAAGGGCAAGGACTGGTCAACCGAGACGAATTTTGACCCGCGTGGGAAGGACTCCAACGTTGTCTAATGTCCAAGTCTCCCTCGGCTTACATTGTCATTTCATCGATTGGGTTGACCAATTGAATGTCGAAACGTGGAATATGTCTTGTCGTGACAGAATTAATTCGATGGACAGTTAATAGAAGAAGTTCAATCAAATGTCTATTACGACGTTGTTGAGAGAAAGCTTGAATTCGAATTCAATCCTTTTAAGCTATTTGACATGTCTAATCAAACCCAAATTGCTTGAATTTTTTTTTTTTTGGTTATATAAGATACACTAATTTGTTCATTTTAATTCTAAATATCTGAGTATACATGTAATTTGTTCTTGGCATTTACACCCCTCGCATGCGCATAACAAATTTCCCTCTTGGTTTGAGTTTGTCATATCGAGTCAAAAATCGCTCAACCAAAGTCAAGTATTCTTATCCACAAGCAAGTCTTAACTTGGATGTCCGACATCTTATGAACTTAAGTGCCAATAGGACGTTAGATCCAGGAATGAAGTGAGATGGTAAACTTGCCAATCTTTCAAGAAGTTTAATTGGTGCAATCGGTCGAAAGCATCAAAGAAATTCTAACTGGGGATCGTGACTAGGCCGAGATCTACTAAACTGAATCATGAAAATCGCAAATTATTGTATAAACTTGTTGGCAGTTAGGCATCTATGGTCGTGCTCTTAAATAAATAACGTATTTAAGTAGCTCATGGCAATATATTTACCAGCCCCATTAGTAACTTTGGAGAAGAGTTGATTAGTTTTCATTTTATGCAACAGATAATAGTTGAAGGGCATATAGAAAACATACAATGGCAAATATTCCCTCATTTTTTTTATTATTTTATGAATAATTATGATGCTACAGTAAGCTTAATATCCAAAAAGCAAAAAACTCATCAACTGATACACTCGTGCCACGTTTAATCCCAAACTAATAATAGCATCACAAAAAATTCAAAACTAAGACACCCGTACCCATTTATCCCAAATTAATCTGTTTGATTCATAAAAAATCTCAAGCTGATGTTATAACCACATGCACTTATCCTAAATTGAGATCGAGTGTTATATCTTTCGCTATATGGGAGTCACATTCACCAACAGTGAGATTGTCAAGAGCCATGCAAATGTTCACCAACCAGACATTAACATCAAATATGAACGACCAAAAACATTGCCAGACAATCTTGTTCAAGACAACAATGAAGAATCCGAACGTGTTCTTGTCTTCAAAAGAACAGATTACATGCATGTCCACATTGAACGAGTAAAAGCCAATGCAACGTGAAACGAATACTTCTTCACCCCAGACACGTACAGAAAACGCCCACGTTTGGAGAGGGAATGCACCGTTCCCCTACTTTTTAGAAGTACATAAGAACCCCCAAAAGAAGACATACAAACCCTAAATTTAATAAAAGAATTTGATGAAACCCTGTAAAAACCAATGACAATGTGTCGGCCCCAGCCTCCTGTATCTACAGCATCGACCCATATTACAGACAACTTCCTTCAAGAATTCCCTTCCTTTTTGGCTTGCCCATCAATTGGCCTTTATTATACTGGGCAGATACCCGAGGAAGCATATTCAAAGATCCACCCACAACTTCATGACCATCTCATTCTTAATTTTGTGACCTAATGACTACCTAAAAATCTTTTATTGCGCCTTCAATCACAGTTCAACCCACAAACTTCCAGCACAGGGCCTTCTCTTGACACAAATGGGTTGATCCTAACCCACATGAGGGTCAGGATGGAGGCCAGCAATATCGACCAGACCACGATGATAGTCGGCATCCGGTCTTGCTTCCCAAGCAAACCCTTTAGGAATGGGTAGAGATGGACGATAACCCAAAAGGCGAAAAATAGCCTACCGAAGAGGGGACCCCATGAATCGTACCCGTTATTGATGGCATCTGAGATCCCCACGATAACCCCAACGATGTTTATGATCAGGAGAGTCATGGGCGGGATCAAGAGGGATGTCCATTTAAAGAGATAGAGTTCGGAAAATGCTCCATCATCCGCTGCTTTTGAGGTGACAGTGAAGGCTGTGTTGACTCCACCTAGAACCTTGAGTAAACCTTGAATGAGAGCAAAAAGATGTGACGAAACACCTCCAATAACCCAAAACTGCTCGTTTCTCCACCAGTCATCGATGCCAACGCCGCCCCATTGCATCTCAAGTATACCAGTCGCAGCAATCGAGATGAAAAGTGCCATAAAGACAAGACTTGCGTAGTTGCTAATCTGCAGACAAAAATCAGGACTCCATCAGAAATAAGCCATGAGACCAATGGATGCTGTCAGATACTAGGTGCATATCTTTCATTTTCTTCATGAAGGCTTGTGATTTGGGCACGACTTACAACGCTGGGCCCAAATCTCAATAGTATTGTGGTTCTGTTGAACCATCCAAATGGTCGTTCCAAAAGGCATATATTTGCTTATTAAAATGTCTAATGATGATGTTTGTAGTAAGCCATTTTGTGAGCCACTCGTAAGATTAGTATCTGCGTAAGCGCACTAGTAATAACAGGGCATCAAGTAGGTAATCAAGCAACATCCAACAACTCTCGGAGGCTGCTATCAAGATAGAACTGAGACAAGGTTTTCCACCATAATTCAGCAGGACCATTCTCTAATACATTCAACGAGAATGGCAACTGAAAAATCCTTACCTCAGGCACAATGAATTTCCCCGTGAGAAGGCAGATAGCTGGGAGTGTGCAGTACACAATCAAGGGGATGGAGGTCCAAGGGTACACAACCGAATTGATGTAAGAAAATCGTTCCAACCACTTCAAACCTCCCCCATAGCCATACCAGATTGGGCAATGCCTGCTCAAGAAAATCTCGACTGACCCAAGAGCCCAACGAAGAACCTGGTGCAGACGATCCGAAAGGTTGATTGGTGCCGAACCCTTGAATGCAGGCCTCTTAGGTATGCAGTACACTGACCTCCAGCCATGGCAGTGCATTTTGAACCCAGTCAATATATCCTCAGTCACTGAACCATATATCCATCCAACCTGGAGCAGATAGAAAAATTCAGGGAAATTACGTTTGAAAAAACAAAACTTGCTGCAATACCAATTTCAAAGTCTATCTTGACGATTTGTTTAATCTTATTCACTCACTTCTTTTCCCCATTCTGTCTTGTCTTCGTAACCGCAACTGATGACTTGGATGGCTTCTTTTAGTAGCAATGCAGGACTAGCATCTGGCGGGACACCACCATCTTCCAAATGCGTGGAAGCGACAAAAACAGGGGACTGACCAAATTTCTTCGCCAACTTTATCTGATTCATCTCAGATGACTTCTCCTTGCTCACTTCTGCAATGGAAAATCCCACATTTATCTACTTTGCACTTGACTTCACAAAATAATATATAATCACGAATGCCTCTCAGAAATAAAGTAGATGTACCTGACACTTCGTCTTCAATATTTTCAAGCGCATGTATCTGCTTGGACGTTTCCCTGTTCTTAGTTTTCTTGCTCTTCTCCTTCTTTGTCTTCGCTTTCTTGCTCTTTCTACCCCCGCAGCAGAGGCAGCACCATTTTGGCCAACAGTTGCATGTCTTGCTGGGAGGTTTCTTCTTGCTAGGAGCATCATAGCCATAAAGGGCCTGCCTTCTGAAGACACACCCAGTACCAACATAAATTGGTCCTTGGAGACCATCGAGTCCTTTCATGTTGATCTACACCAAAAAAAAAAACAAATCAGGAATAAGATTCCTCAAGCATGAAGAGCAGAAAATGCCAAGATGCCAATAAGAAAAGAGGAATATACATACATCGAAGAATACAACGTTTCTGTTAGAGTATCTATCATGACGATCAATCCCGTCGAATCTCTGAGGAAACTGCACATAGCAAACTTTCTTCCCCGATGTCGGATCCATCATGAAACACATAGCTTCTCTGAGTGCCTTGCTGTTGTTGATGTAGTGATCGCAGTCAACATTCAAAAGGTAAGGGGCATTGGAGATGACAGCAGAGACCCGAATCTGTATCATTTGCATATCAGCAACAAGAGAAAAACGATCATTCACAGCATCATTCTTCTTATGGTGTTCAAAACAGGGTCTTCCATCAAAAGAATTATATTAAACAAGACTTCACGGCAATAGCATCCATGACACCCAGCCATATGCCAGGGGAGGAAAAAAAACAAAAGAGGATTGACTTACCAAGGAATTCATGGCACCAGCCTTTTTGTGGTGTTCAAAACCAGGTCTTTTCTCACGAGAAACATAAACCAATCGAGGCAGCTCATTTCCATCATCATCACAGACACCACTATGACCAAGAAAGACCTGCAAAAAAAATGCCCAGGATCTTTATTTATAAATGGAAAGAGCAATTTGCAGTATTAAGAACGCAAATTGTTCACAAGCTGAACTGCATCAGACTAATTAACATAGTCACAGCTTATTGCAGGGGCTCAATCATGACATTGGTGAACAGGCTTTATTTTAGCGATAGAACATAGCTCCTCAGGGCAATGGCAAATGCGATACCCTTAAGGTAAATAACATTAAGCAGCTCACTATTGTCTCGACATGCTCGGTTTCTTGTGTCAAATCTTAAGGATGCTTAGCTCAGTTGACATGAATCAGGTGTAAAATAAAAGGTTAACAGAAGGGCACAAAAGTGCATTTAGACCTTTTCGTTTACTTTCAATTTGAATGAGGGGATACTTTGTCTCTGTCAAGTACCTACTAAGTATGTGACCCCCATTAGCGATGTAAGGAGACATAAAATCTGAGGAACATCAACCGACCTGAATCATGCCAGGATGATCACGAACATTGTTTCCGGGCCATGGGGTTCCATCCTGCATTGTCCAACCTTCTTCAGGAACCTTTTGTGCCATCGCAACTAATGCATTGATTCTGACTTTGAATTCTTCATACTCTCTCTGCTCAAACAAACACACATACCAATCGAGAGTCCAAGATATCAGATTGTCATTGGTTGGAAGCGGGAAATCATAAACATCTTAGGTTTGGAAACTGCATATGAGAAACCACAAACCTTTATTGCACGCCTCTCCCTCACAAATTCTGGGTGAACTTTGTTCTTCAAATAGTCAATCTTTTGAGAGAAGTACCATTCTGGTGCTCGGGGCTCAATATTAAATCTCTTACAGAAAGGGACCCATTTCTTCGCAAACTCAGATGTCTCAGACAGTGCTTCAAAAGTAAGCATTGCAGCACCATCGTCTGAGACATAGCATGCCACTTTATCAACAGGATAATCCACCGCAAGGATTGAAAGAACTGTGTTTGCAGTAATTAGTGGAGGTTCCTTCATTGGATCGACTGTACTCACAAAGACGTCGACAGGTGCCAATTCCGATGGCTTCCCTTCTCTTTCATATCTGTAATTCAAAATGCACTACCATACATGAGCCAACAAGTTCAATTAATGTGCAATGTAATCTGAACTTGTCTACTCATACCTTAGAGATAGACGATCGAGATACGTTTCTCTCTCTATAGGGTACCATTTAGGGAACTGATCCAATATCCACGACACAGCAAACCATATTTCACATATAACCGACGTCAACCACAATCCATATGCATCATTAACTGGATGGAGAAGTCTATAATGCAAAAATAGTCCGAGAATCACAAGACGGAGGACAATTATTAATCTGTATGGGTTTATCTTGCTCGAAGGAATGGGTAACTTCCTTGAAAGAGGCTGTCTCCCTTCATCCATCCTGATAATGTGCAAAAGGGAAAAAGCTTGTAAACTATTACAAAACAATAAATTATGATATAATCAAGCCGTATTGAACAAGTACAAAATAAATGGTAGTCAACACTCATGTCCCAAAACTACGGCATTGTATCATATTTACAGCTTATGTCTTCCATCAAGGAGACAAATTATATGCGGCCTGCAGGACTACTTATAACAAGATTGCATAATAATTCATTACAAGAAAATCAGGCGATAAAGCAATCTCACAATTACCAATTACAAACGCCAATGGCTAATTTCGTTTATAACAACAGATTTTTTCAGTTTCTCGCTAAAAAAGAAAATAAGGGGTGCACAGTCCATCTCTCTTGTAAACCAAACTTTTGGTTTCAAAGAACATCAACCCCACAAGGAAAACAACACGACAGAAAACCAAATGTAACTATTCAAAACACAAAACCAAGTTCAAAAGGTAATGAAAAGAGAAGCATACATGGGCAAGTCAGAATCATCCAACTCATCACCACCAAAGTCTCCACCATCGCTCGCTCCATGATGTTTAACAACCTGAAGTTTCTCGTTTTGCTTTTTCCTCCACTTCTCCATTTTATCCTTCCACGCCACGCTTCCATACCCATACAGTGTGATGTCTTTCTCGGGGGCCATTGGTCTGGGTTGAACTATAAACACAGAAGCACTCAATTCAGTTTTCAGTTTATTAAAAATATCCGAAAAATAGTAGATGTCGGAAAATGACTTACGAGGATTAGAAGAATCCGGATACGGCATCGGATGAACTCTATATGCATGAGCCGTGGAAGGGGGAACAATAAGAGCATGTTGATCAGGAGAAATCTCAGCATCCTAGTACAGGTAAAAGACACCATCAGATCCCTTTTCTTCCCTCTGTGTATGTGTGTGTGAGTGTGCGTGCATGCGTGTCTGTGAGAGAGTGAGAGAGAGAGAGAGAGAGAGAGAGAGAGACCTCTTGGCCATATGTCAAGAGAGGAATTTGTGAACTAAGCGGAGAGGATTCAACTTCAGTGGGCACTCCAGATGCATGTGGATGAGCACCACGGCCATAATTAAGCCGTGAGAACATTTTCTCAGCGACTTGCTGAGAATCTGACGGGTCATAATCAAACTCATTGTCCAAATCATCAATGTCATCCTCTTCCTCATCCCCTTCGACCCTCGGACTGCCTGAAAATCGGCCAAGATCAATTCATCAATTAAACCAACCATACTTCGGGGGAGTTGTTTATTGAGGAAATATGGAAGAATATCTCACCTTTGAGGCGCTTATATCTAGTTTTACATTGCGGGCAGGCCTGATTTCCTTCTCTTCTCTCATATTCATAGCAAGGCCGACACACTGGAAAAGCACATTCATTACAGGCAACAAAGAGCTCGCCGTCTGCTATCTCCACTTCATCTCCACATATCTGACATATTTGCCCGCTCAGTTCTTTCACGGATTTGATCTGGAAAGACATAAATATCGCATTAGTGACTGCGTTTTCAAAGACAGCCACATCCAGTAGCTAAGCATGGTCTCTCATCAAGTCGATAATGCATGACTAAAACGGCTGAACGTCATGCACACAAACAACACACATCAACTCAAAATAATCAGTTAAGACTCTCGCGCTGATTGATTGAAAATTTCACAAACTCATTTCGGATTTCAGATCCCTAGCATGTTGCCAAGAGGGTATGACCTGTCTACAAACTAATTCATTGAGCATACCCTTCTCAATGTCATATGCATTTTCAGGCAATGGGTCATATATTTATTCTGCTAGCAGGAACATAAAACAACCATAAAAGGATGAGATGGCAGAATTGGCATATGCCCATAAATTGAGGAAGAGCCCCATGAGTATCAGCTATTTATATTCCAAACTTCCAGGCCAACTGATCTTTACGAAAACATCTCCAGCACACAAACACCGACCGATCAAAGCAATCACAAGCCACGGCGACGAAAGCAGTCAACTGAAAACAAGAAAGGTACAATGCACATAATTTATTGGGTAAAACATGGAATTAACCGAAGCAAAACCATCTGAAATGAGAGAGGGAGTCTTCCTCTCTCGTCAACAGAGCCGCAAAGTCGCATCGGACAAAACCAACTCGATTTACCTTTCTAAAACAAAACTCTCACAATAGAGCGCACTACAATACCAGAACTCCTTAGAAAGAAACAAGAACCACATAGTGCAATTATAATCAACAGATTTGCAACTGGGGAGGATGAAATCTTCAAGAAAAACCCTACAAGCATATAGGGCACCAGATTTCCATGTAAGATGAATCTCCTAATTCATCACACTGCACCCAACTTCGGCAAGCCCGACATTCCACCAAAAAACCGAAAGAAGAAAAAAACATAAATCGATCCGATACCGACAGGAACGAAGAAGTAGAAAAAAGGAAAGAAAAGAGGATATTAATTACCCGCGAAGTCTCATCGGCATTGATGAGCACGAACTCGTTCCGGTTGTGAGACCCGGCAATGAGTCTCCCCCCAGTGTTCATGGCGGGACTCGAACAAGACCCAGCTCACACACCACCGACAGAAAAATGGAAGGAAAAAGAAAAAAAAAAGAAAACAAATTTAAAGCAGTCTCAGCTCTTCAGGATCGACACGGATCTCTGCATTGCTGCTCGGAGGAGGAGAAGTAGAGGTTCTGCAGGCCCCCTCAAAGCCTCGGCTCAGTCCACGGGTCCCTGCCAAACCCGTCCCCACGGCAAGGAAAACCCAAAAAGGGTCCCCGCCCCAACGAGAAAATGCAGCGACCGATCTGAGGAGAGCGCTTGGCGAGCGAGGTATGCTCTGCTAAAGGGGGGGTCTGTCGATCTCGCTCAGCGCGACACGCGACGAACAGCCTTTTAGACAGACAGATTCACACACGAACACGCACACAGAGAAGGAAATGGGTCGAGTCTGCGCAGGCGTACGCGCGTTCAGAGAGAGAGAGAGAGAGAGAGTGTGAGAGTGAAGATGCTGGAGGCGTGACAGAGAAGGGAAGTGGGAAGTGAGGTTGAGGATGCGTATGCGTGCTTGTGTACAAGTGAATCCAATCCAATCCAACCGGGTCCAGCAATAGAGAGAGAGAGAGAGAGAGAGAGAGAGAGATAGATAGTGCGAAAGTCAGTGAGAGAGAGAGAGAGAGAGAGAGAGAGAGAGAGAGGGCGGGGCCCACAATGTGGTGGTAGCTGTGGTGGCGCTGGGCTGTGCCCCCCCACCGGCAAGAGAAAAGAAAAAACGAAAGCTGGAGGAAGAACGAAGGAAGGAAGGAAGGAGGTGGTGGCGATCAACGCTTCTCTTTCCCCTCTCCTCCCATTTACCCACACAGACAGAAGAGAGAGAGAGAGAGAGAGGGAGAGGGAGAGGGAGAGGGAGAGCTTGCCCTTCAGTTTTTGATAAAATGGAATTAATTAAGGAGGGGGCGGGGCTTTAATGGCGATTCCGGACCTGTTCCTTCGTCTCTCTCTCTCTTTCCTTCCGTTTTTCTCTTTCTTTTTCCTTTCTCGAGTTTTTTCTTTTCCTTCTTTTCTTCCCCCCACTTAAGCGAGAAGTAATAAGTCGCGAAGAAGCAAGTAAAGCAAAAGGGCAAAAAAGCGCAGGCGAAAACGCAAGTTGGGGGAGAGAGAGAGAGAGAGAGACGAGACGAGACGAGAAGCGAACAGCTCGACCACAACACGACAGGGGAGAGGGAGCCGAGAAAACGCGTAACTGGACACGACACAGAAAGACGTTTAAGCCCCCCGCGGGAGCAGATCCGAACTCCCTCCCTCTCTCCAACACCGAACAACGTTTTCTTTTGCTTACGCGTACGTGTCTGTGCTGGCGCGCGTGCGGGTCTGGTTACTTCTCGCGAGACGAGATGCCCCACCCGGCTTGCCCGAGCGTTTCGTTTCGCATGCGCCGCGGGGGTTAGACCGTCAAAGCCCGCCGTTGACCGGAAGCCCCCCGCGGCGCGGCTCCCCGCTCGTCTCCGCGCCGTTTCGGTTTCCAGATCTGAGTTGTCGGTCTACTACCACGTTCGTATAAATGAACCCCGGACCACGACAATAAATACTGTCTCCACCCTTTAATAATAGTAACAATAAAAAAAACGAATTCATAATTATTTATTTATTACGGTGGTTCGTGTCTCATTTTCGGAATCTCACGGATACCCTCAATCTTTTTGTTCTTCGTATCACACGAGAAATCTTAAAATTTATATACGTGTCACACACATAACATTCATTTCGATTTCATCAATGATATCTCTGTCGCATTTATATCGCTTCAGGGTTTTTTATGAGAAAAATTAGGGTATTGGAGCCGTAGTGGCGATTTTTTCGTAGTATAAGTCCTAATCTGTTATTATCTATCTATCTATCGGGGTGGTTCGTGTTTCATTTTCGCGATTTTGCCGGGAGGCATGGTTTGTTTTGGGAGAGTAGAGAGACTCCACGCTGGCATGATTGATCAAATTTGTCGATGACGTGTCCGCCGTCCTGGTCAAGATGCTCCGATCACATCGATCGTCACATGGAAGAGCTTCTCTTTTCTCTAGGCCCTTCTAGTTTTTATTTGGGAGTGGTTCGCCATTTCTTTAATCTCTCTCTCTCTCTCTGAATTGTCCTTGCTGAGAATCTCGTGTTGGCCTCGCGATTCGCCGACGTTGGGATATCTTTTTGAACTCTCGCTATATCCGGTGCCGGGCATACGGAACGATTCGCCCGCTCGCCGTCGTGACTCGTGCGGCCAGGATTCGGTCGCGAAAACTGTCTCCCTAAGAGTGCACCACCCCTAATGGTTCGTGGTGGCAGCGGTCCGATGCCCGCACCGACTTACGGAGCCGGCCTGACATGGGCCGGTTTCATTACCCATTCACCCGCGTCAAGTAGTGCCTTCTTTCGGCCATTAATGGAAATGACAACTCCTTTATTGTCACACTATATTTCGAGCTCGCAATCTCGGTCCCCCTCCTAAAAGACGCAATTCCATCGAAAAGACGTGGTCACGCATCTACATCGAGGCCATGGACGACACCACATCGGAGACATCGAGTCAATTTTTCTTGCGGGCATGGACTATGACCATTTGATTTCATCTTTTTGGGCAATCGAACAGGTGCATTCAAAGCTACGCAATCTCCAAACCCACCCCCCCTTCGATGTTCCGTTGTCCGTACTACCGACATCTCGAATTCAATCGCGATTTCGAGCGGACGGGGCACGCCCCCGCCCGACCCGCTCGATCTCGGATCCGGAGCGTACCCGGGAAAAAACTGTCGGTGGGTCAAACCCCCGCTCGAAATACCGACCCCCCAATCTTTCTTTCCAATTTCCTCTATTAATGAATGCATAAAGTACGTGGGCCCCCACCACTCACATGCCAATTATTAATCTGACCTTAGGCTTTTCGATCACATCTCATGATGATTTTTCCCCTTCTTTTTTAACATTACATTTTTTTATTTTTTCTCTTGGCTTAGAATACTTCTTGGGATGATCGCGACGTGTGAACGCCTCCTCCTTTTAATTGAGCACGAGAGCATTGGGGGCAAACTCGATGACCAATCGTTAGGAAATGTCTCCAACTCCAAAAGGAGATAAAAAAAGAAGTAAATTAATGATTGTCCTTGTGATTAATTAAGCTCTTTAATCTTCCTAGACTGATGGGGAAAAAAGGGTAATCAAGCTTGTTATGCTAATTTTTCGCTAGTCTTTTCAGAATTAGGCTAGTGTAAATTAATATAGATGATTTAATCTTCCTTGATGTGCTTGGCGAAAGGGAGCAAAACTCTCATAATGTCCTGAGAATAATGACGTTGTAAGTACTTTAATTTTTGCTCATTTTACAACCGAGCATCCAAGCACCTTCGATAAAGTATCTCGATATTTTGAATATGAATCGATGCAAGATCATCATTTGAATCGTAGATAAAAAAAAAAAAAAGAGGAAGAAGTCATTGGACACTAACGTTAGATCTTAATTGGTTGCATTAATGTCGAATTCGGCCACTTGATGAGGACGGATTAGTTACCTAAAGACTGTCCAAATCAGCACGCATGCTCTCTTTCTCTCTCTCACCCCCTATCGCCCATCAACCTTAAAAGGAAAATAACATGTCACGTCAATAATTAAACTTAACTTTTTCCAAAGAAGCCTTTCGCATCAATTACGTGGCGAGATATACTTACTAGGAGTCTCAAATCGAGCCAAACTTCCACCCGTGATGTACTTGATTTAATAAAAAAAAAGCAATCTAAATACTCAATTATAATTCAAGATAAAAAGTTTCGCGTCACATACTTCATTTCCGAAAAGCTCCTATTCTCCCTCTCAAATCAAGGGTATAATATAAGTCCAACGACATCATGAAAACATCATGGACCGTCAATTGTAACACTATCTATATTCCCACGGATACAAAACCGCCCATCGTTTTCATGAAGCGCCTCACAAAACCAAACGATCGTCGAATGGTGAACCGCGGAGAAAAGCGGCCACGAGAAAGGAAATCATTGAGCTCTCCCTTCGAAACACGTGTTACACGTAGCCATCATGATCCTCCTCCTCTCTCTCCCCTTTCTCGGAGGAAGCTTCTCGTCGGATGCTGATGCAGTGATGCTCTACAGCTGCGAAAGAGAAGCCGAAGCCACCACCGACAGCAGCGGCAAGCGGCCGCCACGACGACGCGAACGCAGAAGCATGGATTTAGGCCCAAGCTAATGATCATCGTACCCTAATCATCGTACCGTGGGGCCCACTTTCCTCGCATTCTCGAGTAATCCCCCGCCACGTGGCGAGGCCCTCCCCCGCTTGATCGATCTGCATCATTAGATCAATCACCAACTCGAAACCAAACACCACCGCCCCCCCGGGGGTGCATCATTCACGAGGACCCGCGGCACCTCGAATGAGGACAAGCCACGTGGATCACCATGTGACGACGGGCACCGATCAGGTACGGGTAAGCACCGGATTCATTTACGATGGTCCTCGCGGGTCCCCCCCACCTGGTGGGTCCCGCTTTGGGGGAGGGATTTGATGGCGATTGATGGAATTGGTGACTGGACTTTGTCGCGGGGGACAGCTGGCACGTGCTGGAGAGAAGGCTTTACTTGGATGGGAAGTGAACTGTGAACCACACACGCGCGCGCGCGAGAGAAATTTTGTTATTCCGGTCGGGAAAGAAAAAAAATAAAATGGAAGGTGGGGGGGAAAAATCATGGATCCGGGCAGGTCTGGGCAGGGCGTCGGACCTGCCCGGGCGGGCAGGTGGACAGCCGGGCGCCAGCTCTTGAATATTTTCGGCACCGCGCGATTTTATGTTATCAAAAAAATCCCAATTAAATTTAAATGAAAAATGCAAATTATATAATTCCATCTGGCGCGCACTGCGCAGCAGCATGGGAACACGCTCGAATCCGGGTTTGACTTTTGGGCTTTTGCGGGTCAGCGGAGGGGAAGGACGTTACGTTGCCCCCCGACTTTTCTCTGACCGTATTGCCAAGAGCCCCTCGAAAATCTTGGCAATCCCATCCTTCAGTTTATATATATACGTACATATATATATATATAATATCTCGTGTTAATTAGGGAAATTATAAGTGATAAATCTTAAATTAAAATGAAAGTGAATTTGAGAAAGTAAGGATGACATACATGTGTCCAAATAGAATTTTTACGTTTTCACTTTTCGCTTAATTCGAATTTCATGACTCTTGATTTAAGTGGTATTTTTTATTCTAAATGTTTGAAAATTCCACAATGTGTCGATATTGACACTTAAATGTGCCTATATTTTCTTTGTAAAATATTTTAAATTTAGAAAAGATTTGAAATTGGGTCGCGAAGGAAGAAGATATATATTTTTCGTCTGAACTTAATTCTAAGTAGAAAAGTAGCCCCTGTCAATTATAATGCCTGTTACATAGTTTGTTATATGGATAACGTACATAACAAGGGGAAAAACATCAAGATTGTCAATTGTCTTAGAATTATATTTATTATAACGATCGTCGATTTATTAGTCAATTGTAATTACTCGTGAATTTAGGACCATGTTTATGTTATTAGACATGCAATTTGTCACATCAAATATTTATTTTTAATTTGTTGTATTCTTTATGATTATAATGAAAAGGGTTATCACTATTAAAAGTCATAAATCGATACGACATGACACATTTACTCATACTTAATTTTTCTCTTACAACAAAATCCAATTTTGTACCTCTAACCTTAACCTACCTCCTTTTAGCGCCCCGTCACAAATTCACAATGCGTATGCGTTAACACAAGTAGTGAACATCTTTACCCAAAAAAACACAAGCGGTAAACAATAGTACACGATCGAATTAGTGGTATTAATTTGGTATTTTTTATGGGACAAAATTGGTTTGGGTAAGTTTTCAATAGAGTATGATTCGATACTTTTTGCGAGACAAAAATTAATTTAGGATAAATGTGTAATTTGAGATGTTTGATGGTATTAAATCTAACAAACAAACGTGTATGAGAGAGAGAGAGAGAGAGAGAGAGTTGTTAATGAGTGATAGATAGCTGTGGCCAGATGTGGAGGATCCTGATGGGACAGTTAAGATAAAAGCTCTATTTAGATATTAATATTTCAAGACAGAAAGGGAATAAATATATAAAGAAAGGCAAAGTGAATTATGTTACTGAAACTAAACAAATAACGATCAATCGTGAAATCATTTAGGTGTTATGTCGTATTTGTCGTCACGCCAAATTCCCTCCACCACATCGATTTCTTGAGTATTTTTTTTTTTGTAATCGAGGTATTCGGGCCAGTTTGTGCGCACCTCAACTATTCATCGGAGAAGGCTAGGACAACAACCCACCGCAATGACCCATCACTTAAATTACAAGCGCTTTTCTAGAAAATCGAACCTAATATCACAACAAAGTCAAAGTTCGCTCTAATCAATTAAGCTATCTATGGATGGGTTCGATTTCTTGAGTTTGTAGGACTTGATTCTCAACAAATGTTTAGGAGGCTTTTTAAAGATTGAATTACGCTTCGATTTATAAAAAGAAGGCTGTTTACTTTAAGGGCTCTTGTCGACGTTCGCTAAATGGATTCATCATCCATGAGAGGAACCCGATTTCCATGACGTCTCCTTCTTCCCAAATAACAGTGAAATGAAGATAATGATTGGGCTCCCCACCGTGGAGCTGTGGGCTTTTCCTGTATTGGCCCATGAATCTCACTAAAGCCCTAGCCCATTTATTAAGCTTTTTCTTTCAACTACTTTGTCATTCTACTAATTTAATATTGAGTCAAAGTTCAATGGTCACGTTGAACAAATTGAAAGCTTAGGGAGTACATTATGCATTAGATCAAAGTCTAAACAATGTTGGTGTCGTTATCCTTTTCTAGGCCTATGAAAAATATTTTCAAAACCACCGAACAATATCCTTGGAAAATGTAGGACATCGCTAAGTTTTTTCGACTCAAATTACATGCTAATAAGTGTTACAAAGCATAAATGAATATGAGTTTAGGTCATTATTTTCGTACGTAACTCATATAAATCCCGCCTTATTTATAGAGTAGACGTAATTAATCTAAAATTTGTTCAACAATTTTCGAAAATAGGATCACGAGAAAGAGTAACTATGAAAAATTGATAGTATCTAGATTATAATCGTACAACTAAAAGAAATTAGGAAATAAAAAGTATTATTATTTTTTATTTATCTGTCATTCTATTTAAGCAACTTGCAGAATTGATTGGGCTTTTTGCCCTTTTCGTTTGTACTTCTTTTTGTCACTTGGACAACTTAAGTTTTATTTGGGTCCAATTTAGGGTTTTCACAAATCCGGTGGTGTCAAAACACAAAATATAATGGGGTCGAATTACATTAACTAAAAATTTTACAGTTTTGATTAAAAATAACTTAAGTTAAGTTGGTTCAATTAAAAATATTTACTCAGCAACAATGTGGTGCCGCCACGAATAACATCGCGGAGTGAGCACTCGATCCAAAAATGTACATTTATTCTTCAAACATTAGCTTAAATGTTTTCAATCTATATAATTACAGGATTTAAACTAATGTTAGAATACAAGAGTAATAATGAATCCGAGTTCATAAACAAACTGCTTTCATCCCCTATTTCAGATTAGATGTTGCATTACTGATGTCTTGAACTTTCCCGGATTCAAATATTAGTTTATATGTTTTCAATCTTATGTTTTTAATCTTATTGGATTGTAGAACTCCCTTTTATTTTCCTCAAGTTAAGAGTGATGATCACAATTTTTTGTGCATAAAATTGGCGCATGTAGCAAGGCTAGACCTTTTGCATATGCCGACAAATGATGTGTTGACTTATTAAGGGCAATTGACTTATTAAGGGCAAAAATGCAAAGTATGGACATTAATTTGAGGACCGAATCTACATGAAAATAGAGATCGTGTTCCAAATTGAATAGGAAGAATTATATTGGGACCCCTTTTATAATTTCCTCTCAATTTTCTTACCAGTATACACATATTAAATCTTTAGTTCTCGGTTGATGTTTTTCATTTGTATTCTGAAATTCTGAATTTCCAAGATAATACATATGGACAAATTTTTCAAGAAAAAAGAAGAAGAAAAAGCATGGAGTGCAAAAACGAAGGGCTAGATATATATATATATATATATATATATATTAAAAAATAACCTTTTATTAGTGTGACATAGGGTACAAATCTTTATCTCAAATGTCCTACATTGAAAATACATTTTTCAAATATAATTTTTTAGGGAGAGGTGACTTTTGGTCCATTGTTTAATGGAAAAATAACATGATTTTAGTGTTGAGAAGACATCATGAAATCAATATAGATGAGGGTGCACTGTTGGGAGTATGAAAACATGATTGTTACTTATGATTAGAGTAGCAAAAGCTAGGTGGGTCGGAATGTGTATAAGATCACAATGAGGATAAACATAACGTTTAGAGTATGCAATTTATTTTTTGATGATTAAATGTTATGCAGTTAAATGTCCTATTTTATTTTTAAACATTTGCAAATTTGTGTTAATTTCTTCGAAAAATAATATAAATGATTCATGATCTTTTATTTTATTTAATGTGATCTCTGAATTTTAATCCAATATGTAATGCAATCTCTGAAATTTTAATTTGTTTAATATGATCCATAAATTTTTATATGTGTTTAAACTAGTCTTTGACATATTCAATAAAATTTATAAACTTAAATTAACGGAAGAAAAATATCGAGCAGAAACATATCGAGCATTTTCATATATTTTAGTGATTAGTTTGGGACAAATCGAAAATTTATGGTCTACATTGCACAATTGATTAGAGTTTATGGATAACATTGTATGAATTGAAAATTTAAGGACCATGTTTGATATTTGTTTAAAGTTTAGGTACTATTTATGTTGTTATCTCTAATTTCTTATACAAACAAAAGTGGTGTTTTTCTTAATGGTACTGGGCCAAAATTGAATAGGGACAAGAGTTGGGGGACTTCTCTCGTAAATTCCCCAAACATTTATTTTCTCTTTCTTTCTCTCTCGTCCCACGACTCTTTCCGCGCCCTCCATTTCTCTCCACTCCTCACGGCGACTCTCGCCGCTGTCGACAAGATCACTGCGCCGCCGGAAGGCCGCGGCTGTTGTATCTCTTGTCGCTGAGATCGACTGTTGTTCGAGGCCAAGTCGGCGTAGGTTCGTGTTCTCCTGAACTTCCTTTCGGTTTCGTGACATATGCGGTGAACTTTCCTAGGCCTTCTTGTTACTGTTCTTGTTCGATTTGTGGGTTTGTGGATCTGTTGTATTGTGGGGCTTTGCACGGTGCTGAGCAAGCTTGTCAGTATTTTTTTTCCTAGTATTTCTGTTTCCGCGGCCCTTTTGACAGTTCTTTAGTAGATGGCTGTGTTTTGACTAGGGATGTCAACTCTTGATACGTTGCGAGAGCATGACACTGGTAGGCAGACGCTTATTTAGAGTACCCGAATATGCTTCAACATGGAAACAACCGAAGTTGAATGAAGCTTTTTGACCCATTTGCAAGAAAAGCAATTTGTGTCATCACTGTTGTGGAATGTCACGAAATGGCGTGAATATCCGGGGATATAACACATGACATGAATTGGCAGCCCATGTACTTGGAAATGGTGCCGATCTTGTGGGTTTGGTGGAGTTTCTTGGGTTTGTTCTGGGCTGTTATGGTTCTCTTTGTGATGCTATGGCCCTGTGTTGATGGTTCTCTGCGTGTTTTGGCTCAATGTCATGTGCTCATGTCTCGATTGCCTATAGCTGTACGTGCAGGGTTCATATTGTTCGGTGTGAATCTTCTGTTTGAGAGGTCATTAGTATGGTTAGATGATGAGGTAGATCACGCGCCAAAATATGAAGTTGATGTAATGCAGAAAAGTGAAATTTTCTGATATACCAAGGAGGTTTTGGAAGAGGTATAAAAAAATTGGATGTCGGGTTTTTGATAATTTTTGCATGAAATTTTGGCATTATAAATGTTTGGCGTTTCTGTTTGGGCATCTGTTCTTGCTTCTGCCATTGCCCAACCTTCCCTACAATGAAGCAATTCATGGCTTTTATCTGAAATTAACATAAAAATTGTGAGTTAATGCACTAATGGTTGGTCTAACAGGTGCAACTAGATCGCTGATAATAATGATCACACCTGTTATAAAACAGGATGGAGCCACATATGGCTCCTACTCTTGAAAGTTGGTGGCCCGGTATTTAAACTTATAAAATTGATGAATTTCATAATGCTTTTTCATCAGTCACAGATTTAGCATATCTAAATATCAGAAGAAGACTAGCACTCACCTCAGAGTCAAATATCTTTAGATAGTGTGAGTGGTTAACGTTTATCTCACACTGAAGATTGATGTTGCTCCTTGTTCATTTACTTGTCCTATTGTTAAGTGGTAGTTCTTATTCTTTGTAGCTAGAACAGTTGTGTTCCTGGAAAATTTAACTTTGAGAATTGACAGAAGAAGGAAAAATTACCTGAGTTACAACTCTTAGTATAGTTTCTTCAACATTCTGCTTATTTAATGTCAATTGACAGGTCAAGTAGAAAATATGGACACACAAGCATGTTCAGAGCATCCACAGATGAAATCAGCTGTTGTTCTCAGAGGGACTGCGAAAGATGGGAAACCTGGACCACCCGTTGGCGTTGTTGATATCGGGGTGGCTGAGAAAGCCTATCTATTTCGGGTTGCTGTGCCTGGCGTTAACAAGGAATCAGGTATTCACCATTTTTCTTCTTTTGGACTCTCTGTTCATTGTGTATGCTCATCAGGTATATATAGCATGATGTTCCTCGGGAAATAATGCACAATTGGTCACCACTATGGGGCAGAGAGCATGATTTTTTTCAAGTGATTTTACAATATTGTTGAATGTAGGGAGATATTGTAATTATACTTTTTGTCCACATTATCTGAAGGCGCATGTGTAAATTTGTGATGTTTTATGTTTTGCTTCTATCTGTTGATTTATCCACATAAAATTCACTACAGTAGGTTATGCTGTGCACTGTTTCCAGAGAGATGAGCTTGGGCTATGTTTCTGCAAGTTGCAGATGAGGTCAAGTTGATCTTAGTTGTTGGTTGTATTAGTAAGGAAGTAAAAAAAATCAGTTGAGTTTCTTGAATGAAGACTTTCTCGGCTATTTAAGTCCAAGCACCTTGCTTTATCCACTTAACTGAATAAGCTCGAGGTTGCCCCTATTGTCTTCTAGGTGAGCAGAAAAGAGTGACATGATGCTGCATGTGGATTGGCTGTTAACTTAAAACATTTTGCTGCATAAGAGATCTTGTCAAGTTCTTTTGCTTATCTTTGCATTGCCTTCTCCTCTCGTCCGCCCATGCAGCAGAGCCTGTGTGGTGTTGCTATGGTGACGTCATTAAAGCATGCTTAAATTTATTTTTGTTCAGCTTCAAGCAGTGATTTTCTTCTAGCTTGTCATATTAAAAGGATCTTTGTGCTTTTCTTGAGAAGGTAAGCTGAAATGTTCCATTGGAGCCGATGGGAGGGTTGAAGTACAGGGTGAGATTACAGATAGAGGTGTTTTGAGCAGCTCAACAAATGTGTACCGGATGATAACCCAGCAACTGACTCCAACAGGGCCATTCTCTGTTTACTTTAACCTGCCTGGACCTGTAGATACCCGTTTTACTCTTGCCAATTTCCGTCAAGATGGCATTCTGGAAGTAATGGCCTTCAAAAAGTGAACTCTGACGGTCTTGCTAATGTTCTTGTTCAAAAGATATATGTACAGGGCACACAATGAGCAAATATTGCTGTTTTCTTTGCGGCAAACGACGCATCTGTATTATTTCATTCATAGGTCTCAGGAAACTGAACACTCGGAGCTAATTCTTGCGTGCTTGCAGATAAAACATGAAGCTGTTTCAATCTTGGCCCTATATAAAGGGGAATGCAATCACACAGATTTAGTCATTTTTTGGGCATGCACCATTGTCTTGTTGGCTTTATCTTGTATCCGGGTAGATTTTCCCATTTCCTGAATTGTTAATGAAAGTCATTAACGTAGATATGACTTATGTATTGCGGTAAATGTTGATTCCTGGGGACATTAACGTAGATATGACGTGATGCTTGTGGCAAGTCGATTCATTCATCTGTCATCATACTTTTCTCCTGCTCTCACTCGACTGCGGGTCTGATTTACAAGCTTATGGATGAGCCAAGACATTCTGAACGGTGAAAGCCGATTGAACCCAATTGGTTTTTGAAGTTTGAGTGTGCCTTTTGAAGACAACGTGGTTCACGGACCAACTCTTGTTAGATGTGAATCGACTCCGAGTTGTACCATTGTTTATCATGTGGGTAATCTTCAGTGCAGCACTCGGACAACGGGATTTCGTAAATTCAGGAGAACACTAGTAAAGAAACAGCTAAAGTCTACTGGTACCAGGTTTTCAAAAACCCAAGACCATTATTGGACAAAGCATGTGTAGCTTTTTAAGATTTGAGAGCATTTTTTGAAAATTTTTTGGTAGAAATTATAAGTAATCTATTTATTTATTTCGTAGAAAATAAATAATTTTAAAATATTTTCCTAAGATGATTACATGCAAAAAAAAAGAAGAACAAAAAACATTTCATTGTCCACATAAATGTTTATATAGTTTCAACGATATGGAGACTTGATTAAGTGGAGGCTCATGGAAGATCTTATATGATTCATGAACCCATTAAGTTTAAGCATTTAACCTATATGGATAGTCACGGTCTAGAGTAGTTTGCACACCATTGGTGAGATTTAAATAGGTGATCTACGATTTTTGAGCCGAAAATCTCGTTACACTTCAACCACCCATGCTGATCCTGGACTACGAACCTCCTGATTATGTGAGGAAAAAAAAATGCTGCTTCTTACTCTAGATGCATAGGACAAATCTAAGATAGGATCGGGAAAAACTAGTGACTTTTATTCCAATATAGGATTGTTCACTTATCATCGATGTCCAGGGGAACACCAAAGATCATCAGTCACGCTTCTTCAAAACCCTAATTCCTTTCCAACGGGATTCCATGTAGTAGGAAGCGTTGTGTTGTGCATAGACTCCACATTTGAAGTAATGGAAGGTTCCTCCGTGACCGCTCGTTTCGAACCTGAACTCGCCGTCGATGTAGACCTTCAGGTTCGACGCAGCTACGTCGTGGATGATGTTGACCCTGAACCACCTGTCGTAGATGTTCGGAAACAATAGCGTGTCATGGTAGTGGTACAAGGAACCATTGTAGACGTGGAGCATCAGGGTCGTGTTTCGAGGGAATGCCGCTCCGAAGACTTGCACGATGCTCACGCCCGAGGTGCCGCACGGTACGTACCCGTGCGCTTCGAATTGCCACACTCCGTAGTAGTAGATGTATCGCTGCGCGGTCCGAAACGATCCATTTCAGAGCGATATATGCATTCACACATCGAAAACGGAATCAAGATTGAGGAGAGCAAGCAAACATTGAGGAAGATCTCGGAGCGAGGCCCGGTGGGGCTTCCCTTGGAGAGAGGGTGATCGGTGGAGTAGACCCAGAGCTTGTGGACTCCATTGATGAAGCTGTACCTGTCGCTCACTGGCAGATCATACGGCTTCTGTATGTGCAGGTTGGACTGGTTCAGTGGGAGCTCTTCGAAGCCATAGGTCGGGTCCGATTGCCCCCCGGCTGATGATGAGGGAGTCAAAGTCAAGATCAATGGAAGAAGAAGAAGAAAGAGGGCGAGTTTCGAAATGGTGGGTGAGAGATATTGGTGGTGAAGAGAGCCATCGTGCGCATCCATTTGAGACTTTTCAAACTGAAAGACCAGTCTGCCAAGACTGATCTGAAAGTATTGCCAATCATTCACCATGCAAATCATCACTACATATATAGAGAGATATAATCTAGGTCCAACATTGGAGGCAAGAGATAAAAATAAAATAAATTTGTAAGTGATGTCGACTACAATAAAGTGATTAGTTAATTATTGTACATTTGTTGTTAGACGCATTGCGACATCTACAATGACGCTCGTGTATATGTTATTTCTCGACTAGTGGGCCTAAAAGATACATATGTTGGCGTCCTTTCGTATTAAAGAAATAGATAGTTGTTTCATGTATCAAATTTAAGTTCGAAGTTTCATGCCCCACTCTCCACAAAAATAGATTGCGATTATTTAGAAAGTAGCTCAAATGAAGGTTATTATGATAATTGAATACATTGATTGTAGTGACACATGGAGTCCATTGGATCGGTCGAATCTCTATGTATAGTCCGGATTGAACTTATTTATATAAAAATTTCGCAATACGCCCGTGAACCTATAACAAAAACCCATGAATATGATGTGAACCGAATCCGACTATAAAAAATATTAATCGATTAATTTGGGAATAGATCCTTAGTATACCTATACGAACAAATATTTGTTATGTTCGAATGAAACCTTCATTAGTTTATATATGTTAGGTAACGACATAGGCGGCTCTGGTGGTCAGAGCATCTTCAAATATGCCTTAAAGATTCATGAAATTTAAGATGAACGGTTAAATTTGGATCGCCAAATTGGCAAAATTTGACCTAGGAGACCAGAGGGTGCCAACTCCCAAAAAGATGGTCACAGTTAACAGACAGTAAATAAAAAAATAATGCAAGAAAAATGAACAAATGTAACGTGACCTTGAGACTCTCTCGGCGCTCATATTGTATGACATTCGCGTCTATCCGAACCACTTGTCATATATCTTATCTTATCTTTCCAATTGATAGCAAGCAAAACTTGTGCGATAATCAATTTAGGCCGATCGGAACCGTCCTGATTTGGGAGCACCCCTTACCACAACTCACGACAAGTCTTAAGGCGAAACTAATTTATGGGTTACAAAGTGGACCAAGAAAAATTTATCAAATATAGACAGCCGGCCGTGGAAGTTGTGCTTCCGTGACAGTCGGCCCGAATTTCAATAACAGCATAGACAGATGAAAGAGTCCGCCCTTGCCCAATATTCAAGAACATTTATTATCTTATCTTTCCAAAATTTAATCCCACCTAACTAATTATCTTATTAGGCTTTTTCTTTGTCTCATTTGCTCGTCATTTTGCTTTCTTGAATGGAATCAACTTTTGGGTCAAGAAGATTTCAACGGACCTCGTAAGTTTGTTCTTTTTTTAGAGCATGTTATGATCTGCAGACTAAATTTTTGGCTCTTTTCAGTTGTTAACCATGAATGATCGACAGCTAAATTCCGAAACAGAAAATTACAAGAAGAAGAAGCTGTCCAACTTCAATTAACAATACGAATATACTGTTACTTAACATTTAGATGTGCAAGAATTGGTGGATGTTCTTATCAGCTCTTGGATGAATATTACTTGAGGTTGAGGGTAAACAAGTGCTAAAAAGATAGAAAAAAATTGGACCCAACGGTGGGTAGCTGTGTTAGTTGATAGCTTCTCTCTCGTCGCCAAGATGAAACCCGCAGTTGCTAGCGTCTTGAGAGGAGGGCCATGGTGTTGGGGTTCTGTGCTAGTCTCCCTCGAGGTATTTAGAGGCTCAGCCCTTTGGTGCGGTCCGGACACGGGGGCACGTGGTGGAGTCATTGGTTACAAAAAAAAAAGTTAGAAAATTGGGGTTAAATGATATTATTTGCATTGGAGAACAAAATCCTCCTGTAAAGGGGATAAATAATTGAAGTTACTTTAGTGCATCCACAGGTCACCTAGTCTATATATTATAGTAAAATAGACCGCAGTAAATGCAAATTTTTAGTATTTTATTATCTTATAAAAGCAAACATTGACAATTTATGGTAATTACTAAGCAAATAGAAATATTATAGGATGTCGAACTAGATTAGTACTAATGGATATTAGCTAAGTTGGCTACCGGTAATACAAGATAAACCATCTCGTTGATCTCTATCGTGGAGTAGGCATATTGCGGAACCATGCAAAATGCCCATATTTGGGTTTAATTTCTACAAATTTTTTTTTATCTTGTTCAAATCGTTTGGTTTGTTTATGCTTCCATGTTCGCATGAAACATGCCATATTTGTAGAACTCACATGAGACCCACAATAATCCACGTGATTAACTGCTTTGATGGACTTGATATGTGATTGAGATCTAAACAAGTCTCAAACGTTATTATGGCTCAATGATGCCGCTAGACTCTTTCTTTAGTAGTAGTATAGCGGTTTTCCGGAGTTATAAGCTACTTTTCTAGCTAACTGTATTTGACAATTGCACTCCTCTCTGTTCATAGCAATATATAAGAGCAAAGACTATTGATTCCGCCCTCTTTGTGTCTTCGAAGCTAAAAAAAGTATCAAGTTGTAAATTTTATGTGAAGAACACAATTGAGAGTTAAAATCTTTAAATTGATGCATCCGAGTCTTGTACCTTTCTGAAAATTGTAAATGAGCCTTTTTGATACATATTACTAAAAGTTACCTAGGTGAAGTTTGCATACGCGGTAGCCTGAAGATCTATTTTTCAGTACAAGTATAGAACTTGCTTGTGCTTTCCTTTTGATTGCGCCAATTGAAATACCTTTTGAGTAAAAGTGTAGGATTTAGGTATATTGATTAGAGGGTTCAGGACTCCACTGTGTCGCATGCAAAAGCCTTAGAACTTTCAAGACGGCACTTTCGTCGGGCAATCTTTTAGCAAGGCGCCTTGGCAATCTACCTCAGCAAGGGTTATCACCCGCAAGCGAAGGTCTCCTAAAGATGTGACCTTGAGGTGGCAGGCCAGTGACAGAGCCAGATGTGGAAAGTTTGCACAGTTTCCAGAGTCATTTCCATCCATTTCCAATGTCCCTAAAGTACACGGGTCAAGGCACATGTTACCATCGAGAAAAGCACGCTGCCTAGCGCATCGAACTTCATGTAGTCGACTCAGTTATTGTTACAAAAGCAGCGATGATTGCGTCGACGTGTCTAGTGGAAGCAAAAGGCCCGTCAGTCACGCATCTTGAGAACCTTGATTCCCTTCCAACGCGACTCCATATAGTAGGAAGCGTCATCTTGAGAGTACACCCCGCACTTGAAGTAATGGGAGGCCCCACCGCGACCAGGAGCCACCATCTTCAGCTGTCCGTCTATGTAGATCTTCACGGTGGAGGCATTCACGTCGTGTATCACATTCAGCTTGAACCACCTGTCGTGAACGTTCTCGAGCAAAACCGAGTTTCTGTAGTAATACAAGGAGCTGTTGTAGACTCGGAGCATTAGGGTTGTGGCGTGAGGGCTCGCCCCGAAGACTTGCATGATGCACACGCCGGATGTCCCGCATGGCACGTATCCGTATCCTTCGAATTGCCACACTCCGGAGGAATAATCGTATCCCTATTATTCAGTTTTATTAAGCATTATTAGTTGGTGAAAATTATCTATAACAAACAATTAATGTATATGGATAGATTAGGTGTTTTTGATATGGTAGGATAGTTGTTTGAACACGACTAAACAAAATCGTAGTTTGTCTATCTCGAAATGTCGTTGCAAATTGTCTGATCCTTACGTCACTATGCATCTTGTGATGCAATTGGATCACTGAAAGTAAAGGCCACTACATTAACACATGAATAATGACCTTGTGAGTAGTGTATTTGTCATTTTTCAAAGTGAGGGCATGGACTAGAATCGTGAACTTATCAATGAAATTGCTAATCGATAAAGCACCTCAAGACATCAAGAATCACCGTCCTAACTCAGGTTCATAATTCTTGATTTATCGGGGTTTCTGCTGATTTCGACAACGTTGCAAGTTCGGGAGTAGTGAAAGCTTACGCTGATGCGGATCTCTGTGCGAGGGCCAGTTCGGCTTATGGGCGTGTGAGGCTTGTCACTGGAGAACACCCAAAGCTTGTGAACTCCATCTTTGAAGGAATATCGCTCGTCTTCAGGTACGTCGTAGGGTCGTTGAACGTCGAAGTTGGATCGATTCAATGGAAGAGACAGGAACCCTTTCGTTGGATCGACGGGTCCCAAGGAGGCAATGCGGTGGACGAGGCCTAAGAACAGAGAGATTGAGAGAACAAGGCGTGTCATTTTTTGTAAGAAGCAAAGTGGAAGTCGAAGGTGTTTGGTATTTGGCTTTGAGTAGATTGGCGAGAAGGTCCGGATTTTAATGGGAGCAGAAGTCGCCGGCCGTGTTATTTTTAATTGTCCTTTTGTGCTTGGATACTTTCTGACGGTCGATTTTGTGCTGGTCATTAGATGCTCGCCGGTCAATGGTCTTGGTGAGCTTATGTTAGAGATGATCTGTTAGACACGTGGTTACCTTTCATGCAAGTAATTGACCACATCGGAAATCTTACCGTTTTATTAAGGGTCATGCTTACGAGTATTTCTAAACTTATTAGGTATGTTTTATTTGAGATTATTCGATTTTCAAGTCAGTAATTGTGTATAACACGGGACAATTAATGTGTAGAAAACCGCTAGAGTTTCATTTGTTGATCATTTAACGAGGACCTCTAAGGCACTAATTAAGATGACCCTTATAAAGATTTTTATTTCATTGACAAATATATTGGTCAGTCTCCTTTTTTTTTTTTTGGTTCTGTGCCACCAAAGCAAGAAGTTTCTCTCTCTCTCTATATATATGAAATAATAAATGACAAAATTTAAGCTATGTGCGTTCTATCTAAAATTTGTTTGCTATCCAATTCAACATGGTTTTTTTTGTCGGTCAACCTATTGTTTTGATTATTTTGTTCTCATAATGTTAAGTTAAAAATTTAAGAACTTGAATTATTCTTTCAAATTTTCTTCTCAAAGTTTAATCAAAATCTAACTTATATGGATCGAATATAGCATCGGAGTTTGATGAATTGACAAGGAAGTTGGGTCATAACGCTGTGGGTTTATTTCTCTCTACGATTTTAAATATACTTAGTTGTAACGCTTATTGTAGTACACTCTCTAGATACGTCCCTGGGTGCGGTGGTGGTAGCCTGCCACCCATGGCAAACCTCGGGCTGAAAGGCTATCGTTGCCTGGGGAAGCGAAGCCTCAAGCGTGGGCCTCCTAACTAGAGTTGATGAACGCTTGGGGATCAAAACTCCAGCAAGGCACCTGAGAAAGCTGCGTTAGCAAGGGTTATCGCCCGTGGCCTTGACCATGCCCGGAACACCACACTAGAATAGAGTTGCGGAACGAAGGAATAAAAGATTACTTGAGAGAACCCGATGTTTGCTCTCAAATGCCGGTTTATCACGAGATTTTTAGGTTAAGGCTGTGGATATTTGCCTTTAGGTTTCAGATTCCAGAGGAAGTAGCGGATTGGTGAACCTACTAATTCCCGGAGCATCCAAGTGCTTGGATATCTTGCGTTATACCCAAGTTGGGATCAGTAGGTTAGATTCAAGGGAGAAGAAGTGCCTATTCTAGGACTATGCCCGAGGAGCGAAAGGTTACAAGCCCTGGTGTCAAAAATAGCAGTCATTATACCTCCAAAGAGGGTAGAAGATATTGGGCTGCAAATGGGCTTTCAAGAAGCATTTAGTGGTCTGGTCCAATGACGACTGGATATAAGGTACGACTGTAGTAAAAGAGGTTCACCCTGGGTGAGAATGTCGGCTACAATGATATATTCTTCTTTGGTGAAACATAAACAAATAAGGGTTGTGTTGGGTTTGGTTTTGGTGTATAACTCAAGAAGCATTACTGGTTCCCTAATGTTGTAGCACTTGATTGCACCAATCGAGATCTTCTCTACTCAATGCTAGTTTTGAGCAAAAGTATAGAGTTTGTATCTATCAATGAAAACGTTTATGATTTGATTGTATTAT
Source organism: Melaleuca alternifolia (assembly GCA_019926035.1). NCBI lineage: Eukaryota > Viridiplantae > Streptophyta > Magnoliopsida > Myrtales > Myrtaceae > Melaleuca > Melaleuca alternifolia. The sequence continues at coordinate 797,295 of JAGKPW010000209.1, forward strand.
ACAAAAAAGCTTCAGAATTTTCAATAGTACACTACTGAAAGATTTTTATGGAGATTAACAGCAATCGGGGGTCTCCTAAACCTGATAAACAACCGGAGAGAAACCCTTTAGCTCTAGGTGTATAAGGATAAGTCGACTTTTATCGTAGTCGACTCAGTTGTTAATTACAAAAGCAGTGACAACTAAGTCGACGTGATTATGAGAAAAAGGTCCATCGATCACTCTAGCTCAAGAACCTTGATTTCCTTCCAACGTGACTCCATATAGTAGGAAGGGTAACGTTGACCATAGACCCCGCACTTGAAGTAATGTGCAGCCTCACCACGACCAGGGGCAACCATCTTGAGCTGTCCGTCTATGTAGATCGTCACGGTGGAGGCGTTCACGTCGTGTCTCACATTTACCTTAAACCATCTGTTGTAAATGTTCTCGAGCAAGACCCTGTCCGTGTAGTAAGACAACGTGCCATTGTGGACTACGAGTGCTGCCGTTGTGGCGTGAGGGCTTGCCCCGAAGACTTGCATGATGCACACGCCCGACGTTCCACGCGGCACGTATGCAGATCCTTCGAATTGCCATACTCCGGAAATATAGTCATATCCCTGTAATTCAGTATGATTAAGCATTATCAGCTCGTGAAAAACATATATGATGAGTATACAGCGACTAGTCGAAAGCGCAGTTTGTCTCTCTTGAAATTTCGTTGCATATTGTCTGATCCTTGCGTCACGAGGCAGCTGGTGATGCAATGGATAACTGAAAGTGAAGGCTGCTAAAATAACGCGTAAATAGTAAGCTGCGAGTCACGCCTTTGTCACGCTTCTCCAAGCCGGGGCTCAGACTAGAGACGTGAACTGGCGAATGAAATTGCTAACCACTAAATCGCCTCTAAACATCAATAATCGCCATCCTATACCTGGGTTCATAATTCTCGGTCTATTCGGTATCCGGTGATTTTGGTTGCATTGTGAGTTTAGGATCATTGAAAGCTTACGCGGATGCGAATCTCAGTGCGAGGCGCAGTATGGCTTGTGGGGGTGTGAGGCTTGTCATCGGAGTACACCCAAAGCTTGTGAACTCCATGTTGGAAGGAATACCGCTCATCCTCAGGTACGTCGTAGGGTCGCTGAACGTCGAAGTTGGATTGATTCAACGGAAGAGACACGAACCCTTTCGTTGGATCGATGGGTTCAGAAGAGCCAATGCGGTGGACCAGGACAAGGCAGAGACAAATTGAAAGAAGAAGGCGTGTCATTTTTCCTAGGAGATACCAGAGAGAGTCTGATGTTTTTGCTGGAGTAGAAAGGCGAGGAGGTCCAGGCTTTAAGAGCAGAAGCAGTTGGCTGTGGAAATTTCAATGTGCTGTATTGTCCCTTTGTCCTTGGATACTTGTGCTTGTCATTAGATACCGGCGGTTCAATGCTCTCGTGAGCTAATGTGAAGGAATGAAATATATTCACATTTCCCGTATGACATCATGTTATTCACATCAGGATTCTCACCTTTTAATTAAGGTTTATTTTAACGAATACTTCGAGATTCCTATATTTTGTTAGTGATTATTCAAATTTCGAGATTTTGGTTCTATATAACACAAGTGTAAGCAATGCATACAAAAGTATAGTGTACCTTGATTAGTTACGTAACAAGTTATCTACTATCTAATAATAAAAAAACAGAGAGATATGCGTACTGGAAATTATAAAACTTATTAAACTTGTAAAAAGTGCAATTGAATCCTCAAACTTGTCGAAATGGTGCAATCGAGTTACTCCGTCCAACTTGATTAGCGAAAAATACTGACGTTGATTTTTTTAATATTTTCTTTCTCCTACATGACGATAACGTGGCTAAATATGAAATATAACTTGTAGCCCTTGGAGTCACTATCTCATCATCACTGAGAAGGGTTGGCGAGGGTACAAGATGGCCAACAACCCTCATTGGTTGCTAGCCAGGCCATTGGAGGGGGTTGCTTGCTACTGGCGATCCTTGCTAGATCTAGGGAGGGCCATGACCCTCGTTAGTAATTGGCGAGGGTCATTGGCCATTGGCTAGAGATGGCTAGCGGGTCTAGGGGTGACGCCCCTACTGGCCATCTCTTAGCGTCATTGGACCTTTCCGGCAATGGTGGGTTGGTGGCAGTGAGCCCTCGCCACTTGGTTTCTCATGTCTCCTTTCTTTTTCTTTTTCTTTTATTTACTAAATTCAGCTTGGTTTTAAATTAAAATAAAATAAAATTTTGTGTTAAGAAGTAGATTTGGACTAAGATGATGTAGTTTTAGTCATGTAGGATAAATAAAAGGATAATAAAAGCCACATTATTAGTTTCTATCAGTCAAGTTATATGGAGTTAATATTGACAAGTTTTAGAAGTTGAATGTAATTTTTTGTAAGTTGAGGGATAAGTACAGTAAAAATCCTAAAATTCATCACAAAAATACAATTAAGTTATAAAACTTTCAAAAAATGTAATGAAGTCCTAAAACTTGTCACATGGGTTCAATTGAATCCTTATGTTAATCCCGTTTGATTAGATTAACACAAATGCCGACGTGGCATTTTTAAATTTTTTTAAAACACGTAAGCGCCACTTTGGAAAAAAATTCAAAAATAAAAAGATATATAAATAAATTAGATTTAAATAAAGCTAAAAATTGAAACAAAAGAAGAAGAGAAGACCAGTTGAACCCGGGTCAGGGTTCACCACCACCCATTGCTAGGGAGGGTCGGCGGAGGTCGTTAGGCCTCAACGGCACAGATTTAGGGGAGGACATGACCCTCGCCCTAGATCTGAGTGAAGGTTGAGCAGCCCCCACCTAGAGCAAGCGAGGGCCGACAAGACCTCACCTAGGGCCGCGTGCGCCGTCCCCCGGATTTGCACATCACATTCACCACCAGAGTCTTCATTTCGATAGGAAGATCCAGTTCCAAGCCAATCTCGTTCATGATTACCACTGAAAAACAAAATGAATAAGTCCAGCTAGAAAACGCTGGATGACCCCATAGTCCAGATTCTAATCGATAAATTGATTCCTAAGCATAATTGCTTGGGCCAAAAGCTGTCAATGATCACGTGATCGCAATTTCAACATTAGCCAAACTTCTGTGCCAAGAGAAGGATGGGAAGAGGAAAAACCAAGACAAACCTTGCAATCATGTAAGGAACAGTTGAGGCAATTGGCTCAACCTGAGCTGCAAACTTATCCCATTGCGAAAGATATCCAATTGTGTAGGATATGTCTCCAATATGGAAGACTATATTAGTGTTCTTCAGGTCCGTAAATGAGGAAGATATTTACCTGAAAAGCAAAGAGAATCAGGCAAAGAATGCTTATGAATAGATGAACTCGTTGAGAAGCCATGTTGGTGACCTTCTCTTCTCACTCTTTTTCAAGCTATGATATGATGATTGACTATGAAAAGTTACATAAGATTTCTACGTATATATAATAAGTGAGACTTCTTCATTAAATAATATTCAAGAAGTGGCTTTTTTGTGAATTACACTCTAAAGGAATCTAAGAAAAAACTTATGGCTAAGACAACTAGTTGTGTGACTTACTCATGAATTACATCCCTAGTGTTTGAAGTTGTAAAAATCTTGTTAAGATTTGTGTAAATTTATAGTGAGATGGAGTCACTGTTTAGCAAAAATTGTGAGGACTAAACTTGAGAAATTGATAAATACCGAGTGTTTGAGTGATTTGAGTATGGTTATAATTTTTGTGGAGTAGGTCTCATGGGTCGAACCACATAAATTTAATATCCGATTTATTTCTTCGTTATTATGTAATTTGTTTGCTCTTTTTTTCACAATAAGTATCGGGATATTAATAGTGGTGTAATATTAAGAAGATAACCCATTGCTTTTTAGCTACTTCAGCACATGAGAAAGATACTGGCAATTTTAAATTCCTTTTGAAGCATACAGTGATAATTAAATTTGTGGTTAATGTACATAAAATTGGAATGCAGTCCTGGTCCCCTTAATTGATCATGAAGAGTATCCAATACCATAAGTATAGACTCAAGACATGTTAGTTCAACATACTTTGAAAGTATCTCAATTTGGTTTAGGCTTGCTTCGTGCTTAATAAGGTTGTATTCTAGTACAATTATCAGCTCGAATCACCGCTTCTTTAAATGTGTTTTACTGCTCTTTTTTCGCAATAGGTTCCTGTAAATTCAGAAAAAAAAATCAGCACATTAGTTTGATGCGGAAGTCCTTAGATAAGCATACCCCGGACTAATCAAATATTGCTCTCACCTCGTGAACGGAGTAAAACGCAAGCTCAAACTTGGATTGGCTCAACTAATGAAATTGTTTGGTGAACGAGCCACAGCGGCGGGCTGATGATTGTGGGGGTCTATAAGACGATGGTGGCCATCATGAAATAAACTTTAGCCAATTGGCCTCATTTTTTCATTGATTTGAGCGAGTAGTTATAAAATCCAAACGAATGGTGGATGAGGGCGCTCGAGTATGATTTCTTTTACCCTGGCGGTTTATGCTCTATATTTCCGTCTTATATTATCAACTAACTGGCCGTCGCATATGATTTCTTACGCTTCTCTTATTGACGCCAAAGCCGAATGGGCCATGTTATGAGGTTGGCGCAAATTGATTGAGACCTCAAGAGTGTGTGACCATTCATTAAGTAGAAAAGTAAGAGCCATTCGATCTTACCAAGATGAATGGGCCACTTTCACTTATTTGCATATCAATGTAGACGATACAAGTAGCTATTACAGAGGAAGCAAGTGGAACTTATGTTGCATGTGTTATGGAAAATTGATCAGGATAGTGTTTGGAACAAAACAAATTAACAACAACAATTATTAATTGCGTTGAGGAACAACAAAGAATTAAAGAACAGAACCTGTTCTCAAGTTGGAGTGTCAATCCTCAAAATGCTCGGGCACAAGATAGTTTAGGTTTGAGCCCGACGAATTCACGTCGTGTCGTTAAGATGATTTTTGCCCACTTATTCCAGTACCGAAGCAATTGAGCAAGTCGTCTCCCAGGATTGAACGAACCTCTCTCTCGCGATACTTCAAGAAAAGACTTTCGAACTCAACCATATAGTTGAATGATACCGCACACATGCAAGACCAACCAGAATGAATGACTCCTAGACTAGACTAAAAATGAATTCGGTTTTTTGTCCGAATATGCATGACGAATGACACCTTTTGGACGACCGGACACGACCAACCGATCGTCTCTTTGACGAACGGACACGACTGTCACTTCTTATTCACAACTCTAGGGATGCTAAGTCCCCAACAATCCCTCACATGAATGAGGAGTTCAGCTATCATGACTTTTCATTTATGCATGAAATGCAATGTGCGGTTATTCGGTTAGAGATCGTTACATCGGGATTAGTAGTCTGAGACTTTGAACTGTCCCTAGTGAAATCTATCGGACTTACGGTCGGTTAGTAGACGCAATGTCTTTGAACTGCCAACCTTTGATGTAAGCCAATACAATAGAAAACACACAACTTTCTCTTGGATACAGTTGGTTCTCACTATTGTGTTCGTTTTGGTCATGAACACCGCATGGTCTCATGAGTGCTTTAGAGAACCGGCTTTTCGAATTCTCATAGAAGCGACCCTCACTTCGCACTCACATAGGTGATTTCTGAATTCTGTGATATATCATATATCCAATTTTGATTCATTAAAAACTTTACGCTTAACCTCCTCTTATTAGTACTGTCTTTCCAAGGGGATGAGTAATAGTTGACAGTACTCTATACCGTCTACATAACTTAGTTGTCCCTTTGAACCTAGCTCTTGGGATCTCCAGTCATTTAGGTAGGGTGTCCGCTATGAAGACTTATTTTACAGGCCTAAGATCCAGTCCCTTGGATATTTTCGCAACTAATTCTCTAGTTAGGCCTTTTGTTTTGTTAGTGGATCCACACCATTATCTATTGACTTCACATAGTCAATTGTGATAATTCCACTAGAGATTAGTTGTCTTACGGTATCGTGTCTTCAACGAATGTATCGAGACTTACCATCATACATGACATTCATTGCCCTTCCAATTGCCGTTCAAATATCACTATGAATATACATAGTTGGCATTGAATTAGGGTAATTTGGAATGTCTTCCAAGAAATTTCGAAGCCATTCTGCTTTTTCACCGGCCTTATCCAAAGCTATAAATTCTACTTCCATAGTAGACCTTGCAATGCAAGTTTGTTTGGATGATTTCCAGGACAGTTCTCCTCCACCAAGTGTAAACACAAACCTACTTGTTGGCTTAGTGTCTCTTATCTCGGTTATCCAATTGACTCATATACTATGTTATATGAAAACATGCATATCTATGACTTCGGACTCATAGCAAGAAATCGATATGCACTACTATTAAGAGCATATCCAATAAAGACACAATTAACAGCTTTAGGTCATGCCTTAACCCTTTTAGGCTTAGGAATCACGCCCTTAGCTAAACACCCAACATTTTGAGATATTTCAAGTTAGCCGTTCCACCTTTTCATTTCTCATAGGGAGTTCGTTGTATCTTTTGTGGGGTACTTTATTGAAGCTAAAGTTCGCCGTCAAAAGAGCTTACCCCCCACACTACCGGATCTCCCGTCAATACTCATGAGCATGGCAACTCGTTCTAGAGGCATCTCTGGCCTCCACCTCAACTATCGAGGCCTTCCATTCACTCAGGAGATCTCTACTACTCATGGGTTTCGCAACTTACAAAGCGCGGCAAACACGCCTCACGACTTACCATGCGCGGTAATTCCTCCCTTGAACATACGCATGCCATGCACAACCAGAATGCATCATTTCAATTTCAATGTGCATGCATAAATTACATTAGTGTTATAAGGAAGGAAAGTCAAGACTCTCAATCAATCTCTTGTTAAATAGCCATGAATTGCAACTAACCAGCTAGTCACCTCCTAAGGCGTGTGAACACAACCAGAGAAACATTCTGGAGCAATCATTCATTTAATCTTCATAACAAAAAATCAGTTTCTCCAAAGGTCAAGACACTTCACCATATCTTAGTTAAGGTCTAGACAATCAATTCTTAAGAAGAAGTGCATATCAAAATCGTTGAGCAATTCAGCCCACAGAAACATTAATAACTAGAGAAACATGGTCAATTTTCAGATTTGTATCACACATTAGGGCTACCAAAAGATAAACCAATTGACATCGGATTTATTTGAAATTTTAGTATGTTGGATCCCTAGACGTGACCTAAAACTCTCATGAAGATCACCAGTTCAAAATCGTTAAGCAAGGTTATCAAAAAGGAGTATCCGATTAACTGGAAAAACAGGGTTACTTCCAGAGAAAACTTGGATACAAAATCATGTCAAAAGTGAATCAAAATAATCGGATGGACTTGAAATTTTAACATGTTGTAGCCCTATGTATGAACTACAACTTTCATGAAGACCACTTGCTCAGAATCACAACACAATAGGCTCAGAAAAACAGCGAATGCACATAGGTCAGAGTTGGTATTCTAATAACATTCTAGAACCTTGTCTGGAAAAAGAACGAGCTGAGACCTTTATGAATTCATAAAATTCCCAAATTAAATTATGTTGTAGATGAGCAAGATAGAAACAACTTCCATCAAGACAATGAATGCAAATTCCCAACGTACAACTCTAGAGAAAATCGTGAAACAGAATGGGTTTCAAAAAACATTTTTTTTAAGAAGAAACAGTACCAACAAGTTTTGTTCTCTCTAAAACCGTGAACGCAATCAGAATCATTTAAAAACTACTCAACCAACTCACATGCAAGGCTAAAAACCATAGGCAATAAAACTTTATTCAATCTTGGGCGGTACAACAGTCATTACATTCAGCTTGAAGAGACCATCACTAAGATAACCCCTTCCTACATACACATCATTCTTGGAGAGTACAAACTTATCGGCTACAAAAACCAGCTTGAAACCATTCTTGGTAAGGAGAGATCCAGACACGAAGTTCTTGCGAATGTCTGGCACATGTAGAACATCCACAAGTGTCACGTGTTTTCCGGAGGTCATCTTGAAGACCACCTTTCCAATACCTTCAACCTTGGAGGTTGATGAATTACCCATATAGAGTATTTCATCAACTGCCATAGGTGTGTATGATGAGAACATACTCTTGCTCGCACAAATATGACGAGTAGCTCCAGTGTCAACCCACCACTCCTTGGGGTTTCCCACCATATTGCATTGTGATATCACAGCTGTAAGATTGATATAATCGATGCCATTGGAAATTTGATTCATCACATGAGCTTGAGATTTTTGCTTCTTCTTGGCTCTACAATCTTTAGCTTGATGTCCAGCCCTCCCACAGTTGTAGCATTTGCCAATAAACTTCTTTTGGCCTTGGCCTTGGGTGGATCCCTCTCCTTGCCTCTTCCTTTTCTTGAAGGTCTTTGATCCTTCCGCCTCAACTACATTAGCCTTTGACAACTCAAGATTTCTGGGAACTTTCTTTTTAGCATTTCTGTTGTCTTCCTCTATCCTCAACCGCACAATCAAGTCCTCTAGTGACAACTCCTTTCTCTTGTGCTTGAGATAGTTCTTGAAATCTTTCCACAATGGCGGTAGCTTTTCAATGAATGCAGCCACTTGGAAAGATTCACTAATAATCATCCCTTCAGCATGAATGTCATGGACGATTACTTGGAGTTCTTGGACTTGACTTAGGATAGACTTATGGTCCACCATCTTGAAATCAAGAAACTTGCCGACGATGAATTTCTTCAAACCGGCATCTTCCGTCTTGTACTTCTTTTCAAGACTCTCCCACAATTCCTTAGCCGTCTTCAACGGACTATAGACATTGTATAAGGAATTGTCTAGACCATTTAGTATGTAGTTGCGGCATAGGAAATCAGAATGCTTCCATGCATCCACCGCGGCAAGCCTCTCCTTGTTTGTCTCTCCTTCATCCAACTTTGGAGCCTCCTCCATGAGGAATCTTGCCAAGTTCAATGTCGTGAGGTAGAACAACATCTTCTATTGCCACCTCTTGAAATCAGTCCCATTGAGCTTTTCTGGCTTTTCTCCATGAGTCAGAACCGACGCAACAATGGGCGTCACAAGTGTTGTAGACCTTTCAGCCATGACTGGTCAAAGACAAAACACAATTGTCTTAATGTCCAAACAGTAATTCAAATAACTTTAACTTGCTACTTAGGAAGCTACAAAACTTTTGGCCGCAAGTCAGGACAAAGACCAAATAATAAAAGGCCTAATTAACTGACCAAGACTAAATAAGAATATGTAACAAAAGTGAGTTAAACACTGTTAAAGAAATTAGACCACGGACTTTTGTTCAAACCAAGTTTCGGAGACACGTAGCACAAGATATCAACGTAAGAGTGGCCACTGTCCAAAATTAAATTGCACGTTCTTCGAAATAAATTCATGCAAGAACATCAGAGTGCTTCGGTCAAAGGAGTCCTTCGTGAATAAAAAAAAAATCACTGACCTTCCGAAATGAAACAACAACAGAGTGCTTCGGTCAAGAGTTTGAGAACAGGGTGCTTAAGTAAAAAATTAACAAGTCAACCAAAAAGAAGCTTGTTCACAGAAAGCTTCAAAAAGAAAGCGCCGAAGAACAACCCACTTGTTATGTTCACCTATTCACTACACGAAGTCCACTTGTTCAAATAGAACAATCACGAATTACAAAACAATTTGTTCTCTGGGCGAGCGAACAGGGCTTTGTAGTGCGGCTTGAACAAAATGTTAATATAAAAATTTTGCGCCCATGTAATAAGCAAATCTCATCAACAAAAAATAAAGAGTCCACAATAAATAGGAAAGACCCACAACACATCACACCCGTGTCAAGCATCAGAACCATCTAAACAAAGACAAACTCTTGAAAGAGTCGCACATGTAAAAGAAGAAAGACCCACAGAATAAAGCCGAACAGAATCCTTCAAACAAGAACCGAATGTGTAATGAAAACAGGTCTAAAACACAGAACACAAAATCGATTGAGGAACCGAACTAACAAATCCACGACAACACCAACGTAACACAAGTTCACTGATCTTTCAGAAAAAGAAAAAAAATATGCTGAACATTAACTTTAAAAAGGACCGAACAGTGAACCAGTCTTCCGAACACCAACCGAAAGAACAAAAACAAAATAACAAATCGTCTTAAGATTGTTATGGAAAATTGATCAAGATAGTGTTCGGAACAAAACAAATTAACAACAACAATTATTAATTGCGTTGAGGAACAACAAAGAATTAAAGAACATAACCTGTTCTCAAGTTGGAGCGTCGATCCTCAAAATGCTCGGGTACAAGATAGTTTAGGTTCGAGCCCGACGAATTCACGTCGTGTCCTTAAGATGATTTTTGCCCGCTTATTCCAGTACCGAAGCAACTGGGCAAGTTGTCTCCCAGGATAGAACGAACCTCGTCTCTCTCTCGCCATACTTCAAGGAAAGACCTTCGAACTCAACCGTATAGTTGAATGATACCGCACACATGCAAGACCAACCAGAATGAATGACTCCTAGACCAGACTAAAAATGAATTCGGTTTTTTGTCCGAATATGCATGACGAATGACATCTTTTGGACGACCGGACACGACCAACCGACCGTCTCTTTGACGAACGAACACGACTGACCACTTCTCATTCACAACTCTAGGGACGCTAAGTCCCCAACAACATGAAGTCATTCAATTGCTTCTCGAGAATCATGACATCCCTCCAACGCGACTCCATGTGATGAGAGGAATCGTCTCGGGTGTAAATCCCAAACTTAAGATAGTGAGAAGCCCCACCATGGCCCGGAGCCGCAAACCTGAGTTGGCCATCAACGTAGGTTGTCACATTGGAGGCGTGGACGTCGTGGATCACATTGAACTTGAACAATTTGTCATAGATGTTCGGGACCAAGACTTGACTTCTGTAGCCATCGTAGACTTGAAGCATGAAGGTAGTGGCGCGATGGACGGCCCCGAGGACTTGCATGATGCGAACACCAGATGTTCCGCTTGGCCCGTATCCATGCCCTTCGAATTGCCACAATCCAAAGAAAAGAAAACATCTGTTCAGTGTCTTCGTAAGGACAACCATTCGACCTTAAAAACGGAGGTGCATGGGGATGTGGCCGTGGAAATTGTGTTAGAGTGGGGCATGGATGCTTGCTCAGGGGTGTAGGAATCAGTGTATGTGGTTTGGGAAGAATCCATTTCTAGTGATTTAGAATGGTATTTAGGTTTCCGGTGATTCCTCCCTTGATTTCAGCCAAAGCCGATGTGGCGTATTGTGCGTTCCCATGAAAGGCGCCGATTTATGAATGCACAATCCGGTCTTGTGAAATTTGTTGAACCATTTGGAGATGAATCTACACAAACAAATGCGAGTTAGATGGACCATCTAGGTATTTGACTCGGGTTGACCCTCCGATTATGAAATTATTGACAAAATGTTGACACTTAAATTTTGAATTTGTATCGCATGGTTTTACCACGTGTCGTCGCACGTGTAATCGGATGAGTTTCTATAAGGTGCAAAATTTAAATTTTGATGGGGATTTTGTTAGATTCAACATATTCAATGGATAACAATAGAATTTGAGTCATACTCGATCTGCATGGAGATTTGAAGCTAACGGATATGTATCAATCTTGCAAAAGATATCATATATGCACGATCTCTTCAATTTTTGAAAAATTTTGAAGCGAACTCTATTCCTCTATAAATAGAGGGCGTGAGAGTGCGTGAAGGGGAGCTGAAAATCAAGTCTTTTGAAGCTTCATTCGGTGAAAAGCACACAGAGAGAGAACACACATAGAGAGAAAAAGTGAGGTGGAAGAGTAGAAAAGAAACAAGTATAGGAAAGTCAAAGAGGAGGAGGAATCTTTGACTCCTCTTTGACGTGCAGCAGGAAAAGAAGAACGTGGGCTGTTTTTCTTTGGAAAATTCGGCTACGAGCAAAACAAAAGAAGAAAGATCACACTGCCTCGTGAAGCTTTGAAGGCGTCGTTCTGACCTGCTCCATCGTGTTGCCGCTCGCCTCTAGCGAACACCAACCCACCGTGGAAGTCAACAAGCTTGCTGTGATTTTTCCGATTGCCGCGTCTAAAAGTTTTGCTTGCTGAAGTTCAACTTGTGCTGCACCAATCGCAGTCCTTGTCTCACCGATCATCGACGACGATTCCCGACCAGCAAGCTCCAAGGCTAGGACGCCACTCTTCGACACGGCAAATTCACCTTCGTGAATTTCGTCGTTCGTTGCGATTCATAAATTGTAAATATCTTATCCTAGATTAATTTGGATATTTGATTGTTTTTGAAGCATTTAAACATATCTAGATTGGGAGATTCTAATCCATAACGTGCTTTGATCGATAGTCCGATCTCATGTTCGAGATATGACTCGCGATCGCACGAAAAAAGAAATCGACCAATCCAATATAATGCCCGGGATACGATTCGTTGATTTTATTTGATTTCAAACGATACGATTCGTTGATTTTATTTGATTTCAAAGGGATTTGGTGCTAGAAAATTTTTACATCTTGCACTATGGATAATATTCGCTTGAGATTTTATAGGTAGATAGGTTTTATTTATATTCTTTTCAAACTCAAAAAATACCAAAAAGATTTCTCTTGTTAGTTTTAAGTTAAAATAAGGTAATTTTAGTTAGAATTTGCATATAGTCTAGGACATGTCATATGCATGTCTATGGTCTAGGCCTTGTCACGTCACCATGTGACGCGTATGTCATATAGTTTGCATTATATAGCTTGCATGCCACATAATTTACACAATAGTTTCATCAATTAGGAAGATTGTATATCATTCCTGCATGTTAATTAGAAATTGCATTTTTAGCCATGTTAGAATAATAGGTCAAATTTGCATTAGAATTAAAGCCACTTGATGCATGTCATATTAGATTTAGGTTCATGTTAGGACAAGTTCATTTAATTTTATTTTTAAATGTTTCCATATTAGGTTAGCAACATGTTTAATTTGTGCATTTATTTAATTTCGAATTTCATTAAATAAATAAGAAAATGCAAAAAAAAACCTTTTTGCATGTCATTTAATTAATTTAGTTAAATAACATACCATGTAGTCTAAATTAATTTAGAATTATATTAAGATAATTGCATATATGATTAAATTTTCATTGTTTGCATTGCATACACATGAAAGGTGAAAATTCCAAAAAAAAAGTCTTTTTGTTGATTTGCTTCAATAGGTTGTCTTTGTTTATTGTTTTGTTTCATTAAGCGTTCTTATAAATATTTGCGCACCCGCATGATCACCATGCATGTTAGGGAATAAAATTAAAATAAATTCAAGCTACTTGCAAAATATTTTTTTTTTTGAAATAGGAAGGAAAAGGCATTCAAGTCCCCGAATTCATGATCTCTGGTTCGTAGGGGTAAAGTACAACTCCCGGTATTTTATATAGGTTTCTAATCGGCCTACCATAAATAGATTAGTGGCGACTCCATTTGAAATCAATTTTGCATGTTAATTGAAACCTAAGTCGCGAATTGGTATGAGCTTGGGAGAGCTCGAGTTAAATTAAACTTAGCAATTCATTAGCCGAACCCTAGGTGGTGCACCTTCGGGGAGGTCGCGACAGCTTGGCGACTCCACTGGGGATTCAGTTCAAAGAACTCTAGTGGACTTAGGCCAATTTTCTTCTTTTCAAAAAAATATTTTTTGTTTGGCAGCGAGGATTCCAGGTATGTCCCTAACATGAGTTGAATGTTTTTGCAGGATGGTGTTTGGAATGAATGTTTGAATGCTTTGATAGAAGTGTTGCTTTTAGTTGTTGTGCATGTTTTCATTGCTTTAGCACTACACTTTTGCATACACAATCTGTCGCCAGACCTAGGCCGCATAGGATTACTTAGGATGGTGTTGAGGTAGATGCCACTACGACCGCATGCCCGCGGTACGAGTCGCCCAGCTCAATCCCGAATTTTTTTTCTTGGTGTCGAGAGTATCCACCCCTGTCCGCAAGCCTGCGACCCGGGTTGACTCTTCGACTATGCCGGAGTCATAAGGACCCGACTTAGTACGCATGCTTGTGGCTAGTCCGATCATCCTTATGGCTCCACTTTGTTAAGCCTTTTAGAGTAGACATCGAGCTGCACCCTTCATGTGCATGTTTATGCAATTGCCTTTGATCTATTTGTAAAGTAAGTCTTCTATCCCTATTCTTTGAATTTCATTTTTTGTCAGTCCATGATTAGTATGGGTCATTAGTGTCATCATATTTTTTTTAGTCAAAATTAATTGTCATTAAGATTTTTTTTCCTTAAAAAGGAAAAAAAAGTTTCCGTGAAATTAAATTTTCAATTATATGCTTTCATTTGTCATTGTGTCATAAGGTCATCATTTTAAAAAAAAATCATCCTTCAAAAGAAAAGAAGACATGTGTTAATTAAATTGAGTCATGGGCTGAGCCGTCTCATGGTCACACAATCATTCATTTGATTTTGTCTTCATATTCTAGGTGATCACAGATCATCCACGTTCACCCATCATCACAAGATCAAGAGTAAGAATGGATGGCCAAAATGAGCAAGCTCGCGTTGATGTTCTTGAAGCAGAGATGAAGCAAGTCCTAAATGTCCTCGAGAACCTCTCTAAGCATGTTGTTTCTTTAAACACAAACATTTCCGCTTTATCTGCATCTGCTCAACCGAGTGTAGAAGTCGTGCTGCCTAATGACTCCGCTTCTACTGAGCCAAAAAACAAAGCAAAGAACGTTGTCACGGATACTTCCTTGAATGAGGACGAAGTAATCCTGACTGATAATGTCCCTTTGGCTGTGGCTAATAAGGCTGGGGCATCTTCTGAACTGCCAAAGAGTGATGAGGCCAAGCGCATTGCTAAGCTTGAGGAACAAATTTGACTAATGCAAGGCTTTCAAGATCAATTCCCACGAGGTCTTGCTCATATTGCCAAGGTCCATGTTCCTAAAAAGTTCAAGGCACCTGAGTTCAACAAGTATGAAGGCATTTCCTGTCCTAAGGTCCACTTGCAGTACTACACGATGAGGATGGCACCGTATGCTGACAATGTACCGCTCATAATCCACACTTTTCAGGATAGCTTAACCTGACCTGCCTTACAATGGTTCGTTGTGAAGAAAATCAGCTTGCTCGAGACTTGTGAGGATTTATCTGATGCTTTCATCCGTCAATACAAATTTAATATGGATGTTGCCCCATCACATGAAGATTTGCTTGGAATCGAGAAAAAGAAAACCAAGACTTTCAAGGCTTATGCCATGAGATGGAGGGCTGTAGCTGCGCAAATCACTCCCGAGTTGACTGAAAAGGAGATGCTAGACATGTTTATGAGGTCTTTGCCATTTGAGTTCCGCAGTCGAGTGCTAGGGTCTCGTTTCGAATCCTTGGCTGAGTTGATTCTCGTAGGAGAACGCATTGAGATCGCTTTGCGTGATGGTTGGATTACGGAGCAGACTACCTCTGCGAGGAAATTTACTTTTAAGAAAGATAAGGAGTTTGCATCTGAAGTGAACATGGCCTACTCTCAACCAACTCGTGATACTGGCAAACAGCAGGGTGGAGGACGCCAATTCACCTGTCGACCACAAGGTACTAAGAGAAATTTCATGCCTCTACCAGGGCCGTTATCGAAGATTTTGCCAATCCTCCAAAAGAAAGGGCTACTTTCAAGTGAGCCCAAACGTTCGAACCCCGAGCGATTCACAAACTATGACCCATCCAATAAATGTGAGTATCACGTGGGCGAGTTGGACATTCCACCGATGATTGCTACATATTGAAGCACAGAGTTCAGGACCTCCTGGATACAAAGGCATTCTCTTTCAGCACTGGTTAACCAAATATCCAGCATAATCCCCTCCCCGACAATGTTGGAAGTGCAGATGGGGTCACAGAGTAGAGAAATGGCCATACTTCTCTATAAAGGAGTCTTTTGTTGCTTTCTAGGATTTCGATTATTGTTTGAATAGGGTTTGAATAGTTGCATTTGTCATTCTAATAATGTAATTCATTTGATTATATTCAATGAAATTACAAGTTTGTTTTTATTTTGAGGGCATGTTGAAGTATACCATACTGGCCCGGTGATGATATCCAACAGTGAAAAAAAATCATCTAAGGAGAATTCTGAGGGTTGGGTTTCTTCATGTTTTCTTATTCAAAAAATTTTAAAATTTTCAAAACAAAAAATTCAAAAAAAATTCTTTTAAAAAAATAAAAATGCATGTTGGATAAACCATGTTTGTTTTTCTAACCCTTTTGCTTCATGTGTCAGAGCCTAAATCTTCTTGTCTAATTGAGAGGTGACACTTTTGACAGAAAATAATTTGCAAAGAAAATTGTGGGGCATTTTCCAATTTGACAGATGCAACACATTGATGGGTGATGAAATTTTTTCCATTTTAGATTACATTTATTTAGAGCTATATTCATGCACGTTCTTTTGGTGCAGGGACAAGAACAAAAATGTGGCATCAAGGATTGAGTTCACACGCAAAGGCGACCGATGGACTTTTAATTCCAACAAATTTCTTCTGAATTTGATATCATGTTCATGTTGTTTGAGTCAAATAAATTGTTTGTGCTCAAAATGCTAATATCTGTTGAAAACTTTTGCATGATGATTTAGCTTGTTACATTCATCATTCCCATTGAGGATTGTCAAAATAAACCGGTTTGATGAGTAGTGCAGAATTGATTGAGAATGTTAAATGAGTGGCATCGGAATGACGAAAGGCAAGCCCTATTCATACACAGTCCTTTACTTATACACTTGTGAGATGAGCGTATGAAGTTCAATGTTTGCAAGGTGAAGAGTTCTCTCGCGAAAGATACGATAGCCGAAATGATGAGAGGCAGTTCATTTCTCTACCCAAACACTATAATGATCCATTGGTTACCCACTTTGAGCCCAAACACTTGTGAAGTTTCTTTTCATACTACCCCTGTCAAGAATCACCCTACATCGGGGCAAATTGGAGGTACATTTGCATCATTGATGTTAAAAGGTGAAAAATGGACAGAAATTTTGTTGCTTTTACTTGCATCAATCTTTGAGTATTGCTTTTACATGTGAAATCAAACGGTAAATCAAATTCCTTAGGAATGATGAAGAACATTCATTTCTCTATCCTAGACACTTTTATCCCTTGCTAGCCACTTTGATCCTGCAATTTCATTTCATTAAACCCACATTGGTGATCATCTCTTACACTAGGGCATAGAAAAAATCAAAGCCATTGGAAATAGCAAAATACAAGCATCACATCAAGGGATGTCAGCCCGAGATGTCATATCAGTCTAATCCATAGGTTAAAAAAAAAGCGAAACTGGGGCATGAAAAAGCAGTGTGCCTGGTAAAAGCAAGGCCAATGGCCGAATCAGAATTCAAAAAAAAAAGTGAAAGAATCTAGGGGCATGAAAAAACAGTGTGCCTGGTAAAAGCAAGGTCGATGCCCATAGAAGTCAGAACCAAAGGCTCAAGTTTGTAAAAGTCAACCCTCAATGTGTTCAGGTTTTCCCAAAAAAGTTAAATGGAGCAATTCTGTGAATAATCTCCAGTGGATTTGATATCAGATATCATCCCCAGTGAGGCAAAGCCAGAAGCTCGAAAGCTGAACTTGGAAACAATCCCCAATGAAAGAAATCTGGTGACAATTTTGAGATGATCACCAACTCTTCACCTCATACACACTTTTTGAGCCAAACGATTCAATCGTTTCTCACCCCTGAACCTACATTATAACCCTTTAAAGTCTCTCCTGATTGGGGCACTTGAATTAACGTAGGATTCAAATGTTTTAAGCTTAGCTCGAAAGAGTGTAAGTAAGGTTATTTCTATCTCTTTTGTAGGGTTCTTGACTTGTAAACCCAGAGAAATTTGTTGAAAATATCTTTTTAAGCCTTGACTCAAGGAATCCCTTTGCTGAGCCATTGACCAAACCCACATTTCAGTCCTGATAAAGACCTCTCAGATTGGTAAAGTCGTACTGCTTGCGAGAGTACTTGGATCCTTGTCGACATGAGAATGGCGAGATAGAGCGACTCTCAAATTGTCTTTATCCAATGAGAGTGACTGAAAGCCCTTTCTAACCGAAAGTATCTCATTTGTCATTCTTAAGAAATTCATGCTATGAGTGAAAATGATCTTGATTGATGATCTTCTCTAGTGGAAATTTGATGATGCCAAAGCATGATGAAACCATCACATATGAAAAAAAACTTGATTTAAACGTATGCCTTGATGAATGCATATGTTAGTTTGCTCTAATTGTGTCTGATAGGTAATGTTTCCTTGAAGACTGAAGAGTGCTAGAGTTTGTTCTTTGAGGCCTCACTTGTTTCAATATTCCAGAATGCTTGATTGGAATTTTATCCATCTTATTAAAAAATCCCAAGGGATAAACTTACATGATTTGAGTTTTAAGTATCTTTTTCGAAAGTCCGAAGGGAGTTTTCGAATTAATTTCATGTTTTTCTTGAAAATCCGAAAGGAATTTTCAAGTTAATTACCTGATTGGAGTTTCAGGTACCTTTTTCGAAAGTCCGAAGGGAGTTTTCGAACCAAATTCACTATTTTCTCTTGAAAATCCAGAGGGAATTTTCAAGTCCATTACCTGATTGGAGTTTCAGGTACCTTTTTCGAAAGTCCGAAGGGAACTTTCGAACCTATTTCACTTTTTTCTCAAAAGTCCGAAGGGAATTTTCGAGTCTATTACTTGATTGGAGTTTTAGGTATCTTTTTAGAAAATCCGAAGGGTATTTTCTATCTTATTGAAATACTTGATTGGAGTTTCAAGTATTAGCTTTTATGAAATTCCGAAGGAAATTTTCGAACCAATTCAAACATCCGATTACAGTTTCAAGTATCTCTGAGAAAATCTGAAGGGAATTTTCTAGATATTTTTCTAAAACTTATACCCGAAGTTTACTTCCTTAGGTGCTCAGGTAAGTAGCTACAGGTATGACTTCTATCTCTGCATTAGCATCATATTTCATAAAAAATAATAAGTGTGGGCTCATTGAGGTCTGAATTTTCCAAACAAAAATCATCACAAGGAAGAAATTTAGGTATCAGTTGGTCTTTGAATGCAACATCTGTGAGCTCACCTTCAAAGAGGGGCAGCTATTGACACTTAAAGCTTGAATTTGTATCGCATGGTTTTACCACGTGTCGTCGCACGTGTAATCGGATGAGTTTCTATAAGGTGCAAAATTTAAATTTTGATGGGGATTTTGTTAGATTCAACATATTCAATGGATAACAATAGAATTTGAGTCATACTCGATCCGCAGGGAGATTTGAAGCCAACGGACATGCACCAATCTTGCAAAGGATATCATATATACCCGATCTCTTCAATTTTCGAAATTTTTTGAAGCGAACTCTATTCCTCTATAAATAGAGGGCGTGAGAGTGCGTGAGGGGGAGCTGAAAATCAAGTCTTTTGAAGCTTCATTCGATGAAAAGCACATGGAGAGAGAACACACAGAGAGAGAAAAAGTAAGGTGGAAGAGTAGAAAAGAAACAAGTATAGGAAAGTCAAAGAGGAGGAGGAATCTTTGACTCCTCTTTGACGTGCTGCAGGAAAAGAAGAACGCGGGCTGTTTTTCTTTGGAAAATTCGGCTACGAGCAAAGCAAAAGAAGAAAGATCACACTGCCTTGTGAAGCTTTGAAGGCGTCGTTCTAACCTGCTCCATCGTGTTGCCGCTCGCCTCTAGCGAACACCAACCCACCGTGGAAGTCAACAAGCTTGTTGTGATTTTTCCGATTGCCGCGTCTAAAAGTTTTGCTTGCTGAAGTTCAATTTGTGCTGCACCAATCGCACATCTCCTTGTCTCACCGATCATCGACGACGATTCCCGACCAGCAAGCTCCAAGGCTAGGACGCCGCTCTTCGACACGGCAAATTCACCTTCGTGAATTTCGTCGTTCGTTGCGATTCATAAATTGTAAATATCTTATCCTAGCTTAATTTGGATATTTGATTGTTTTTGAAGCATTTAAACATATCTAGATTGGGAGATTCTAATCCATAACGTGCTTCGATCGATAGTTCGATCTCATGCTCGAGATACGACTCGCGATTGCACGAAAAAAGAAATCGACCAATCCGATCTCATGCCCAAGATACGATTCGTTGATTTTATTTGATTTCAAATGGATTTGGTGCTAGAAAATTTTTACATCTTGCACTATGGATAATATTCGCGTGAGATTTTATAGGTAGATAGGTTTTACTTGTATTCTTTTCCAACTCAAAAAATACCAAAAAGATTTCTCTTGTTAGTTTTAAGTTAGAATAAGGTAATTTTAGTTAGAATTTGCATATAGTCTAGGACATGTCATATGCATGTCTATGGTCTAGGCCTTGTCACGTCACCATGTGACGCGTATGTCATATAGTTTGCATTATATAGCTTGCATGCCACATAATTTACACAATAGTTTCATCAATTAGGAAGATTGTATATCATTCCTGCATGTTAATTAGAAATTGCATTTTTAGCCATGTTAGAATAATAGGTCAAATTTGCATTAGAATTAAAGCCACTTGATGCATGTCATATTAGATTTAGGTTCATGTTAGGACAAGTTCATTTAATTTTATTTTTAAATGTTTCCATATTAGGTTAGCAACATGTTTAATTTGTGCATTTATTTAATTTCGAATTTCATTAAATAAATAAGAAAATGCAAAAAAAAAACCTTTTTGCATGTCATTTAATTAATTTAGTTAAATAACATACCATGTAGTCTAAATTAATTTAGAATTATATTAAGATAATTGCATATATGATTAAATTTTCATTGTTTGCATTGCATACACATGAAAGATGAAAATTCCAAAAAAAAAAAGTCTTTTTGTTGATTTGCTTCAATAGGTTGTCTTTGTTTATTGTTTTGTTTCATTAAGCGTTCTTATAAATATTTGCGCACCCGCATGATCACCATGCATGTTAGGGAATAAAATTAAAATAAATTCAAGCTACTTGCAAAATATTTTTTTTTGAAATAGGAAGGAAAAGGCATTCAAGTCCCCGAATTCATGATCTCTGGTTCGTAGGGGTAAAGTACAACTCCCGGTACTTTACATAGGTTTCTAATCGGCCTACCATAAATAGATTAGTAGCGACTCCATTTGAAATCAATTTTGCATGTTAATTGAAACCTAATCGCGAATTGGTATGAGCTTGGGAGAGCTCGAGTTAAATTAAACTTAGCAATCCATTAGCCGAACCCTAGGTAGTGCACCTTCGGGGAGGTTGCGACACAAAATGTTAGAGATAATTAATATATTTTCTTTGATTCTCCATATTGTTCAAGATTGTTCATACATCTCCATCCATTGTGCATATCTCCTCTTTGATTAGAATTGATATCGTAATATTTCGATAACATAGATAATCATTGTATAAATCTTATAAATAGACTCATGTGCTTTTCATTATGATACACGAAAATATATAATTATGCAATATTTTCATTGACATTATTCGTATACGAGGAAAGTGTACGTTTGAGAGTGAAGATATTCAGGTAAGACACTCCCTAAATTGCCGAACCTTTTATAAATGGATGTGATCCATACCGTACGTTGTGTTGTTCGACAATTCATTCATGGCAAAAGGCAAATGTCAATGATTATATGCATGTCATGACAAATGCTAATGGTTTTTGACATGCTATGGCACCGTGTTTACGGGCCAAAGATCATTGAACTTTTGGATGGTGGTCCCATCGCAGTAAGATGAACTTTAAGTAGAGGTCACCCATTATAAATGGACGGCTTTAGATGGTCATCCACCCATAGATTTACTTATAAAATCCTGTCCAAGAGGAACGTCTACCTGTCGCGTATAAGAAACACGTGGCGCGTGTCATTGTTGAGTCAAATCCATCGGCATCAGTCTCTTCACCTACTTTTAGAATAAGACAACAGGGAGATGTCGGCATAGTTTGACAGCATTGGAAGAAGATACAAATCATCGGATAGAAAACACATGGGGCAGGGTGGGGCATGATGCTAGTTTAATGCCGTTGGTGTCACATTCATTCGCATCTTCCGGTAGCATCACGAGAGAGCATATTCTCCACCAAAATAGATAGACAGGATGAAAGAGGATCGCCTTGCCTAAGTCGCCCGTTGGTCGGAGGTATCCTAGAGGTTCTCCGTTGGCTTTGACACTTGCAGACGAAGGTGTAATGTTCTGCATAATCCGAGCATTTTATCGGCCAGGAAAATTCGTTCTATCAAGAGATCCCCTTCAGGGAATTCTTAATCGAGTGCATTTTTCTAGGGATGGATTTGCATGTGAGTGATTTAACTCTCCCCTGAATGCATGTTCGGCAGGAGCATAAGCTCTCTAGGTTTTTCCGGCAAACCTTTCCAAAATATGAGGACATTAGATCGAACTTTTCTTCTACCAAGCGTGGTTAGAATTGGTTTAACAAAATTCGGAACTCTCGTGATAATCATCGAACTTTTGTTTGTATACTTGTTGTCTACGTCGGAAAAGACGGAGTTGGACACCTCTTTTGTTGACATTAAAGCCGAATAAGGGCATGCTATATTCTGTTTGCTCATAGGTTAAACGTCTGCACATCGAAATTCTTTGGCGTGGTCAAAGCACAAAAGCTCCATCTAATCCTTCCTTTTATGCTAAGATCTCGTGAATTTTCTTGTTCTTTGCATGGAAGGCATATGCTGTTTCTTTGTGATCAACAACAACTTAGCAATCTCTTCTCGAGTCGCTTCTTGCCTCATATCGATCGATCGTTGATTGTTCTTGCTTGTTCTCATACTCGACGCGTTTATATGCAGTGATGTGTGGGGGTGAGGGTGGTGGCTCTACAGTAGGAGGTCAGGCGCAACGCCACGTCCTGATCCATGAGACTCGAGAACAAAAAAAAAAAGAAGAGTCATGAGGTCGAACAGAGTTAAATGAGCCACTGGGATTATATTCGTATTGATATAGTGTTACAAATATATTATTATGTTATAAAATATTATTGTGATCCCACATTATTTGTTTCCCGTTTTAATTCCTTAACGGATAATACCTGCAATATTATGTGATAATTATTCGATACCCTAATTATCTTCTTGATGGGAGAAGTTACGCATAGGGGTGCGAACGTGAGTTATAAATAGGGGTCTTCTAAACCAAATCCTCAAGGCTTAAGAAAACACACCATCTGTTTCTAGAGGGGATTGGCTAGAGATTTTCGATCTCTGAACGTTCGACACTTCTGGAGTCACAGGTTCTACATCGAATTTCATCAATGGCTGGAGGTAAGTAAATTCCTTCACGTTTCCGCATACGGTCTTGATTAAGAACAGATTTGTTCGTTCATGAATAATCGAGACATATAGATATAGATATTTATCTATTTATTTATTCCAACATTTGGTATCAGAGCTATTGTATCTCTGTCTTGATGAAATTCGTGTGAATTTATGCTGATTTTTGGGGTATATTAAAAATTAGGGCTTTTTGGGCTAAAGTGAGAAATCGTTGATTCAGACCAAATTCTGATGAACCGCGACCTGATTTTCACCATACATGTTCTCAATTATATGGGTAACTAAAGCCCTAAATCAATTCGGCATTTAGTTGATCACCGGAGACGAATTGCGTGGTTGAAATTTCGGAAATTTAGGGTTCGTCGTTTGGGTTATTGGTTCGATTAAGGGCCAATTTTTGGACCATTTTCGTTGATTCTTGGACCCATGTGGTCGCGCTGGCGTTGGCTATAAACCCCACTATTTATTTAGACTTGGGGTGAGATGCCAGAGAAGAATTGTGCGGCCAAAGTGGCGGAGACGGCGGAATTCGGAAGAAAAATAGCGAAAATCGCGAAGGAAAGTCGCGATTTTTCGAAGGGGAGCAACGGGCGCGTGGAGTGCACGCGCCCGCAGGGCAGCTTTGGGCGCGTGGAGTCCACGTGCCCATGGGGTCTGCGGTCCCCCTTTTTTTTTTCTTTTTTAAGCTCCTGATTTCTATTTTCCGATTTTGCCCCCTTTTTTATTATATTTTCCGGCAATTTACAGTTACGTCCTTATTTAATTTTCCGGAAATTTGCTGATTTGCCCCTTATAGCTACTGTATTTACTGTTTAGCTCCTGATTAAGCATATTTACAGATTTATCCTTATGGCTAATTTACAGTTTTGCCATTGTGGTGTTTTAATTACTGTTTTGCCATTATATGCAATTTGTGAATATGTATTGCATGAAATTTAAATGTCCAATGATCCGTATATTTTTTTGTTAATTGAGGAGTAGCCACAGCATCCTTGATTAATTAATTTATATACATTAAGTGCCTCTGGATCAAATTTAAGAAAGGACATTACTTGATATAAATTGTATTATGTTTTGCATGAAATTTAATGTCCAATGATCCGTATATTTTATAATTAATTAGGAGTAGCCACAGTATCCTTGATTAATTAATTTATATACATTAAGTGTCTTCGGATCACATTTAAGAAAAAGGATATTAATTGTAATTAATTATATTTATATAATGGATTTTATCCCGTAGGAATTTCCATTATACTAGTATGATTAATTAGGTTGAAATATCATATTATTTTTCTTGATTTACCCACAGGGATTGAGAAAAGGAATATAGTGTGATAGTTTCTTCATTAAGTTATTATGAATCTATTTAAATTAAAAGCTTAGCCCACAGGCAGTTTTTATGTTATGTGATTCATATTTTCCATATTTTGCATTGGCAAAGTATGATATTGGTTTAATTAGCCTCAAATTTATGACATAAGCATGTATGTTTGTTATGTAGCTTTACAACCTGTGATTTTCTCTGAAATTAAGAATGATGTTCCCATACTAGATTGTGACAACTAGGTGTGGAAGGAATTGATCCTTCTTCAATTAGGAATGATGGACATTGATTATGCTATAAGGAAAGACGAACCACCTGCTCCTACTAATTTGAGCACTACAGCCGAGATAGCCTTTTATGATAAATGGGAGCGGTCTAACCGCCTTAGTGTCATGTTCATAAGGACTAAGATATCTCATACTATCCGTGGTTCGGTCACTCAGCATAACAATGTTAAGGCTTTACTAGAAGCCATTGAGGCGCAGTTTGAAGCTTCAAAAAAGGCATTTTCTTATGTCTGTTATGAATCTAATATGACTTATGTGAGTCATA
Source organism: Melaleuca alternifolia (assembly GCA_019926035.1). NCBI lineage: Eukaryota > Viridiplantae > Streptophyta > Magnoliopsida > Myrtales > Myrtaceae > Melaleuca > Melaleuca alternifolia. The sequence continues at coordinate 822,526 of JAGKPW010000209.1, forward strand.
ACACATGGTGGATTGATTCTGGTTCTACAATCCACATTTCGAATTCCTTGCAAGGTTTTCAAAACCACAGGAAGCCAGTGGGCAGTGAACAAAGCATCTATTCTAGAAATCAGATGTGTTCGCATGTGGAAGTTATTGGGACATGCAGATTAGTTCTCAATAGTGGCTTTGTTTTAATTTTGGAAAAGACTTTTTATGTACCAAGTTTCTCACGAAACTTTATTTCAGTTTCTAGACTCGTACCTTTGGGATACTCCATTAATTTTTCAGATTCTACCTTCAGTTTATCATTTAAATCTGAAATTGTTGGAGGAGGTATTTTGTCTAATGGTCTTTTTCGGATTAATTTACAAGACAATGCCATATATGATGCGATGCATGTTCACGATAATGCTGGTATAAAGCGATATGTTGTGAATGAGGAGTCCTCTATGCTTTGGCATCGGAGGTTGGGACATATCTCCATTGACAGAATTAAGCGATTAGTGAATGAAGGAGTACTTAGTACTCTAGATTTTACTGATTATGACACTTGTGTGGATTGCATAAAGGGAAAGCATACCAACAAGTCTAAGAAAGGTGTCAAGAGAAGTACAGAATTATTAGAAATCATTCATACAGATATTTGTAGTCCAGACATGGACTCATATGGTCAGAAATATTTCATCTCTTTCATTGATGATTATTCACGATATATGTATCTTTACTTGCTTCATAATAAGAATGACGCATTAGATGCCTTTAAAGTTTTTAAGGCTGAAGTAGAGAAACAATGCGATAAGCAAATTAAGATCGTGAGATCAGATAGAGGTGGAGAATATTATGGTAAATACATTGAAGATGGACAAGCACTTGGTCTGTTTGTGAAATTTCTTCAAGAACATGGGATAGTTGCCCAATACACCATGCCTGGTTCTCCAGACTAAAACGGTGTAACAGAAAGAAGAAACCGGACTTTGTTAGATATGGTGCGGAGCATGCTTAGCAGCTATTGTGGACTGAAGCTCTTAAGACGGCTGCGTACATATTAAACCGAGTTCCAACCAAGGCTGTCTCAAAGACGCCATTTGAGTTATTTAAAAGTTGGAAACCGAGTTTGCGACATGTACGTGTTTGGGGATGTCCGTCAGAAGTAAGAGTTTACAATCCACAAGAAAAGAAGTTAGACCCAAGGACTATAAGTGGGTATTTCGTTGGATATGCCGAAAAGTCTAAGGGATACAGATTTTATTGTCCATCTCACACCACTAGGTTTGTGGAATCGAGAAACGCTAAGTTTCTTGAAAATGACTTGAATAGTGGGAGGGATCAATTTAAGGACTTTGTTCCTGAAAAAGATCATTCAGATACTCAACCTTCTACTTCAAGTATAAGATTAGTTGTTGTTCACAACGCCCCTTCAGTTCAATCGGATGTTGAACAACCAATGACTGAAGTTCCACAACATGCTGATATTGATATGGCGGATCAAGTTGTTCAGGATTTACCTGAAACTGTCGAACATCCAGTTGAACAACATGCTCCTCAAGAGAATGTTGATGAGACATTAAGAAGATCCACTAGAATGAAGAAATCAACAATTCCTAGTGATTATATTGTGTATTTACAAGAGTCTGACTATGATATTGGAGCTGAAAATGACCCTGAAACGTTTTCACAAGCAATGGATAGTGATGAATCTAATTTGTGGTACAATGCCATGAAGGATGAGATGAATTCTATGGCACATAATGAAGTCTGGGATTTGGTTGAGTTGCCTAATGGTGCGAAGGCCATTGGTTATAAATGGGTCTTCAAAATTAAGAAAGACTCATTAGGCAACATTGAGAAATGTAAAGTTAGACTTGTTGCCAAAGGATTCGCTCAAAGGGAATGAATTGATTACACTGAGACTTTTTCTCCTGTATCTAAGAAAGATTCCCTTCGTATAATTGTGGCATTGGTTACCCATTTTGATATGGAATTGCATCAAATGGATGTGAAAACGGCGTTCCTCAATGGAGAACTAGAAGAAGTGGTTTACATGAAACAACCAGAAGGATTCTCATCTAGTAATAGTGAGCATTTGGTTTGCAAGCTTAAGAAAGCTATATATGGATTGAAACAAGCATCTCGCCAATGGTACTTAAGGTTTCATGATGTTATCTCTTCATTCGGTTTTGAAGAGAATATCATGGATCAATGTATATACCAAAGGGTTAGTGGGAGCAAAATTTGTTTCCTTGTGCTGTATGTAGATGACATTTTACTTGCGACCAATGATAAAGCTTTGCTTTATGAGGTGAAACAATTCCTCTCTAAGAATTTTGACATGAAAGATATGGGTGAGGCATCTTATGTCATTGGCATTAAGATCCATAGAGATAGACCTCGAGGAATATTAGGACTATCTCAAGAAGCTTATATCAATAAAGTCTTAGAGAGATTTCGGATGAAGGATTGTGCACCTAGTGCAGCACCTGTTGTGAAGGGTGATAGATTCAATTTGGATTAATGCCCGAAGAACGATATAGAGAGGGAACAAATGAGGAATATCCCATATGCTTCTGCTGTCGGAAGCTTGATGTATGCTCAGGTTTGCACTCGACCTGATATTGCATTCGCTGTGGGAGTATTAGGAAGATATCAGAGTAATCCAGGTATTGATCACTGGAAAGCTGCAAAGAAAGTGATGAGATATCTTCAAGGTACCAAAGGTCACATGCTTATGTATAGACGGACAGACAACTTGGAAGTAGTTGGCTATTCTGATTCAGACTGGGCTGGTTGTGTTGATTCCCGATAATCAACATCAGGATACATATTTATGCTAGCCGATGGAGCCGTGTCATGGAGGAGTGCCAAGAAAAACTTGGTTACTACTTCTACTATGGAGGCTGAGTTCGTCTCTTGTTTTGAGGCCACTTCACATGGTGTGTGGATGAAGAATTTCATCTCAGGGCTTATAATTGTTGATTCTATTGCTAGGCCATTAAGAATATATTGTGACAATTCAGCTGCGGTTTTCTTGGCTAAGAACCACAAAAGTGGTAGTCAAAGCAAGCACATTGACATCAAGTATTTAGCCATTAAAGAACGTGTTAGAGAGAAGAAAGTGTTCATTAAACACATTCCCACTGAATTGATGATTTCTGATCCTTTGACGAAAGGCATGCCACCAATGAGATATAAGGATCATGTGGTTGGGATGGGAATTGGTCCTATCATGTAGATTATTGTCATATTGACAAATTTATGAAATTTTTATTCAGTTGTGATGTTTTCTCAATTCAGGTGTACACATTAATTTATTATGAGAAAAACAATCACTTTTGACCTTGAATAAACATATGGTTTATTCATTAAGTTATATTATCACATATGGGCTGACTTTTGAAAGATGAGATACATGTGATACATGGAAGATAGTATTCGCTCTAAGTTGACCTATCGCCATGATTCATGTTTTTTTGTCTTCAGCTGTATTTTGTGGATTCAGTTTGGTATTTGTTGACGGAATGTTGAGATCAAGTGGGAGAATGTTACAAATATATTATTATGTTATAAAATATTATTGTGATCCCACATTATTTGTTTCCCGTTTTAATTCCTTAACGGATAATACCTGCAATATTATGTGATAATTATTCGATACCCTAATTATCTTCTTGATGGGAGAAGTTACGCGTAGGGGTGCGAACGTGAGTTATAAATAGGGGTCTTCTAAACCAAATCCTCAAGGCTTAAGAAAACACACCATCTGTTTCTAGAGGGGATTGGCTATAGATTTCCGATCTCTGAACGTTCGACACTTCTGGAGTCACAGGTTCTACATCGAATTTCATCAATGGCTGGAGGTAAGTAAATTCCTTCACGTTTCCGCATACGGTCTTGATTAAGAACAGATTTGTTCGTTCATGAATAATCGAGACATATAGATATAGATCTTTATCTATTTATTTATTCCAACATATAGGTGATGCGAATAGCAATTACAAAGCAAGCAAGTGAAACTTGCTATACGAAGCCACCTTTTCAGTTAATTTTTCTTGAGAACCTTAACATCCTTCCAATGTGATTCCATGCAGTGAGAGGAATCATCTTGAGTATAAACCCCGAACTTGAAATAGTGCGAGGCCCCGCCGCGGCCAGGAGTCTCGTACCTGAGTTGGTTGTCGATATAGATCTTCACATTGGAGGCGTCGACGTCGTGTATCACGTTGAGCTTGAACCATTTGTTGTAGATGTTCTCGACCAAGACTTGGCTTCTGTAGTAATACAACGTGCCGTTGTAGACCCGAAGCATGAAGGTCGTGGCGTGACCGACGGCCCCGAATACTTGCATGACGCAAACGCCTGACGTTCCGCCTGGCACGTATCCTTGCCCTTCGAATTGCCACACTCCGGAGGAATAGTCATATCCCTGTTCAGGGCCTTCATTTCGTCAGCATGCAGTGGAATACTAAGACTATCTGAGGAAGTCCCCAGATAACATGGATTAACCCAGTCCGGGTCCAGGGTCCCAAATCTGGGGATGTGACACTGTCTAGATATACTAGTCATGAAGATAGCTTACATGGATACGAATTTCGGTGCGTGGCCTGGTCGCGCTTGTCGGAAAGTGAGGCTTGTCGGTTTCGAACACCCACAGCGTGTGAACTCCATCTTCGAAGCTGTATCTCTGATCTACCGGCACGTTGTATGGCCTTTGCACGTCGAAGTTGGATTGAGTCAGCGGAAGCGATTCGAACCCTTCCGTGGGGTCGACTTGCATCTGAGCATCGACTTGGTGTGGCACCAAACAACCGAGGCTCAAGCACAGAAGAATTGGAAGGATTGTCATGTTTTCAGTGTTCTAGTGAGGGGTGAATGAAGGAGACTACTGTTTGAGCGTGTATATACATAGGCATCTAGGAGTCGATGGAATTTAAAAATGATAATTGTTTATTCCGTTTGGCAGCTGTATTGTTTCTAGAGTACCTCATAGTTTGAAGATCTTTTTGTCATTAGATACGAAGCATCCACGTTTTTTAACCACTTAATCACAAGGAATAAAAAAACTATTAATGTCCCTGCTTGTTTTTCAGTAGTTAAGCACATTAACATCGAGTAAAATCCTTAGTTATAAATCTTTTAGGATTGACGTAGTTGGCCGGAGCCTCAAAAGATTTCGAGTTCAAGAATTGAAGGTATGTATAAACTGCTTTGGATGGCTAGGGCTAACCACGAAATGTCTATAACCAATATTCATAGTACTGCTTTGTTTGTACGCTCTTAGTTGGACTCACCCAAAGGTCACTTCACTCGGACTCTACCTGTGCGAATCAAGCATCGATCGTGATCGGATTCTTGATGCCGCCCGCCAAGTTGGTCTTGGGCTATGCGCCTACGGTTGCAATTGTTCCATAGTGGTTGGAAGCTTTGGAAGCGAATTGATACCCCCCAAAAGCTACTCATATACCGATTGATACTCGCGAGACTAATTTCCGTAGGTGGTAGAAGGTTGAAAGAATTGTTTTTAGACCACGATAATTTAGCCCATCTGGACAGTTCATCTCATGGAGCCCACGTAGGAAACCGCATGATTAATAGTCTAGATGTCCTGGGCCCAGCGGTCGATTTTCCTTGCAAAACCAGCAATCCAGCAGTGTCATGAACACAATATGCAAGGGATGATGAAAGATCATCCCAAGAATATTAAACCCCATCTAACAATTAATGCAAATTGCTTGAGCATCAGCTGCGAACTACGCTAGCAGGATTTCAAGGCCACGCACTTAATTCTCTAAATTGTGATGAGGATTTCATGCTCCAATTTAGTCTCATAAATAGATACAGGGTTGGAAAGTCTTGTGTATTTTGCTTCAAATGCACCTAAGAGTTACATGCAATTCGGAATTTTCTAGAGGAAGTTATGTCGAAAATGCTGGGTGTTTGCGAGGAAGTCTAAGATGTTTGTAGTTGTTGAGCCGTATGTAATGCAGTTTGTTTCTACAATCATGTTGACTCAAGAGTCGATGTACTTACTGATGTTTTGTCCGGAGATATTGTGGGTCTTGTCGTAGGAAATACAAGGTTAGGAGCCTCGGGATTTGTCTATGCTTGGCGAGATGTTCCAAAAGTCGAGTCCGATACAGACCACTTTATTTGAGGAGTAGATTGGAGTATTCTGCTCAGTGAATTTTATAATGTAACTCTTTATTGTAACTTTGTCCCTCTTCAGTGGATTCCATTGAGTCGATGGGTTGCATACCCTAACGAAGAATCCGTAGATTGTGAAAATCTTATCCTCAAGTATCCCTTGTACCCTGAGGAAGACTTATGAGGTGGCCAGCATATCCTTTGCTGCAGTCTCAGACCCCTCCAATATCAGTAAAGTTCATGTCGGGCTAGGATATAGAGAGGATGATAATAGTTTTTCAGTCTTTTTGAAATTCCTAAAGTGGTTGATGTAAATCAATTTCCAAAAAATGTTAGTACAAATCTGATGAAAAGTAAATCAAGCAAGCAATTAGGCCAACGGCGACGATCCTGACCGACCCCTTCGAGTCCTTTCCTCCTTTACTTTGATTGTCTTGATTAGTCATATGGTACTCGCATAGGAATCAATCTAATTCCCAGAATTTGAACCGTTTTCTGTTTACCCCTAAGCCCCTGTGCACAACCTCAAGAATGGTACAGCATGTGGTCTTCTACCGAAAATTAAATCAGAAAAGATGACTTGCAAATTTACCCATGCAACTCGAGATTTCCTCGGTCACAAATATACATTAACATTTGTAAGAAAAGCCTGAACTGGAACAACGTTTTAGGGACCGCCTTTTTTCCCATCCCGAAATCCCCGTGCACACTTGAGCGTGGCAAAAGACACAAAAATGAGGCTCCATTGACTTGGAACACTAGAGAGATCAAGATGGAGCATACATATACACGTATAATCTTTCCCAGTATGTAAACCAGTAAAGATGATCAAGATATCCAACCATGGTTAGCCTGTCAAGAATCAACAAAAGCAAGGCAATAACAGATAACCTTATCGACAATCATCACTCGTTAGAACTTTTAATTTGAAAGCATTCACAGGGAACTATGTCATTCTGCAGTACCAATCGCCAGTGCTTGAAGGAAAAAATCTGAGTACAACCTCAAAAATCCAAAGAGCAATACCAAAGGCAGTGACCTTCTCAAAAATCAAGGTCTGGCTCTCTTTAAAGACAAAAGCTTCATTGAATCCAAGTTTATTATTCTTCAGCAGGTTGACCCAAACATTTCATATTTTTTAACTTATAGATATTTCTCTGCAATCTGCACTAGAACGGAAGTGCAGTTTATGACTAACAGACTTTCCTTTTGGCTTGATCCAGTACTACTTCCAACAGCCATGCGATACAATTTCAATAAGTCAATTGGCATACAAAATGCATAGCAAGCATGTGGCCGCTCAAGACAATTTGAAATAGAAGAATAAGAGCACTTTGTTCAGTAACAGAATCTACAAGAACCTAAGCTCTCCAGAGCAGGGCTCCAGTCCACAAGCTTTTTCACCTCGGGACTGTGTGTACATCAGGTTGTGCAATTGCTATCATGAAAGATGTTCAGGTCGTGTCCAAGAATGATTTAGAAACCAGCCCATCCTGCTGGTTGAGAAGATGATTTGTTCTCCATGAACTTGGAATCACCAAATCGCTGGGAAGTGCTTCCTTCTCGAATGGGTCTCGATATCTGAGAGCTGCTATTGGGCATAGCAGTAAAACTCTCTGACCCAAAGCCCCACGTCTCTTGATCAGATGCTGCTTGTGTACCCTGCTTATTTTGTTGACCATTTCTCGTCCTAACAGATTTGCTGGTGGTATCCCTTGAAAGAGGCTGCCTTGGCTTAGAATCATTGGTGAAAGCCTGCCATGATGTAGGCTCTGAGCTTCGAAAGTTCTTCTCAACTTTTTCCTGACGAATGTCCCAGTTGGTTTTTCTAGTTTCCTCTGATGGCTGTATTAACCAAAATGGTTGTCAAGATAGAATGTAATGCAATCTAATAATTGCATATGATGCATAAAATTAGACAAATAGAGAACAAGATTACCATAGCAGTGGTAGATGACTCGGTTCTAGTAGGGGTTTGATTTCTCATAGCATCCCTGTCTGGTGATGAAGCTCTAGCAGCAAGAGCTTCTTTGAGTTCCTGTATTTCCTGCCTCTGAGATCGGCAGATGGCAGATAGCTTTTCATATTTAGAAGTCATCTCAGTCTTCTCTAAGTTTGCCTGCTTCAGCTGCTCTTTTAGCCTCTGTAATTCAACCTCCAAATCTTCTTCCTTTTGAGTTTTGTGATTACTGATACCAGAGCTAAATTTCTTGGTATCAAATTCAGCGACGAAGGTATTGAAACCCTTATCTTGAAAACGGGCTGCATTCTCAGGTTTTGACAGTCCGGATTTCTCGTTATCCTGGTCTGAATCTTTTTGGAAGAAGTTTATCTCAAAGTCTTTATGATGATTGCCCTCAGGTCTAAGGTGAATTTGTCCATGCGCACTCCTCCGAGTAGGTTGTGGCTGTACATTTACCTCTTTCTTTGGATAAGTGTTCTTGGCGAAAGTATGATTCTCTGCATGCTCTCTGTCAAGTTTTGGTGTTCTATGACTTGTTGGTTCTTCGTCGAAATTTGGGCCAGTATTGTCCTCACCAACATCTGAATTTGCATGCTGAGTAGACCAGAAAGCACCAAGCTGCCCCCCACCTCCACCTGCTTTACTATGAAGTGACGATTTGACTGAGTCACTATATGAAGGTGGGGGTGGTGGACTTCTTCGAGGCACTGGTGACACCCGATTTGTGGATTTTGGAATGCCTGAAGGATAAGGACGCTCACCTTTTTAAGTCTTAAATAAAGCAGAGAAGTAGACATTGTCAAATAAAGAACTGTTACTTGATTACTCAAGTGACTGCTTGAAAAATTACAAAAAATTATAAACAAGTAATACTGTGAATCAAACTACCCGCATCTCAAAAGGGTTTCATGTATATGAATTAAGTAACTTAGTCCATGGTATCAATTAGATGTTTGAGTAAAACAAATGTCAACCAACAGGGCTACCTTCATGAATCTCTGCTGATCGCATTTCTGGGGGCCGATCAGGTAAAGACTTTTGCTGTCCAACAGGTAACTGCTCATTAACGCGAAACCAAACCTGCCACCAAGAAAAGAAATAGCCAAAATCGGTGAAGCAGATTGTCGAAACTCCACTGAGTGCATGCATACTATGATCTATCACTAGGTTTATTTTCGTTGAGATCAGTGGCTGATCAAACAAAGCCCTTGCCTGCGTGATGTCTGGTCTGGCATCTGGAGAAGCTTGAAGCATGTCATTAATAAGATCCGCGATGAAAGAGCTGAATTTTGGTAACTCCGGAATACGATAATTCCCATTCAGGATTTGTAGCTTGGATTCTCCATCAAATGCAGATTTCAAGTAGCAAATCCGAAAGAGGAGGCATCCAAGAGCCTACGATGAAAAAGTAAATAAGTTCCAACTGACTATTATACTCCTCACGTCAAACAGAATATCAATGCCACCTTCACATACCCATATGTCTACTTTTTCATTTAGGACCTCCTTCCGAAATAAATCCCACATCTAAATCAGAAAGGGAGCAAACGGGATCAGACATATTTTCCACCAGGGTCAACAACATAGATTTAAATGCACAAATCTTTTTATTCAACCTCGGGCGCCCTGTATGCAGGTGTCGTGTGCTTCCTGATATTGTCTTCTTCAATACCCATTTCTTCAGGCTTTTCAAACCGTTTGTGATTGGTAGAGGTGCTTCCGAAATCACACAACTTCCACAGTCCATCAGTCCCCAACAAAATATTCTCGGCCTTCAAATCCCTATGCAATTAAACGAGGATCCTTTATAATGCAAGATGAAGATTGTCTCCAACAATTGGAAAGGGAAAGACGAGATAAATCTGTAGACTGAAAAAGCACATCAAGGATGCTCTTTTTGCTGCTTCCCATATATATATATTTTAATGTTTTCTTAGTCTGAAAACTATCTTCTCAATCATCCCAGCCAAAACATCTACTAAAAAATAGACGACATCCATCAATACCTAGATTTGATCTTTGAATGTTCTTTCATCAATCATTTTCACGATCAAAAGCATCAGACCCAAAACTGGCCAGACTCGATCACCAGGTTCCTTCATTTCAATCAATAATAAAACCTAGAGTCTCAGCTGCCAATAGAGGGGACAAGTTATAACATATCATGTATAATCTGGATAAGAATAAGCCTGATCCAACAGAAAGACAATAACAAGTACGAAGATCATTTAAGTGCCAACTCATGTATCCTCTCCACTTAATCTTTTTGAAGCAACTTTCTTCATAGTAGGCTAGAACAGAAAAGTGGCATTTTAAGACGTTTTGCTATGTGTCAATACTCCCAGACGAAACAGAGGTCATGCAGAAGATACAATTAGGAGCAACGTTCAGCAATCATAAGTAAAACAGCAAGAGTATTAAATACCAAGGTATGTACTGTGGGATTTCTACATTTCAACTATTAATGTAAGCACAGGACGGGCAAAATCCAAATAAATCCTCAAGAGCTCATAAATCTATAAGCAGCCAACGAAGAGCAGGACTATCAAATCGCACCTGTCGGGTATAACCCGGGTGGGAAGGATGCACGGAAGGTTAACGGGATTGAAAAGAATCACGTCTTTCATGGTGCCATATACATAAATGAAAGGAAGTCCGCTGTCAAGTGTGTCAGCTCATTTAATCGATTAATTAGCAAAGATCAGTAGCGAACGGAGTAGAGGAGTCGCATCATTGCAGCGGGTGGAATGAGAGGAAAAATTACAACTTTCTTTCTTTCTTATTATGGATCACCAAAAGCTCATATACTTTCCTTCTCTAGTATGGATGAGCAAGGACTAGCTAACATTGGCAGACATGTCAAATGCAATCAAAAGAAGGAAGAAGCTGGGATAATGTGATAATTACCTATGAGCAACAGGAGGCGACTGGCAGTGCATTGCGAAGACGGCGTTACAAAGATCCCTGAATATCACCAATATCTGTTTTTCCTCAAAATGCGCAGCTCCTCTGCTCTCCAACACATTAACCAGGGACTTCTCGCAGAAATCCATCAGAATCAGAACTTCTTTGGTCCGACCCATGTCCAAAACAGTGTGACCATGAAGTGCAACAACGTTGGGATGCCCCGCCAGCGATTTCATGACCGAGATCTCCTTCATCGCGACCTCCAGCGACTCCTCGTCATTGCAGATTATGTGCTTCAGAGCAAACTGCCTGGACATATGCAGAGCATCCCGAGCCAAGTAAACGCAAGAAAATCCACCCTCGGCAATGATATTTCGGACAAGAACTTTGATGTTCCCAATGTCGATCGTGCGACCTTCGAGTCCAGTCTGCTCTTTATGCGCGAACGGCTTGAACCTCCACATGGCTTCTGGGCGATGCCGGATTCAAAAGGGTCACCGAGATCGGTCCTTAACGTGCGATTCGCGATCTGGGTCGCGCGCTCCCTCAGGTCCCAGATCGCCGGCGATCCGGATCCGCCGGATGTGCGGTTCTGAAGAGATGGGCAGGACTGGGAATCGAAACCCCAGAGCCACAGGAAGAGGAAGGCTAGCTCCCCTGTTTGAGCTCTTCCGATCGACCAATTCCGTCTTCTTGGGTGGCTACTCTGTGCGGTGGTGAAAAAGTGAACTTCGACGGCTGGTCGCTGTGTTGATAATGAACGAAAAGCTCACATGCTTACCTTTGAAGGAATGAATACGTTGAAACCTTGGATCAACGCGCTTTTGAACCTAATCGATTGAACTTAGTACCCCAATACTTGATTTTTGTTTAAAAGTTTGTTAAAGTCATTTTGTGGAAGCGGTCTATAATACTTATCGAATTTTGAATTAATCCGGCTCATTTAACCTTTTCATTGGCATACTCGTTTGTAACATAATTTCACGAACCAATCTAAACATACTTACTTTGTATTATCTAACGGGATTGCTAATTTTGTGCTTGATAGGTGCAAAACAGAAGTATGTTGTTACTGGTATTAATTGTATTTGTTTGCACTGGAAGTTGGAAAGTAGGAACAATGATGGTGGAGTAGTTAAAATTATTAAATAAAGATTAGTTGGCTGTTAGAAAAATTAGGAATATCCTGTATGATATCCCATAAGAGAAATTACCATTGATTAAGTTTCAATTTATGTTATGTGATGGAATTATACTGTAGCTCCTTAGTCATATGGCCATGTCTTTTTGCCAGATGCGACTTTAACCCTCATAATATGTTCAACTTGGGAAGCCTTCAACTTGTTTGTACTAGTCAATCTTAACCCATTGAAAAGATCGTGCCAAGAAACACAATAGAAAAATCTTTAAAAGGATTTCTGGTCCGATGTAGGAATTATAAAAGGATTTATGGGCAATACTGCCAGGCTTGCAGGCCTCCCGCAAACCTCTTTCTCAAGGAAGGTTTCTTTCTGTTGGGATGAGGCGGCTACAAAAGCATACCAGCCTATATATTTGAAGGACTTGATGTCTCAAGCGCCAGTCTTTAGCTTTGCCAGATGTCAGTAAGCCATTTGTCATGGAAACCGATGCATCTGCGGGCGGCATTGGAGCATTTATGATGGAAGAGGGACATCCCACTGCTTTCATCAGCAAAGCTTTGCCAGCTAAACATCGAGATCTTTCAGTTTATGACCAAGAATTGATGGCACTAGCTCATGCCGTCTCTCTTTCAGTTTAAAAGGCATTGTAATGTCCTCGGCCGGCTTCTTTTTCTATCATCAAAGCTGAGTTGAAGTACTTGATGAGTCCAAGAATCCACAACGTCAGCCGCTGAAACGGTTAGCCAAGCTTATGTATTACGACTGAGAAATGTTTCAAGCAAGGGAAGGAAAATGTAGTTGCTGATGCGCTGTCGACACTCCAGTATTCTTAACATTTGGCAATCACTTTGACACTTGTGGGGCCGTCTCTTTTGCAAGAGATCAAGCAGCGTAGGGAGCAGAATCCGAAACCTCAGCCACTCATTCAACAGCTCAGCAGCTCTCGTCCTGCTGTCTCTTCCTACGTGTGGCATAAGGGCATCTTAATGAAGAAGGGCAGAATGATGGGGGCTAAGAATGAAGAAATAACTTATTTACCCCAACTAATCCATGGCTGGTCATTCTGGAGTGGGAGCACCATGAAGAGAGTTGCGTTCACTTTTTACTCGAAGGGGCCTGAAGAACGAGCAAGACAATGCTGCTACTCCCGGCATGTTGCAGCCTTTACCCATTCTTGACGGGGTATGGCGGAAATGAACATGAAATTTTGTTGGTGGCCTTCCTAAATCCCAAGAAAAGAGGTAATCTTTGTGGTGGTAGATTGGTGCAGGAAATATGCTCATTTTATTGGCTCTTCAACATCCTTATTCAGCAGCTTAGGTTGCTCAAAAGCTTATAGCGACGGTGTCTATAAACTCCATAATCTTCCCAACAGAGATGTGAGTGATCGAGATATTGTCTTGATCAGCAAATTTTGGACTGCACTCTTTAAACTACTCAAGGTGGAGCTACATCATTTGATGGCCAAACTTAGGTGGTCGACAGATGTGTATAGTCTTATCTTGGGTGTATGAATCATGATTGTCCTATCAGATGGGTGAAATGGCTTTCCATGGCTTAGTGGTGATACACCACTAGTTATCAAACTTCTACTGTAATGATGCCTCTCGACGTTTTTCATGCTTATGCACCACAGATCCACGTTGCATATGTTCCTCAGGATGTGCTTCTTGCTGTGGATCAGAGATTACGAGATCGATAAGTCATGACTCGGCTCTTGAAGTAGCACTTGCAACAGGCGCTATATAGGATGAAGAAACTAGCAGATTCTCCAAGATCCGAGGGACCTTTTGATGTTGGTAATTAGGTTTATGGTTGTGTTTTGCTCAGCACTTGGGAAAAACCTTTATGTAAATGCAAATGAGCCTAAAGGGTATTCGTGAAAAGCAATGACCATTTGGTAAACTCTAATTGAAAGTCTACTGTGATGCAACTTTGAGAGAAATGTCATTTGCTAGAAATACATTTGAATAAATCCTTTAATGCAATCAATTTAAGCATTTAACTTTTAGTTTGTTCAAAATTGGAACAACAATTAGCGCAACTTTTACAATTTGATGCATTAACAGATTTGTAAATGAATAAAACGCATCTCTTTTGGCTAAAAAAATGGATCAGAACAATGATGGATTACTTGATCACGTAAACATCTTTTGTTAGTAGATGCATTATCATTTGAAGCACTAGCTTCCTTATTTATATTATTAGGGTCAAGTATACATCCATAATCAAGATTGAATAAGATGGATGGCATTGCCACTGCCTAAGTTCGTAAAAATGCAAATTCAGGATGTTTGGGGGTGGACAACCAGCAGCAAGGAAGACTGCTTGATAACGTGCTGTCGGTGCGACCACCCAACTTTCAATCGTGAACTGGATCAGAACAATGACGGGTTGCTGCACAAAGTGTGTATGCTTTTGGCGCTGGCCGAACAAATTCAGACAACTCGTTATACTGATATGTAATAACTTATCGGGAATGATGGGCACAGCACCCACCGAACACTTGCTCCATGAATCCATGCATGAAGAACTTTTCACCAATATTTATGTAGGTGTCAATCGTTAGTTCGGTAAGTACGATAAGTAACATAGTTTCTGAAAAACCTGCCTCTACCCAAAAGCAGATAGTTGTATCGATCCGCATTTCAACATCAAAATATCGCACTGTTGATACTAGAAGGATCAGTGAACTGTACACGTCCCAGAGACACTTTGCTGGTGCAAACAGAGTCTGCAAATTGATTTTGCCTTATGTGAAAATGCATGCTCATTAAGAAAAACCCAGAAGTTGCACTGACTGAAGTTAGCTAATACCCTCATTTCAGGGTAGCTAGTTTCATCATCTCAAGATCAGAAGCCATCCTTCATCTCGCTCATGCTGCCATTTGCGCTCCTCCGACTCTCTTTGATTCCCCGGACCTTTTCTCTCTCTACTTGTCCGTGGCAACTGGTGCCTTGTGGCAGGCAGTTGTACAAAATGCCCTCGAATGGCTGCAACACATTGCAAACATTTCTTGTCATTACTTTGACTCTAAAATGGTTTGGACAATTTGAACTTCAAATCATGCTCCAAATTATCAGCTTTTGTCTTGGACAGGTTAAACATGTTCACTTGCACAACCGGAGCGAAATCAGCCAGAAAAAATAAAGCGCGATTCCATACAGCTCCATCTTTGCATCCAAATTAAACAAACCGCAATCTTCAGCACATTAACATACAAGCAAAATGTCAGAGCTAGATCTCGATATCAAATCAGAACCACTCAACTTTGCGAACACGCTAATGAGAACAAACATATCAAAACGGCGATAATGGAGCTCAATGTGCAAAGTTAAATTGCGTTTATCTGTTCTAAAGAAATTGAAGAACTCATCTTCTTCCCACATAATACACAACAATTCCCTACTTTCATAAAATATACACAAACGACATTAGGTGGAAATTCATAACTCGAGCAGTGACATTATCAATCAAGAACAGTATCAAAAGCAACAAGAACAAATCTTTGCCAAGTAATCAAGCCACGTAATAGCTGCAATGTGAAAATACACTTTCAACCTGCAATTTGGAAAATTGTTTGTCATAAGAAAGACATCTCAAACTGCGTATTGCATTGTTTTGACAATTTCCACTTGGGCATTTCCCAAACAACTCCATAGCGGATCTTGGCATGCATTAATTAGAACTTGATACATGTAAGGAAGAGTCAAAACCCTGTCACAGATGCAAGTATAGCAAATACAAAATCCTTTAGGCTTTTGACCACCAACTGACCACAAGCTTAAAGGGGCAACGACAACAATTGCATATAAAACCCATCGATAACAGCAAGCGCATCTTTTTCATGCATACGCGGTTCAGCACATTACATAAACGTGATGGTCCTGCAAAGGATACCAAAAACATACTGGAAAGAATCTGTAATTGCTGCAAAATCATATATCACCGGGCATCAAATGAAGCAGCCACCACCAAATTTTATCAATCCCACAAGCCAAATGGAAGTCCACATCATTTCTAATGCCCAGAGTAAAATTTGGAATTACAGGTATTCTTCCCCCATTGAAGTTTCACAGGTAAATTACAGTGCAATTAGAGGTCTACAATGTCATAACAAATACCAGAACTGAATAAAGAAACCTAGCAACTGCGATTTGAGCAACTTGTAGATCATTTCAGAAGATCATATCTACTCATATCGCACAGGAAAGGCTACCAATCACAGACAAAAGCCATTTGGGCGATGACCGCGCCAACCGAAGTTGCAGTCTTATACCCAGCAACGTCACATGGGCAGGTTCGGACTCTGACGAAGAGACCGACTCCGGATTGGAAATTATTGCTTCCAAAGCATGGAATTGCTCCTTCATCTACATCAACCGAAGCAAGCAACACACACTCATATAATCATATTATGATTAAAAGGCGAAAAGGAAACTTCGATGAGTCATCGAATTTAAACGTACCCCAGAAGAAAGGGCATAGTGATCGACCTAGATGACCCTCTACACCAATTGGGAAATAGCAGCACCTTTCACCAGTCGAGGAGAGAGTCGAGGTTCGTGAGGAAGGGAGAGAAGCATTTTTAATAAATTCAATAGGGCCCTCCTGATTTTCCTTTTTCCATGTTGCAGACAAGCCAAAACAAGCGAGCAACTGTCGACCGTCGACAATTGACCTTGACTCCGGCGGTCGTACATTGAAGTCGCACTACTTTTTCCTCCAGAGCGTCACATGTAAACGAATCTTGACTCGGTCATCCCTCGAGCAGCGAGTGAAGCCCATCCCACCCCTGCCTTTCCATCGACGTTGGAAAAGACTTTAGTCTCGCTGCATGCTGCTGATGCTCGTACATGCATCTGCGTGATTATTGGGAGGAGTTCTTGTTACACAGGCTGGATCAATCACAGCGGTCAGTCCCACAACGGTTATATGATTCCGTAAAATCTATCTAATATTACCCTTCTACTAATCAAGTTGAGGAACAATACTGAGTATTTTCATATTTTTCAAGAACTAAATTAAATATGTACCAAAAGTTCATGGACTATATTGAACAAATTAAAAATTGAGGAATACATTGCACATAGAGCTAAAGTTATATGATCATATTAAACAAACTAAAATTTCACATTAGGCCATAGTTCAGGGATTATTTATGTCACTTTCTCTTGAATGATCTTTCAAGAGATGTTGACACTTCACACATTGATCCAAACCACATTTTTTTTTGCTCTTGATCGTGAAGATTATTTTGCTTATACATGCAGAGGAACATAGTATATTGACATATGCTGCTCGTTCAGTCCCTCTTCCTTAATATCTTGATGTCTCTCCAACGGGACTCCATGTAGAAAGAGTCGTCGTATTGCGCATAAACACCGCATTTGAAGGCATGAGAAGTCCCTCCTCGACCATCTGCCTCTAATTTCGGATACCCATCTATGTAAATCTTCACTTTAGAACCATCCACGTCGTGTATAACGTTCAGCCGGAACCACCTGTCGTAGATCTCATCGACGAGGACCGGACTCCTGTAGTACGTGAGTGAGCCATTGAAGACTCTTAGCATGAGCGTGGTTGCGTGAGGGCTCGCCCCAAAAACTTGCATTATGCACACGCCCGAAGTCCCGGCCGGGACGTATCCGTACCCTTCGAATTGCCAAATGCCTGAGGAATAGCCGTATCCCTAAGAAGAAAAATGCTGTTCAAATCGATCAGAGTAATTCCAGCGGAGGAGTGTCCGAACATCTGTTCTACACAAATGGTTTTGAAAAAGCTATAGGACAATAGCACAGTACATTAAAAGTATCTTGTGGGTACGAGGCCTTCTTTGATACAACTAAGGTCGGCACCTTCATAAAAAAGGACAGTGGTTTTGACTACAAAATCATCGTTTATTTTTCATCACTATGTCTATTGTAAGTAGGTCTATGTGGATGCCTCATATAAGATGATTATTCGGTCAGGTTGTCCCTTCAAATATCTTAGGATCCCAAGAGAGAAGACTGAGAGAAAAAGAACATAAAAATTCCCTACTTCATCTGAGAGACGTCCAAAGTTCTAATCATCTTTATTTATGACTCACTTATTAGCGAACAGATTAAGAGCATATTTATTTTATGATAAATGAATAATCTAGAACATGTCTTTATAAAAACGAATGAACGAAAATATTCTTATCGTCTACGGAAATATTTAGACATAATTTGGTGTCAATGATGAAGATATTTTTCGTTGACTAATTTTAGAAAAATATTTTCAAGATCACATATTTTGTGCAAAACCAAAATCGAAGCCTAATATACCTCAATCGAACTGAACGATAGGTTACCTGGTCACCACCCATGAATTGACATCCTATCTAGCACTGGAACAAGATTCTCCCTCTCTAGTTTATAACTTTGTCATCATCAAATAGATGCCAGTCACGAAGCGACAAAATTCCACGGTAAAACCAGAGAGTTCACTGTGATCTATGCTTAACTGAAACCACAAAGCAAGTAAACTTCTTTCTACAGCATAACTTGTTTGGCCCTTTTGTCGCGTCACCTGTATCGCGATCTCGGTACGAGGCTCGGTCCGGCTGGTCAGAGAGTGAGGCTTGTCTGTAGAGTAAACCCAGCATTTATGGACGCCGTCGCAGAAGGAATAACGCTGGTCCTCAGGCACGTCGTACGGCTTTTGGATGTGGTAATACGAACGATTGAATGGCAGAGACACGAAGCCTAGGGTTGGATCGATAGGTCCTGAAGCCAAGCTCCCATGCGATAGGATAATGAGATGAAGGATGGTGGTACTCAGACACTTTGCTTTTGAGAAGAAAAAGGTCGACATCGCTACGTGAAGGAAAGGACTTCGGGCTGGTCCTATGGAAGGTATGGCAATCATCAAGAATCAAGACTGTATTTATATACGTGGGTGGAGATGGAAATGAATTAGGTTTAAAGTTGACTGACCGGCGGATGGAACCTTTTGGGCCCGGATCGTCGGCCGAACCGGAAGCTGACAATCCACTAAATTCCGCATTAACAATTGCAATGGTCACTTGTTTTTTAAATGGTCTTTAGTTGATAAATATCAGGTACATAAAATCATCTCACTCTTTTTCCAAGGCATCCCACGTCTGGCTATCATGAATGGATTGCCACGTCATTAATTCATGAGACAATGACCTTGGGATCGGTGAGTGAGACTCAATCTACACCATTGGATTGTGAGACAAAATTGATATTCACTAAAATGTATCTCTATCATCAGATTGATCAAAACGACTCTCTACTGTTAGGTTAATAGGTGGAAGTGAATCTCTACCGATAGATTAGTAGGTGAGATTAACTTATGAGAATAAATCTCTATCGTTATATGAGAGGTGAGTTTAACCGTTATAGTTAAAGGGTCTCTTGTCAAAATATGGACACTTCTCATTTGAATCATCCAATAATATTCGAGCAATAGAATGACAACCCTTATTTGAATTTTCCAACATTTGAGCAATAAAAATACATTTTTCCTCAGAAATTCCCTCATTAAAAACTTTCTCTCTGCACTATCCGAGTGAGCCAGTGAGCAATATTTCAAGAAAGGTTGAGCTTAGCTGTCCAAGCACAAGCCGAAGGAAACTTAAGTGCCATACGGTTCGCGATATCTAAGGGATTTGGATCACCTGCCCGCCTGTCAGGGCGGGCAGGGTGATCTACATCGTTGATGAGGGTGCCCCCCATCAATAGGGGGGGCATATTCCCCCCATCCAACGGCGCCTGACCGCAGATCTGAATATGACACCGGTGATATAAGTGCTTTTATATTTAGCAAGTAACTAGGTGTCATGTCAATGATGAGAGATGTCAAAGATCTGAATATGGCTTTTGTATCCACTGTTAATCCTTGTTTCATTTTGCTACGTCGACTTTCATGCGTTCTGTGAACTGAGCCCTGGATTCTGATTCACGTGGCAGGATACCTGATGCCCATTATAAGTGGACTCCATAACTTTTTATTTTTTTTGATTCTAACGATCAAGTGCAGTCTGGATCAAAATTTTGGGATCTCGATTAGTCATGCAATCAATATTTGTAAATTGAAAAGTCTAGGATGTTACATTCTACTCACTGAAGATAGATTTCGTCCTCGAGGGGGTACCAATAATTCAGGAACAATTTATGGAACTCCAAATACCAAATCGTATGACAAGTAACTTGATATGTTTAATACTCTATAACCTCGAACCACCCTTAGCTTTCTAAATCACCTTAGGATCGTATAAAACCACTGTTTCCCATTATAGCACTGATATCCTTGTTAGTGTCAAGTGCATAAAACCTAGAATCGTCTAACTTTTTCGATTAGGGTCATGGTGAAGTAAGATCTGCCTGTCCTTAAATAGGAAAAGCGGACCATTTTTTGGGAAGGTGACACAAGATCCTAAAAGATTACAAGAACCTGCACTAAACTCAATTAAAATATATGCAATTGATATACCCAACAGTCTAAAATGATAATCTTTTAAGTGGCTATGCATTCATCACCATAGGAAAGGATTAGACGAAAACGAAATCTTCACCATCGCTCCATTTTCAATCGCGCTTTGTCAAGACTTTGATGCCTCTCCAACGCGACTCCATGCGGAGAGAATCACCCTCTTGGGCATAGACACCACACTTGAAGGCATGAGAAGTCCCCCCACGGCCATCGGCCTCTAATTTCAGATCCCCATCGATGTACACCTTCACTTTCGAAGCGTCGGCATCATGGACAACGTTCACTCGGAACCACTTGTCATAGATCTCGTCAACGAGGACCACGCTCCGGTAGTACATGAGCGTGCCGTTGTACACTCTTAGCATCAGCGTTGACGCATGAGGACTTGTGGCTCCAAACACTTGCATTATGCATACACCGGAAGTCCCAGCTGGGACGTATCCATATCCTTCGAATTGCCAAACTCCTGAAGAATAGCAGTATCCCTAATAAAGGTACAACATATAAGTAAAGGTTCAGAAGATTTGAATAGGTTTACTAGGGAATAAAATGATGTATAATGTGACACTGCAAGCCTCACTTCGGATGGTTGAGGTCTCGTGAAATTATTCAAAAACTATAAAGGATCTACCGAAATGATCAACACTAAGTACTATTGGGGGGGGGGGGGGGGGGGGGGGGGAGGGGAGGGGGGAAGGGCTTGATCCGCGTGGAATATGGTAGATTGTTACGTAATTGGATGCGGAAGCAATATAAGTAGGAGTCTAATGTTGCCTTAATTGAGGAAATTACCTTTACAATTATATATCTATTGTAAGTACATCAAGTCAGTTCTAATTTTTCAATTTTGCCAATGTAGTTCTCAACTTTTAGTCGAAATTTTAATATGATCATTCCGGCCAATTGCCACCTAAAATAGTTGGCACCATGATCCAAGTATGACATCTTTTTTAGCAAAGTTGTATATGTTAGCGTGCCATAGAGGGTGGCCGGCGATCATTGGATGCCATGCTAACAATTTTTGATAGTTATTGATGGGATGATTATATTAAAATTTCGCATAGAAGTTTGGAACTATATTGGTATAATTAAAAATTTCAGCATCGAAATTATATTTATACATAAATTTAGGACTGGATTGGTAATTGTTTGTTCAAATCTATCTACTACAAGTTGGAAGTAATTCGCTAAAGGAAAAATCAAATGGAGCAGTGCTATGTCTAGTATAAAAATCTCAAATATTTATGGGGTTAATAATGTGGCGATTTCTTATAGCATTCAATCCATGTACTTCCCTCTCTTCTGCACCAAATAAAAAGCCACTACATAACTTAATTAGTAAGAGAGTTTTGGTAACACTTCTTAGTAGAATTAGCATTTCCAGTTAAATAATACAAGAACTTTTCGGGAGAGATGAAACTCAGATCTAATATGTAGCGTCAATCAATTATAAATGAAACAGTTGAATTCATGCAAATCCCAAAGGACAAAAAGAAGATAAAAGAAACGTACAAGATTTCATGAAATTCCTATATTGTAATTGATTCTATCCGTGGTACTTACCTATATATATATATATATATGTATATATGTCATTTTCACCTGGACAAAATGTTTAAAGGCACTGTAAAAGCCAAATCCTCAATAATAAATTATATATGGCCGGATGGAGAGGTTCACGGGTGCAATTTGACACATGACAACATGACAAAATCTAAAAGATCCTTTCGTTGCTTTGACCTAATAACTCAACTTCTGATATTTAAAGAATAGACCAATGGCTGTCTACAGAAGCAAGTGTGCCTTATCGCCACAAGAGTTCACATGACTATGAACCGCAACGGTGAATTTAATCTTGACGACATTTTAACCCGATTATGGATCACCACTCGGTGTGTTCTCGAATGGGTTTAGCTCAGTGACAGCATTCAAATTTTCAAGCGGTTCACCTGTAATGCTAGTAATCATGCTCTGGCTCTACTACGGCACTTAAGTAAAACCAACAGATGTCTGGTCGAGCCTTTGTAACTGTACATTAACCTGTATGGCGATCTCGGTACGAGGCTTGGTCGGGCTCGTGGGCGTGTGAGGCTTGTCGGTGGAGTAAACCCAGCACTTGTGGACTCCGTCGCAGAAGAGTAACGCTGATCCTCCGGCACGTCGTATGGCTTTTGGATGTGGTAGTACGAACGATTAAAAGGCAGAGATATAAAGCCTAGGGTTGGGTCAATTGGTCCCTAAGCCAAGCTATTGTGCCATAATGTGAGCTGAATGACGATTCTCAGGAGCTTGCTCGTTGAGTAGAAACTGAAGGTGGACATTCTCACGAGTAAGAAGCACTAGATGTGGTAGTTCGTGGTTGTACAGTTGGTAAAAGACCACGATCTTAAGAAAGTTTATATATTGGATTAGGAGTGGATGTGGAACAAATTTGGAGTATCGGTTTGTCTTAGTAGGGAGCTAAGGATTCCCCACTATATTATGTTAGTAAATTTGTTCACGACTCAATCTATTTTATTTATTTTGGGGATGAAGATTCGAGCTATTAGATCATTCGATTATACTAACTCTAACATCGAATATTCTTGTTGCTTTGTCCAATCTCCTTTGACCTTTTCCCTAAAACACTCCGAACTTTAGCTACAATCTTAATTCTTCCACAAACTTTCACTCTAGCCCAAATTTATTATGCTCCCAATAATTACCACTGGTTTCTTCAAAATTATCAACATTGATCAGGAGGCTATCGTCGTTTCATGTGAAGGTCAAGGTGTTGATGAAGACACATGTTGCAATACTAAACTTATAACCGACCTTGATATTGATAATTTGGAAAAAAATTAATGGGTATTTTTTACGAGAGGGCAGTTTTGGGACTATAGTGAAAGTTTGTTATCTTTATAGTAGAAAGGAAGTTCACGATTGATCTGAGATTGGACATGAAGGCCTAATTTGAACCCATGGCTTATGGAGGTGTACTCAATTAGACTGAAAAAGGAAGATCTGTGGCTTCGCACTTTGACCAACTACTAGGATAGCGGTCAACAAGCAAGGGAATTCACTGAACGAGTTATGAGCAAAGTTGAGGAAGTTACTAGGTTACGGGACCAGAAGTGTTTGGTCAAGAAGGAGACAAGCACATGTCAACACCCTATGCAACACCCTCGTCCCGAGTTTTTATCTGTTTATTTCCTTAGCACTTCGTTTTCATGGTCTTTTTCCCTTCCATGTAGTTGACACGTACTTTGCATTCTTGTACTTTTGTTGATACTAAAAAATATCTAAGTGCTTAGTCGATAATCTGTAATGCAATTGACTAGGAAGTAGAGAAGTGGGGTCCATAACATCAAATGCCACCGTCCAAAAGATAACCATTCAAATGGTGAAAATAATGTTACCCTTAAATAACCATTAGTATAGTGAATTCGATATATCCATTGGTGGTGGAACCGATGTAATCGTCAAGTAACAAGAGCCCATCCATATTGTTAGCAACAACAACCCATTATTACAAACCGGTAATGATGTTGACATGCATTACAAGTACTTAGTTATCAAAGAGTGGTAGAGGATTTCCGAGAGGGAAATGTTGACCTTCAAAGGCAACCCAGTGAAGAACCATTGGGAAAAGTTGCACCAAATCCAGGTATGAAGTTGGCCATGAGAAGATTGCTCAAATAATAGCAAAATGATATGACTAATTAGTAATTACATAGTGAGCCACATGTTGGATGTGATCAAACCCATAGTCATTAATGTTGTGAATGATGCTCTATCGAGCTTAGGATCGTCCAATCAACAGCCAACATTCCAAGCCAATCCAGTGGTATAAAGGTATGTTTTCAGTTACTTTGCCTAGAGAGCATAAACTTTTTGACTTTGCCATCTTTATTAGGGAAGATGAATAGGCAACCATTGAACGAATTGGTCAATTTTGAGTCCAATGTGGAGAAGTAAGAATGAATGAATTTTTAAGACTTAAATTAATTCCTTTGTTCTTGTCGAAAACTGTTTTAACTCGGTATCCAAATTTATCACGTAATTTGATTTGTACTATGGCGGAGATAGAAAGATAATTCTACTTTCAATTTTATGGATCGATATTCAATATATCAATTGCTGAACTGGCTAGACTTTACCAA
Source organism: Melaleuca alternifolia (assembly GCA_019926035.1). Lineage (NCBI taxonomy): Eukaryota > Viridiplantae > Streptophyta > Magnoliopsida > Myrtales > Myrtaceae > Melaleuca > Melaleuca alternifolia. The sequence continues at coordinate 847,285 of JAGKPW010000209.1, forward strand.
TACAATAATACGTTGGTTGATTGGCTTATTGCTTCATTTAAAAAGACCAAAACTAGATGCCTCACTTCAACCTTTGAAATGGAATTTACAAATTTGGCCTTTAATGGAATGAACTTTGATTTAAGAGAAATATTTGAAGGCCAAAACTTTCTCGATCTATTTCAATTGACAACTAGAATAATTAAGTATGAGGAATTGCTTAAAGACAAACATAAAAGGCCACATGAAGGTATATACAAAATGTGGCTTTAATAGAAAAATATGAATAAGATGATAAATCTGGTCAAGATAAAATTCAGTAAGAAAAAAATTACATTTGCCGATGACAAAGAAAGTAGAGTCAATATAATCGTTAAGTAGTGGAGTTGATAATCTCAGATGTAACTGTCAAAGAGATAACTTTCAAGATAATGAAGTCAATATAATTATCAAGTAACTGTTAGTGTAGTGAAGTTGATGTAACTATCAAGTAACTATTGGTAATAGAATTGATGCAACCATTAGTGTAATGGAGTTGCAACCGTTAGTGTAATGGAGTTGCAACCGTTAGTGTAATGGAGTTGATATTGTTGCTTCTTGGCTATAAACACTTCAAGTCACTCTTTGTAAAGCCCCTGAAATCAATGTTTTTCTATCAATTTGTCTTTACTTTCCCATAATTTACATAGCTAGACAAGATTGTTTCCATTTCCGTTCATTTAATTTTTTGTCATTTACTTTCCTGTCCAAAAATAAACAAAGTACCGTTTGCATTTGTCAACTCAATCCGATTCCTATTCTAAAAGGTATTACATCATCGACTTTTCCATGAGATAGTTTTGGTTTTATGTAATTTCTATTTCATTTTGTACTCTTCATCAGACTTAGATATGTGAAATTCACATTCCATTTGAATGCTATTTGTGCACTTTGTGCCCAAGTGTGGAATGATAGAGTGATATCAATTGCTCTCCCTCTATTTGAAGTTTGGATTAGCACAACCGTTCTACTTTCATTGTGAACATCTCTTTTGACATCCCTAATATAGATTTTCTCTAGTCGAAATAATAGAATTTTTCAATAATATATAAGGATAACGATACAATTGATCTCTAAATTTTGACTCAATATGAATGTGGTCCATATATTTTCAATCTATTTAATGTAGTCTTGGACTTTAACCCTAATGTATAAAATTTTAATTTGTTTAATGTGACCCTTAGACTTTTGATATATGCTCAATGTAGCTCCACAACTATATGAACATTTTTAGTGTTGTCCATGTATTAAAATTTCATGGATCACATTGAACGAATTAAAAGTCTATAGATTACATTAGTTTAAGGATCACATTAAACAGATTAAAAGTTTATAGATTATATATTGTTTGGCTAAAATTCAGGGATCACTTGTGTCATTTTCCCTAACATGTATCAAATCCTCCCTTTAACTTAGATGTCCTTTAAGAGTTGTACATACCAACCTATTAAACTGGTAGGCTAGGTTGAAAATGATCTCACCCAAATTGGCTCATTTAACTAGTTTTGATCCATTTTTATGTAATATAAATTTGGTGATCAATATTCGGCCCGACTCATATCAGACTAAATCCGCATACAACCCAATCAATATTGTTTAAACAATTTCATAATTTATTAAATCTATGAAAACTCATATTCGAAATTAAGTGAGAGCACATAATAAGCGAGTATGAGATCAAGTGAAGGTGAAAGAGAGTCATATAGGTAAGATAAGCGTAAGTAAGTTGTGGACCATTTAACATCCATATTAATTTCAATTTTACCATTCTAAACTTATTTTTAACCCAATTACATAATATATTTAATCAATATAACAGATTAACCCATCAATATAACATCTTGCCACATTGTCTTTACTTTGGACCTCGTTGTCGCAACACGATATCGATTGTAGGTCCTAAATTGCCATTTAAGTTTGTGAGTAAAGATAATGCGTGTGTGCACACAAGTGTCTTCATATTTTGGTTGTGCCTAAAAGTTATTTTTGTGTGGTTGAAATCGACTTGTGTAATGTTCAAATGACAAAAAGTCACAATCAAGATATTAGGATCATCAATTGCCAATTGAAAATACACGCACATATTAGATCTATCAAATTGGATATTGGATTACTTGATTTGGTTGGTGTTACTTACTTCATGGAGGAATTGGAACATGATTTATTTATAGCTCAGGCAGTACAAATAGAGATTATAACCATACTCTAGTCATTAAGTTACTTTTAGTATTTTCAGCCCTTAATTCTACCTAATAACTCAAGCTAGCCCTCATAGTTTATGAAGAAATTATATCTTAATCTCACAAATCTTAGTGCAATTTTTTTTGGTAAGGTAATCTTAGTGCAAAATTTGTCGGCTTCAAAACACAAGAAATTTCTTCGGGATGTAATTCATTAGGTACACTGCACAATTTATTGTTATGGTCCAAAAGTTTTTTTTTTATAACCGAGATGTCCGGGCCAGCTTGCGCGCACCTCGACTATTTCTCGGGGGAGACTAGCACAGCAACCTACCGCCATGGCCCCCTACTTAAATCACAGGCGCTTCCCCGGGGAATCGAACCCAAGTTATGGTCCAAAAGTTTATGCTCTCTAATGGCAAAAACCTAATGCCCAACTCTTATGTAAAAGATGGGGAAAAGAAAGTTAAAAATGTGGAAAATTGTGTATGATAATTAAGTGTCAATTTTTTTTTTCGGATTACTTAAGTGAGTGCTAATTCTGATCTAGGTTGTCAGAAATCCGACGTTATCATATTTTATTAATTTCTCAGTCTTATGTAGCTCATCGGCATGTGCATTCAGCATATAACACCTAAACAATGTCATGAAGATAAGTTGACAAGTGATTATTTGAGTGCGAAAAATTACAAATAAATATTATTTTAGTGTCAATTATTGTTCAGAGTGATCATTTGGTGTCGGTCGTTGTTAAACAATGATTACTTTAGTGCCTCTCATTGTTAAAAAATGATTACTGTATTGCCAATTTCAATGAGAAAATTGATCACACGGGACGTCGATTGGAAGTTTTTTTTTTGGTTTACGTGGAGTAGATTTAAAAAATTATGCCTAGTAATATTAAATTTTATTTATGAATTTCACCTAACTAGTTTGGACAAAATTTCTTGTAAGAGGCACTTCCATGATAATTTTTCTCTAATTTTGTTTTGTTGAAATATTCCTCGATATTCATAATAATTCAAGGGTTCTTCAACAAAAAGCCTAACATTGGGGCGTCCAAACATAAAATATCTCGAAGAGAGAAGGGGAGGGTGGCTACTAAACCAAGAAGACGAAAGGAAATTTGAATGGTGAGCCTTTACGACCCAATTAACCACTTTGTTTGTAGACCTAAACTAGGCCATTTGGATTTGGGGCTCTTCAATCAGCATCTCCAGTGCCCACTACACATGCATCTTCCCCTTAATTTCTTCCACTAATTCAGCAAAGTCAGTCTCTATATCCATATCATTCTCTCTCCTCGACTCTAACCACTTTAGAGTTTCAATTAGAGCCAAAAGTTCTATTTGAATCGGAGATAAAGATTGAATTTTATGGCAAATTTATTGAGAACATTGCCTTTATCATCTTTGAGGACCCCTGAAACCACCCCCCTTAATTTCTTCCACTAGTTCAGCAAAGCCAGTCTCTATCTCCATATCATTCTCTCTCCTCGACTCTAACCACTTTACAATTTCAATTAGAGCCAAAAGTTCTGTCTGAAACGGAGATAAAGATGGAATTTCATGGCAAATTTATTGAGTACAATGCCTCTGTCATCTTTGAGGACCCCTGAAACCACCCCTTTTGTTGCACAATCTAGGAAAGCTCCATAGATGTTGATTTTGAAGGTATGCGGTACTTAAGTGAATCGGTGAAAACTTTTGATACTAAAGTGAGCATTATACATAACTTTTGACATTTATTCTTCTTCCATATAAAATGTTTGGATCCAATAAATGGAACTTTTTTAGCCGACTCAAAATAGCAAACCTACTCAAATAATAACCCGACTCCAAAGTTGAAAAGTATTCTAATAATTTCTTACGTGTTGAGATGTCAATTCAAAAATCTCATTTGGACTTGAAGTTTTAAGTTGGATTGGGTCTCCTTCATATGCTCATATTTGAGATATATTTGCAACAATATCCACATTGGCTCAACTCGGCACCTAGAACAATTGTTGGCTTTACATGCTCTATTGCTACATGTAACATTTATGTTGATTACCGTGCAACTAATTACTAGCTCAGAAGCTTTTGGTTGAGACTCTACATTGAGCTAAGCACTATTAAGATTTGTATACACCACCATAATTACTTATATTGAGAAGTATTAGAGACTCATCAAATGTCATTTCTTTGTTAACAATAGGTGAATTTAATTTTGACTACCACAATCAATAGTTGTTCACCTCGTGTATAACCCAGGAATATGTACTTTTTTGCCTTCCATTGAGCTTACCATTAACATTCAAACATATCATGGGTACCCAAAATATTCACGAACAAAATTATTAGTAACATTACTAGACCACACTTATCCATGACTAGCAACCTGTTAGAGTCCATGGGGGTCTATTCATTAGGTATATTACCACATAAAGCATTTTTCTCAAGAATTTCCTAGCTATACTAACACTAGAGACCATTTTATGATTGACTCTAGTAACATTATGCCTATTAACTCAACTTGTAGTGCTTCATTGGCATAGTACAGTGTCTTATTGCCTCTTCTTTTATGCAGAAATTATTTAAAAGGTCCAAGCAAAACTCCATGCTATTTAAGTTGATATGAACTTAATCATCTCACTACTCTCCTTTTCGATCAAAGCTTTCATCTCGATAATAGTATCAAATTGTTGCCTCGATGTAGACATTGGTTCTGTAACGGCTGTGTCCCGGCCTTCTCTAGGGCTTATTGTATAAATATATAGGTGTGAGTTGTAGCCTAAGGGCCCGGGAAATTTTTCTGGTAATTATTGTAATTTCCGTGTGAATGTGAAAATTTTAAAAGATTAGTTTTGGGTTCTCGAAAATTGATTTAATAGCATTTTGGGCCAAAAATACTTAGTTTTATTTTTGGGAAGCTTTTCTGAAATTTTGAGAATTTTCTCTAATTTTACTAAATTAATATTATTTATTTATTATGTTTTATTTCGATTTTGCCAGACTGGGCCCAGGTTCGCATTGAGTCGGCCCAACCCACGTGACCCAGTGCCCTGGCCTATTCCTCCCTCCATCCCCCCCTCTCTCTCTCTCTTTCCTTAGGCATTTTGTCGAACGTGTGGTGGGCACGTCGTTGGAGGGACCCACCACTGGCCAAATGGTCGGCTAGCCGTCGGCAAAGGCTGCCCTCCACCCCTAGAGCCTAGCTAGTGTACCTTGCAGCCAATAGGAGGCCACTGTTTGTTGCCAGTGAGGCCGTTCCTTTCTTGGCCACGATACCTCCCCTGCCTTTCTACCCTCATGAGCTCCTCCCTTTCGACGTCGATTTTTTCCAGCTCCGATCTCCGTTTGGCTCACCGTTGGTGTCGTTGTGTTCCTTGGAATGCCCTCTCAAGACCCAGCTGTCGCGACCTCCCCGAATGTAACAGCCGCGTTTCGGACTCGGTTCGCATTTACGGCCTCGGGAAAATTTCTGGGAAATTTCATAATTTCCTTTTTATTTTGTGAAATTTTTGAAAGGCTCTTGAATTACCGAAATTAGTGATTAAAAATTTTATTTGGGCCCAAAATGTCAAAATCTTGGTATTGGGAAATTTTAAGAAATTTAGAAAATTTTCCCAAAATTTTTACGAATTTTTAAATTAATTTTCCAATTTTCGGAAATTAAAATATTATTATTTTAATTAAATTTCCAAACCGGCCAGCAAACCGACTGGCCCAACCGCATGAACCGGGCGGTACGACATGCGCCACACACGCGCGCAGCTCTCCCCCTCTCTCCTTCTCTCTCCTTCTCCGCGACATTTCCTCGAATAGTTGATGTGCGCCCATCAACTGTTGCAACCGTCGCCTCAACGATCGCCTCGCCGCTGCCACCACCCACCTCTCGTCCTTGAGTGATGGCCGGAGTGATGTGGAGCCAATGGGGGACCTCCACGTTGCGCCAGCGAGCTGATTTTCAGCTCGCCCCCAACCACCCCACCCAGTATACACCGAGCACCATCTCCACTTCCAGCTCACTTTTCTCTCAGCTCGGACCTCCTCTCGCCTCGCCGTTGGTGTCATTGGAGAGCCTGCAACGTCCTTTGTCCGAAGCCACCAACCACTACCTTCGGTTCCGTCGGAGTCGCCGCCGGTAGCCCTCGAAAGGAAGCTCCACGGTTAGGGTTTTCTGGAAATTTTTCCAGAAAACCGCAGGACCACAACCAAAATCTGGTGAGTTCTTCCTCTTCCCGACCTCCTTAGCTCGATTGGTTGCCACCAATCGATTCCTTGAGGTTTCTAGACCTTGTTTACGGTCCTTAACTCGTCCGATTTGCCTTGTAATCGACGGATTTGAGCTCGAAACCTAACCTCTCCTCTGGAACCCTAGACCCTGAGCCGCTAGCTTCGTGGCCGGATCTCTCCCAGCTCCGACCACCTCAGCTCACGGCACCACCACCGTTCGACGCGTCGGAGGAGCAACTTCCAGATCTGACCGGTCTCGAGCTTCGGTTTGGCCGGTGGACGGAAAACAGCGGCCAAACCCGACGCGCCTTGACAACCCGACACGCGACCCGAGAAGTCGAACCGGGTCTGTGACTCGCCGGAGAAGACGACCGTCACCGTCGCCGGAGCAGTCGCCGTCGTCGGAGGCTGGTCAACGGGCTTGACCAACCCAGCCCAGACCCAGCGAGCCAGACCCAGCAGCCCGACCCAGAAGCTAGCCTAGGCTAGGCGACCCGGCCCAGCAAGCCGACATAGCCACAGGCTCGGCCCAGCCCAGGCAGCCTGCGAGAAGAAAAGAAAAAAAAAGAAAGAAAAGAAAAAAAAAGAAAAAGAAGGGGGCGGCCCAAAAAAAAAGAAAAAAAAGAGTAATTTTCTCTTGGCCTTCAACAGGTGCCTGAACTAACAGGGTGGAAGACAAGAGACTCACATGTGAGTGGGCTCTAAACCTTTATTAGGCGCATTTACTGCTTTAGTAGAAATTGGGTAGAATTGGCTAGAATGGTTAAAATTGTTAGGATTCCTAGAAATTGGGATTGAATGATTGATTGACTAATTGACTGATTGTTTGGCCGCATAGAATGGATGGATCGACCGGTGATAGCCTAGTGGTGACGTTCCTCGCTGAATGCGAGAGGCACCTTAGTACTATAGTTGGCGTGTGGGGGTGCCGAGGGCACAAGCCCTTGAGAAAGTTGAAAAAGTTCAACTTGGGCATGGCCGTGGATTAAGCACCTTGAGATGGTGACGGTGTCGGTCTCGCACTTCATATTATTTTTGGGAGTTACTTAATTAAATTAGCAAATTAAATTAGTTTTGCAATTTATTTATTAAATTCAATTATTAGATTATCAGTCTTGCAATTTATTTATTAAATTCGATTATCAGATTATTAGCCTTGCAATTTATTTATTAAATTCGATTATTAGATTATTAGCCTTGCAATTTATTTATTAAATTCGATTATTCGTTGTGTGGTTTAATCCGATCAATTACTCTCGGCAACCATGAGACGGGGAGTCTTCCGAATTAGATTAGTCGCGAGTACTAAGCGTAGTATGATAGGATCTTGGGATGTGAGATGTTAAAGTCGGTTCCCTAGCTAGGATAGTCGGACATACTGTATAGAGATTGAGAGTTGGGAGGGACGTCCTAAGGACCCTAGGGTAGGGGTGTTCCTAATCTAGGGTTAGGGTTCGTTCACTGAGATACCAAGTATCTCACTCCACCACCCCCACCATCCCAAGACCCTACTATGGACCCGGAGCAGGAACTCTCCGACTTGGAGAACCAGCTAGAGGAGGAGGACCCCCAGGAGGAGGAGCCGTTGGAGGAGGAGCCGTTGGAGGAGGAAGCCCATCGAGGAAGAGGACTGGGATCAGCAGGAGCTGGAGGTGGAACCTCTGGAGGAGGAGGACTCGGAGGAGGACTTGGAGCTGGAGGCTCCCTTTAGTTCGGATGAGGAGGCAGAAGACCTGGAGGACGAGATAGGAATGGTCCCTGACCAACCTATCGATAGAGGGTGTGTGATTAATCAGAGGGTGAAGAAGTCTGGGATGATCATAGAGTCTCAGAGCCAGACTGAGTGGATTTGGAGCATCCCGAAGCAGACATGGTTCCCACACCAGCATGTAGTGGAGTACATGGGGTTCCCAGAGACCAAGATGGAGTACCTGTCGGAGCGGTGCGAAGTACCATGGGGAGGGTACGAGTCTAGTTACGATGATCCCGACGAGGGAGATGACTCAGAGGACGGGACAGTTATCGACCCGAAGCCTCTTAGTGTACGTGAATGGCTAAAATCAGTTAGTGCACCGTAGGCTAGTCCACCCCTCTTACCCTTCCCCGCAACTTTTGATTGTACAGCTGAGCGGAGGCTCGAACCCTAGGACTTTTGATACTTCCCTCCTGGTCTGATCTATTTTGTATTTTGGAATGATGTGGACTCGTTATGAAGTTATTTGTAATGAAGTAATTTAAGGTTTCTATCTTAGTTCTTGTTCTTAATTTCTGTGATTGAGTACTGGAGTCGGAATTACGGTGGGAGTTGAAGTGAAATTGGATCCTGAAGGGATGGCTACGTCTTCGAAGTATCGGAGCGTGACAGCTTGGTATCAGAGCGAGGTTGTAACCTAGGAGGTTGACCTTCTTTTGGAGTAATAAGGAGCAGTTGAATTAGCAAGAACGACCAGACAGGACCCTCTATGATTAAGGCAAGGTGTAAGTCAGGAAAGATCGAAGGGCAAGGAGCTAAGGTTACCGTGGACCACAAAGACCAGAAACCATGACTGAGATTAGCTCAAGACCCTTACTTGACCCGTAGGATTGATGCCACCTGTCTAGCTAAGTTGACTCGATATGGGACGTGTTCAGCTGGGCCTAACGTCTGGCTAGAGACCATAGGATTTCGTCTATGTTTAGCTGGGTTGGCGCGGTATAGGACGCGTGCAGCAAGGCCGAACGTAAGACAGGTAACTTAATAGTCTAGTTTAGCTGAGTTGGCACGGTCTAGAATGTGTGCAGCAAAGCCGAACCTTGACTTGTGGTGTTGAGAGGCGATTAGTCGCTTACTCAGAGTGAGGAGACTGCGCCTAAATTATGTTGTGACTAGTTTGTCACGTATTTGTGACTGTGGCCTTCCTAAGAGAAAGGAAAGGTCGTGTCATTGCCAGTTGGCAGGAGTGCGTGGTACCGGGAGGGGTAGCCACTGATACACTGAGACCGATGACCTGACGAGGTATCGGTAGAGAACCCGAGGGGTCGTGTGTTGTTTGCTTGGTGCCGGTAGGCACGTTTAAAATTTTGATTTGTACACGTGATGAATTGTGATAAGCAAGACACACTAGTTGTTGCTTGCCTGTGTATACATATTTTCTAACTGGAAATGATCAATAGGCTGAGTTGATGTGCCAGTTATAAATCGAATGTTGCGCCTACGTCGATAATGTATCTCGTAGTTGACGAGAGTGTTGGCATGTTGGTACCAGGTAGGGAGTGAGAATAGATAGAAATGAAAGGCCTCCGAGGAGGAGGGCGACCGTCGGTCGCTTCGGGATCGGAGAAGCCGATACCCAGGGAGACCCCCGAGTCGAGGGACTTATGAAGTCTTTCGATGACCTCCGAGAGGAATTCCGACAGCAAGCTAGGAACCAGGAGGCCGCCATTACGGCTGCGGTAAATGCCGCGATAGCTGCAATGCAGAATGAAAATGCTGCTAGAGCACAGGGACCCGCTGTGGGAGCCGAGGTAGGAGAAGAAGAAGTCCCGGCTCCTGTCCCTACTGTAGGCAGAGCAAATGGGGAAAGGAGGAAGCAAAGACAGGTCGGACAGTTCTTGAAATTGAAGCCCCCAGCCTTTACAAGCATGGGAGACCCTGAAACAGCCAATGAGTGGTTGCTGGAGTTGGAGAAGATTTTTGAGGTCATGGAATGTTCTTATGAGGACCGAGTGACTCTGGCGGTGTACCAGTTGCAAGGAAATGCGAATCACTGGTGGAGAGCCACAAAAGGTATAATCTTTTCCGAAGGAGTGGTGCCTACTTGGGAGGCCTTTGTAGAGGCCTTCAACGAACAGTATTTTCCTGAGTCGGTTAGAGATGCGAAGTTGACCGAATTTCAGAGACTACGCCAGAACAACATGACAGTGATAGAGTATGAGGCGAAGTATGCTGCCCTAGCCAAGTACGGCAAGAAATTGATAGAGGACCTGTGGATAGGGCGAAAAGATTTCGGGAAGGGTTGAAGCCCGAGATCAAAACCCAGCTTGCTCCCTTCAACCTGCAAGATTATAAGGAGGTGTATACTAAAGCTCAATTGGTGGAGAAGGACCTCAACGAAAGGGCGGCCGCATCTGGGTCACGGTTCTTCGCTAATAGGAACAACAACTTTCGACCAGGGAAGAAACCAATGGCAGGGTCAAAGAAACCCTTTTTAGTCAATCGAAATGGCGGAGTCAAGAAACCCCCTTTCCGACAGGAGAGTTGGTGCTGTCAGTGTGGGAAATCCCACAAAGCAGGACCTTGCCCCATGAGGAACGAGGGATGCTTCGGCTGTGGCCAGCTGGGCCACATGGTTCGAGATTGCCCCCAACGCGTATTCAGGGCGCAACCACAGCAGCAAGTTGGGCAATTGGCGGGAATGGCGCCTCCCCTCTTATTGGATCGACCTTCAACTCAAGGGAGAGTCTACGCGGTAACACGAAATGAAGCTCAGAACTCAGGAGGAGTTATAACAGGTACCATCTCCCTGCACCGCTGTCCTGCTTATGCTTTATTTGATACGGGAGCTACCCACTCATTTGTTGCTGAGCGTTTTGTGGAATTAGTTGGATTGACTGTTGAATCGTAAGCAGTAATTCTTAACGTCTCCACCCCGTTGCATGTTAACATGTTATCCATTAATGGGTGTAAGGGGTGTGAGGTAGTGATTAGCGGGCAGGGAGGGTTGATTGATTTGGCTGTGTTAGATATATATGACTATGATGTGATAATCGGAATGGATTGGTTGACCAAGCAGAAAGCCACAGTAGACTGCTCTAGGAAAGTGATAAGGTTCTGTCCATCCGAGGACTCGAGTTACGAGTTCGTCGGGAGTCACGGGGGACCGTCGACCATAGTTGTCTCCTCCTTAGAAGCCACTCGGTTGTTGGAGGATGGTTGTTCAGGTTACCTCGCAAGTGTTGTGGACACGATGGTCGAAGGACCGGAGTTACAAGAGATTGTCGTAGTGCGAGAGTTTTCCGACGTGTTTCCAGAAGAATTACCTGGATTACCTCCTGAGAGGGAAGTCGAGTTCGCAATTGAAGTACCCCCTGGGACAGAACCGATTTCAAAAGCACCCTACAGAATGTCACTCTCTGAATTGAAGGAATTGAAGGTGCAAATGCAAGAGCTACTTGACAAAGGGTTCATTCGCCCCAGTGCATCACTATGGGGTGCGCCGGTACTCTTTGTGAAGAAGAAGGATGGATCCTTAAGATTGTGTATTGACTATAGGCAGCTGAACAAGGTGACGGTCAAAAACAGATACCCATTACCTCGAATTGATGACCTATTTGATCAGTTGCAAGGAGCAAAAGTTTTCTCAAAGATCGACTTGAGGACTGGGTATCACCAATTAAGGATTAAAAAGGAGGACATCCCTAAGAGTGCCTTCCGAACTCGGTATGGACACTACGAGTTCACAGTGATGCCCTTTGGGCTAACCAACGCCCCGGCAGCGTTTATGGACCTAATGAATAGAGTTTTTAGGGAGTATTTGGACAGATTTGTCATTGTGTTTATCGATGATATCCTAATATACTCGAAGAGTTCCATAGACCACGAGCAGCATCTAAGGATAGTGCTGTCTGTACTACGAGGACACGCGCTTTATGCAAAGTTTAGTAAGTGCGAGTTTTGGCTAAACCGTGTAGCATTTCTGGGTCATGTAGTTTCGGGAGAAGGAATCTCCGTGGACCCCGCTAAGATAGAAGCGGTGATGGATTGGCCGAGACCCACAACGGTGACGGAGGTTCGTAGTTTTCTGGGCTTGGTTGGTTATTATCGACGCTTCGTAGAGAAGTTTTCGAGTATTTCGTTGCCTTTGACAAACTTATTGAGAAAGGAGACGAGGTTTGAATGGACAGATAAGTGCGAAAAGAGTTTCCAAAGATTAAAGGAGAAATTGACCACCGCGCCGGTTCTGACCATCCCATCAGGACCAGGTGGTTATGAGATCTATAGCGATGCCTCCTATCAAGGACTAGGATGTGTGCTGATGCAGCACGGACGAGTAGTAGCATATGCGTCAAGACAATTGAAGCCACATGAACAGAACTATCCGACACACGACTTGGAGCTAGCAGCGGTAATCTTTGCACTTAAGATATGGAGGCACTACTTGTGTGGAGAGAAGTTTCCGATCTACACGGATCACCAGAGTCTCAAGTACTTGTTCTCTCAAAAGGAACTGAACATGAGACAACGGAGATGGATAGAGTTGTTGAAGGATTATGATTGTGAGATTTTGTACCATCCAGGTAAGGCAAACCGCGTGGCGGATGCTCTCAGCCGCAAATCCTCTCTAGCCTCCTTAATGGTCAAGGAATGGCGACTGCTAGAGAAGATGAGGAACTTGGAGTTTAAGTTTGAGGTTGGACACCTGACTTGCTTGTTGGCTACGTTACGGATCGAGCCTCAGATTCAAATCAGGATTAAGGAATTACAACCCACAGACCCTTTCTTTCGAGAAGTCCTACAATCGAAGGACGAACAGAGGAAACCTGAGTTCCAGGTTTCAGAGGGTGGAGTTTTGAAATTTCAAGGAAGACTCTGTGTGCTCGACAACCAAGAGCTTAAGGAGGAAATCTTATCGGAAGCACATCGAAGTAACTATAGTGTCCATCCAGGGAGCACGAAGATGTATCATAACTTAAGACCTCACTATTGGTGGAACGGGATGAAAACTGACGTAGCAAGATTCGTAGCCAAATGTTTGACCTGCCAACAAGTCAAGGCGCAGCACTGCAAGCCGGGAGGTCTCTTAAATCCTCTAGAGATTCCAGAGTGGAAGTGGGAACACATCACGATGGATTTTGTGACCGGGTTACCAAGGAGCCAGCGAGGTCATGATATGATTTGGGTTATAGTGGACAGGCTAACCAAGTCAGCCCACTTCCTGGCGGTACGCAAGAACCTTCCCCTGGATTGATTGGCGGAGTTGTATGTGGCTCAAATAGTCAGACTCCACGAAGTACCTGTAACTATCACCTCAGATCGCGATCCCCGATTCACTGCATCATTTTGGAAAAGTCTACAAGGAGCATTGGGTACCAGGCTGCAATACAGCACCACTTTTCACCCTTAGACTGATGGTCAATCTGAGCGGACTATTCAAACCCTTGAGGACATGCTGAAGGCGTGTGTTTTGGACTTCAAGGGAGGTTGGGAGGATCAACTACCTCTAGTCGAGTTTGCGTATAACAATAGCTTCCAACAGAGCATTGGGATGGCCCCTTTTGAAGCACTGTATGGACGAGCCTGTAGGACTCCTGCCTGTTGGGATGAGGTAGGAGAACGAAAGATTTTGGGGCCCGAATTGGTGCAGCAATCACAGGATGCAGTGAAATTGATCAGGCAAAGGCTAAAGACGGCCCAAAGTCGACAAAAGAGTTACGCAAACCGAAGACGCAAACCATTGGAGTTTCAAGAAGGGGAACATGTCTTCCTAAAGGTGTCACCTAAGAAAGGGACGTTCCGTTTTGGCGAAAAAGGAAAATTGAGCCCCAGATATGTGGGACCCTTTGAGATATTGGAGAAAATCGGAGCTGCAGCTTACCGTCTGGCTTTACCACTGAAACTGGAACAGATTCACAACGTCTTCCATGTATCGATGCTAAGGAAGTATGAGCCGGATCCTTCGCACATACTAAGCCATGAAGACCTTGAACTTGATGATCAAGTTTCGTACGCAGAAAGACCAGTTAGGATCGAAGACCGCAAGGAGCGGACGCTAAGGAACAAGGTTACTCCTCTGGTCAAAGTCGTCTGGCAGCACCACGATGCAGAAAGCGCCACCTGGGAGAGCGAAGAGACCATGAGGCGCCAGTACCCTCACCTGTTTGAGGGTCTACAAGTAGCAAATTTCGGGGATGAAATTTCTTAAGGGGGGTAGATTGTAACAGCCGCGTTTCGGACTCGGTTCGCATTTACGGCCTCGGGGAAATTTCTGGGAAATTTCATAATTTCCTTTTTTATTTTGTGAAATTTTTGAAAGGCTCTTGAATTACCGAAATTAGTGATTAAAAATTTTATTTGGGCCCAAAATATCTTGGTATTGGGAAATTTTAAGAAATTTAGAAAATTTTCCCACATTTTTACGAATTTTTAAATTAATTTTCCAATTTTCGGAAATTAAAATATTATTATTTTAATTAAATTTCCGAACCGGCCAGCAAACCGACCGGCCCAACCACATGAACCGGGCGGTCCGACCGGGTCGGACCGGACGGCACGCGCCACACACGCGCGCAGCTCTCCCCCTCTCTCATTCTCTCTCCTTCTCTGCGACATTTCCTCGAATAGTTGATGTGCGCCCATCAACTGTTGCAACCGTCGCCTCAGCGATCGCCTCGCCGCTGCACCACCCACCTCTCGTCCTTGAGTGATGGCCGGAGTGATGTGGAGCCAATGGGGGACCTCCACGTTGCGCCGGCGAGCTGATTTTCAGCTCGCCCCCAACCATCCCACCCAGTATACACCGAGCACCATCTCCACTTCCAGCTCACTTTTCTCTTAGCTCGGACCTCCTCTCGCCTCGCCGTTGGTGTCATTGGAGAGCCTGCAACGTCCTCTGTCCGAAGCCACCAACCACTGCCTTCGGTTCCGTCGGAGTCGCCGCCGGTAGCCCCCGAAAGGAGGCTCCACGGTTAGGGTTTTCTGGAAATTTTTCCAGAAAATCGCAGGACCACAACCAAAATCTGGTGAGTTCTTCCTCTTCCCGACCTCCTTAGCTTGATTGGTTGCCACCAATCGATTCCTTGAGGTTTCTAGACCTTGTTTACGGTCCTCAACTCATCCGATTTGCCTTGTAATCGACGGATTTGAGCTCGAAACCTAACCTCTCCTCTGGAACCCTAGACCTTGAGCCGCCAGCTTCGTGGCCGGATCTCTCCCAGCTCCGACCACCTCAGCTCACGGTACCACCACCGTTCGACGCGTCGGAGGAGCAACTTCCAGATCTGACCGGTCTCGAGCTTCGGTTTGGCCGGTGGACGGAAAATAGCGGCCAAACCCGACGCGCCTCGACAACCCGACTCGCGACCCGAGAAGTCGAACCGGGTCTGTGACTCGCCGGAGAAGACGACCGTCGCCGTCGCCGGAGCATTCGCCGTCGTCGGAGGCTGGTCAACGGGCTTGACCAACCCAGCCCAGACCCAGCGAGCCAGACCCAGCAGCCCGACCCAGAAGCTAGCCTAGGCTAGGCGACCCGGCCCAGCAAGCCGACCTAGCCACAGGCCCGGCCCAGCCCAGGCAGCCTGCGAGAAGAAAAGAAAAAAAAAGAAAGAAAAGAAAAAAAAAGAAAAAGAAGGGGGCGGCCCGAAAAAAAAAGAGAGTAATTTTCTCTTGGCCTTCAGCAGGTGCCTGAACTAACAGGGTGGAAGACAAGAGACTCACATGTGAGTGGGCTCTAAACCTTTATTAGGCGCATTTACTGCTTTAGTAGAAATTGGGTAGAATTGGCTAGAATGGTTAAAATTGTTAGGATTCCTAGAAATTGGGATTGAATGATTGATTGTTTGATTGATTGACTAATTGATTGACTAATGATTGTTTGGCCGCATAGAATGGATGGATCGACCGGTGATAGTCTAGTGGTGACGTTCCTCGCTGAATGCGAGAGGCACCTTAGTACTATAGTTGGCGTGTGGGGGTGCCGAGGGCACAAGCCCTTGAGAAAGTTGAAAAAGTTCAACTTGGGCATGGCCGTGGATTAAGCACCTTGAGATGGTGACGGTGTCGGTCTCGCACTTCATATTATTTTTGGGAGTTACTTAATTAAATTAGCAAATTAAATTAGTTTTGCAATTTATTTATTAAATTCAATTATTAGATTATCAGTCTTGCAATTTATTTATTAAATTCGATTATCAGATTATTAGCCTTGCAATTTATTTATTAAATTCGATTATTAGATTATTAGTTGTGTGGTTTAATCCGATCAATTACTCTCGGCAACCATGAGACGGGGAGTCTTCCGAATTAGACTAGTCGCGAGTACTAAGCGTAGTATGATAGGATCTTGGGATGTGAGATGTTTAAGTCGGTTCCCTAGCTAGGATAGTCGGACATACTGTATAGAGACTGAGAGTTGGGAGGGACGTCCTAAGGACCCTAGGGTAGGGGTGTTCCTAATCTAGGGTTAGGGTTCGTTCACTGGGATACCAAGTATCTCACTCCACCACCCCCACCATCCCGGACCCTACTATGGACCCGGAGCAAGAACTCTCCGACTTGGAGAACCAGCTAGAGGAGGAGGACCCCCAGGAGGAGGAGCCGTTGGAGGAGGAGCCATTGGAGGAGGAGCCATTGGAGGAGGAGCCCATTGAGGACGAGGACTGGGATCAGCAGGAGCTGGAGGTGGAACCTCTGGAGGAGGACTTGGAGCTGGAGGCTCCCTTTAGTTCGGATGAGGAGGCAGAAGACCTGGAGGAAGAGATAGGAATGGTCCCTGACCAACCTATCGATAGAGGGTGTGTGATTAATCAGAGGGTGAAGGAGTCCGGGATGATCATAGAGTCTCAGAGCCAGACTGAGTGGATTTGGAGCATCCCGAAGCAGACCTGGTTCCCACACCAGCATGTAGTGGAGTACATGGGGTTCCCAGAGACCAAGATGGAGTACCTGTCGGAGCGGTGCGAAGTACCATGGGGAGGCTACGAGTCTGGTTACGATGATCCCGACGAGGGAGATGACTCAGAGGATGGGACAGTTATCGACCCGAAGCCTCTTAGTGTACGTGAATGGCTAAAATCAGTTAGTGCACCGTAGGCTAGTCCACCCCTCTTACCCTTCCCCGCAACTTTTGATTGTACAGCTGAGCGGAGGCTCGAACCCTAGGATTTTTGATACTTCCCTCCTGGTCTGATCTATTTTGTATTTTGAAATGATGTGGACTCGTTATGAAGTTATTTGTAATGAAGTAATTTAAGGTTTCTATCTTAGTTCTTCTTCTTAATTTCTACGATTGAGTACTGGAGTCGGAATTACGGTGGGAGTTGAAGTGAAATTGGATCCTGAAGGGATGGCTACGTCTCCGAAGTATCGGGGCGTGACACCGAAGGTGCACCACCTAGGGGTTCGGCTAATGGATTGCTAAACCTAATTTAGCTCGAGCTCTCCCAGCTCATACTAATTCACGACTTAGGTTTCAATTCTTAAACATAAATTAATTCAATTGGAGTCGCCACTAATCTATTTATGGTGGGTCGATTAGAAACCCATGTAAAATACTGGGAGTAGTACTTTACACCTACGAACCAGAGATTTTGAATTCGGGGACTTGAGAACCTATTTCTTCTATTTTCAAAAATAATTTGCAGGCATTTTGAATTGGTTTTATTCCCTAACATGCATGGTGATCACGCGGGTGCGAAAACAATTATTCAAATGCTTAATGAAATAAAACAATGAGCAAAGCAAGAAAACAAGATAAAGCAAATAAAAAAAACTCTTTTTGGGTCTTTTAAGATGTATGCAATGCATGTGATGAAAAGAAAAATAATTCTATATGCAATTCTAAGTTAATTAATGAAACTAATTACCTATAGTCAAATAAAATTTAATTTAACCTAGGAACTAAACCAAATTAATCCCTAATTTAGATTAAAAATTTATCTTAACTATAGATAATATTCTAACATATGAAAAATAAACTAATATGCAAGTGCATGAAAGTCTAAACCTAATGATATAACCTAACATGATTTGAAATGTGAAAATCCTAAATTTACTTAGCCTACGTGACATATTAATTAGCTAAAGTGATTAGAGGACATGCAAAAGGCTATTTTTTAACATTTTTCTATTTATTGAGTGAAAGTCGAAATTAATAAACTAATTAATTATGGAAACCTAACCTAACATGATTCCTAATTCCTAATTTCTAAATGTAATGATATGAAATCTAATGCAATTCCTAAATGACATGCAATCTAATATGCCTAAACTAAATGTCATGCAATAACTAATAATGTAAACTAAAAAAAAAAACATGGGTATGAATTTCTATTCCATTGGAAATAAAATATTAAAAGTCTAATTTAAACATGCAATAACTAAAATGCAATCTAATCATGCCATGCAATATTACCTAAATGCGGTTTATTCTAAACATGAAAATGTAATTCAATGTGCAATTCAAATAAACAAGATTCATTAAAAGAGAAATAATATCAAAACAAAACAATTCTCGCAGATAAAATCAATAAATTGATCTTAAGCCTTAAAGATCAAAATATCAATTCCATTCCCGCTCAATTTATTACCTCGTCTAAAGCCTTATAGACGAAATAAAAAAAATTGATAATGCGGTTGCGAATTGGAAAAATCAATTCCAATTGATAAACCTATTACCTAAATCAAACAAATTAACCAATAAAAACTAACATGAAAAACAAGCAAATTGAATGATTTTTCTTATTGCAGAAATTTTCTATTTTCTATTTTATTTTTTTTATTAAAAAAATAACCTAATGAAATAAATAGGGAACGGGTCGGGCGGTCGGTTCGGGCCCGACATGTGCAAGCTCTCGGCAGAGGGTCCACGCGGCTAAGGAGGGGCTGGATTGGGCTCGCGATGGGCCCAGTCCAACTTCGTTCTTTGTTCCTCTGCGCGGGCCCATGGCCCATGCTTCTGCTCTGCTTTCAGCCAGATGACAGGCCCAATTACTGCGACCCAATCCTTCCATGCCGGCCTGCAACAGAATAAAAAGAAAAGAAACTCCCACACGCACAAATTCAACCCACACCCCACGCATGACAAACCATAACCTGCAAATCTTCTTCTTCCTCGCGTGATTTAATGGATAACCTGCACCCATAGATTCTTCTCCGCGACAATCAAACACAATTGGCAGGATGGTCAACTCGTCGTTTCACATCCCAACATCAACCCACGCGCAAGAAAACCACAAAAATTGCACAAAGAAAGATAAAAGAAACTGGTGTATTCAAGCCATTCGTCAAAAGAAGGACGGGCAAAGAGGGGTTCGGTCAAAACAATGGAAACTCTCAGCCTAAGATGCAACAAACCCAACCGTGGAAATAAAAATCAAGCGATGCAAAAACCCAAAAATCAACCAGTTCAACACCCACGTTAACCTCACCCTCAAAGAAACAAAACAGTCAAATCAAGCAAAAGGGGATGATGGTGAGAAGAAAAATATCAAAACCTCCCTACGTGGCTCGGGAACAGTGGAGAGGAAAATTGCTCGAGCGAACTCGAGCCAAAGCTTCACTCATCCGTGAAGCTTCACGGCCACGATCATGGGGGAAAACCTTAATCGAGAGGAAATGCCTACGACGACTACTCACCGGCGAGGACAGGGAACAATCGATGGAATCACGAACGAGCTCGTCGGGATGCTCGATTTATCTCTCTCTCAGTCTCGGTCCCTCACTCTTTGTATCTCCTTCTCTCACTGTGTATGCGTGTCTTCCCTGTTTCCAGAAAAGTCTTCTTCCCCTTTGCGTGCTTTCTTTCTCAGAAAAAGTGTCCCTTTTTTTTTTGCTCAAAAAGTCTCCTTCTGATTGCGTGTGTGTGTCTCTCACTACTTTTTTTCAGCAAAAAGTACTTTGCTCAGTGAATCCTTTTCTTCTCTGCTAGCGTGGGCTCCTTTATAGATGAATAAAGAAATCTAGGTCAAATCTCTATGAGATTTGACCAAAATTTCTTTCTCCCTTTATTTCTTTCCCCCAAAGAAACCCTTTCCTGCACGCCTTATATCTCTTTTTATTTGCCTTTGCGCAAGGGGAAGACAGAATTCGGTCAAATTTCCCAAAGATTTGACCGAATTCTATAGGTCTCTTTTCATGATTTTTTTGCTTGATTTCAAGATTTCAAGAATATACTCAATATATCACCACAGATAGCCTTCCCAAAAATGCAAGATGCAATATAATGTGTATATATATATTATTTTTTTTAGGAATTAAAATTCCTATTTTCTATTTTTAATGCAATCTATATGCTAAAATTAAAATTAGGTGTCAACACCAACCAAACGCCGCTGCTGTCTCTGCCTAGATCGCCGCTAGGAGCCCCCGAAAGGAGGCCCCTTAGCTCGGTCCACCCATGTTCCTTAGAAAGTTCATCAATTTCCTCATTTGAGATCTACCAATTCTTCAATCTAAAGCTCACGCCACTGCTTTCAATCGACTTCTAGGTACCCCTTTACCATAGTTATGACTTTTGATTGGATTGATTTGGTCTATATTTGGTTAGTTTTCGATTGAATGATGTTTGCCCCAATTTAGGCTGCGAAACCCTAGATTCGGCCACCTCGCCGTCCTACACACTCATCCCTTGCGATTGCTCCCAATTGATTCGTAGACATTTCGTGAGTTGAACTTAGCCCGCTAATTTGATTGATTTGGTCCAGATTTTGTAAATTAGAGCTCAATTTGTTCTTGCGAGACTCGGGTCCGAGCTCGACCCGGCTCGATCCAACGTCGGCCAGCTCGGTTCGCCACCGATTCATCGTCCTTGACACCACCTACCGGTCCCTCTAGCCACCTGCCGTCACCCCAGGTCCATCCTCAGCCACCGTTGACCCTAGCTTGCCGGAGGGCCACCCGATAGGCCACGTCTAGGCCTAGACCGGGTCTGGGACCCATTGCCGGAGCTTCTTTGGTCATCGTTAGCCCCTGCCGTCGCACCCACAGCCTTGGCCCACCTCTCAGGACCAAGAAAAGTCGTCAGGACCTTCGTTGGAAAGTCGTTGGAGCCTCTGCCGAAGTTCACCGAGACTGGGCCATCCTCTAGTGGTGTCGGGCTGAAGTTTGACGAGCTACTTCAAGCTCGGGCCCAGTCCTAAGTGAGCGAAGTTGCGTCGCCGCGGCCGTCGCAAGCT
>JAGKPW010000211.1:7500-16175 GCA_019926035.1 Melaleuca alternifolia
ATTTACTTCATAGATTAAATAATTAAGAACACATGATATAGTGCTTGTCATACAGTTTAGCACATTAATTTAGCCACACTTGCATATTACATAATTTGCATATTACATAATTTGCATATTAACTAAGATAATTCGAATTCGTGCACATTTAATTAAATTTTCTTGACATTTAGAATTGTATATTAGGCTTATTTTTAATAATCATGCAATGTAAAGTAGCTTGCATGTCGATGTGATTAAATTTTCTTGTCATATAGAAATTGCATGGTAGATTAAATGATTCAGAATCTCATATCAGATAATTGCATGTCAAGTTAATTAGAAGTGGCATGTTATATAGAATAATTGCATGATCATTTCACACATTATTAGAATTAAGTCATTCAAATATATGTCTTTCGTATCAAGATAATTCAAATAATACACAAGTCACCTTTAGCTTAATCTCATTTAGCACAATGTATAATGCATGCATTGCATACATTGCATTTCATTTAAATGAATTGAAACCAAAAAGAATATTGTTTGCAAATGTGTGTTAGTAGAAACCATATTAGAATTGTTGATGTGATTTTTCTACTAACATTGCATATGTTTTCATTGTTATCAAGGTAAGTCCATGCCCTCTATGCTCGCAATTTTGTTTAATTTTATTCATTATTGAGTGTTAAATAATGTTTATATACTTGCATGATCACTTCACACGTTAGGAGATTAGAAATAATATTAATTCAAGTTGCTTGCTAAGGCATTTTTCTGAAATAAAATGGTATTCTAGATTAATCTAACATAACAAAGTTTCCAATCCTAAAATTTCTAGTTTGTAAAAGTTAAGTATTTTCTGATACTTTACATGGTCTATGAGAGACCCACCATAAATAGATTAATGGCAACTTCTAATTAAATTTTATACTAAGAACTTGAATCCTAAGTTGCAAATTGATATGAACTTAGGAGAGCCCGAGTTCTGTTTAGTCGTACTAATCCATTAGCTAACTCCTAAACGGTGCACCGTTCAAGGAGGTGATGACAATGCATGGAACACAGGGGGAGACAACGACTTACTGAAGACTCGAGCTCACATCTATGCTTAAAACAATGAAAGATTAATAGTCAAAATGAATACAGAGCAACTCATTTGTACTCAGCACACAAATGAACCAAAGAAAGTGAGCTCCGATCTCTGGTTTGGCCAAAGCCGGGTAACAAAGGCTTGTGGACGAGCATTTAATCAGTAGGGTCCCTACCTAGTTGAAGACGGCAACCACAAGGCAAGCTCGAAGCGAGACGAGCTATGGCCAACTACCTCGCAATGTCTCCGAGTCAAGATCGACGAGAGCGAAAAAAAAACCTAAGTGATTCTATGGATTCACCTTCGAAGATCTGGGACAAAGGGGCGATTAGAGCGAAGTCGCAAGCAGCAGAGCACCGGAGAGTAGCCGCCGGACGGAGAGAGAAGTTTTGCTCTCTGATTCTCGGTCCATTTTGCTGAGCCGTTTCTTGTAGGCCTTCACACGCGCAGCGTTACCTTCATTGTCTTGTGGGCTCCCGCCAAGTGGGTTTTAGTATAGTGGGCTGTGGCTATAGCGAAATCTTCATCTTCTGGTCCATGAAACTTTGGGCCAACAACCATAAAAGCCTCTAATCATTTTTTTGTATATGTTAAATTACTTATTGATCCTTTTTATTTATCTATGTTCATTTTGGTATTTTTTTCCATTTTATCTATTTTATAAGAAAATGATGACAAGACTGATAAATATCGAGTGTCAACATGAAACATTTTGAAGAAGGGGCTTGTTATATCACTCATTTCCACTTTGAATCTCCAGCATTACCTCGTCTACCTTTGGAGCAGTACCCTGTTTCATCAGCATTCCCTCTGCCATCATCCATCTCCTTCGAATTTCAGTTTGAAGAAGGGACTTGTTCTTTTCCGTCACTTCTACTAGTAATCTCCAGTAGAAAATCGTAGAAATAACAGGTGATTAAGAACCAACAGAATGCTATTTTGTTGTACGTGATTCCCTGAATTTTTTGGGAAGAGAAGAAGCACATAAAAAAGGATAAAAATAGAGAAAAGTACCTCATCTGCCTTTGGAGAGATGCTCTGTTTCTGCACTCCATGCCATTATCCATTTCCTTTGGATTTGAGTTTGAAGAAGGGGCATGTTCTTCTCCATCACTTCGACTAAGAATCTCCGGTATTACTTGATGAAAATAACAAGTAGTCAAGAATTAATAAAAAGTGTCAATCTTATCGCATGAAAGTCTCTCTATTTGGGAAGAGAAGATATTAAGATGCACGCATGAGCTGTGTTAAAAAAGTCTCACATCAGTTGAGCAATTAATATATCATAGTTGGCTAATAATTTATAAGCTTAAACTTTTGAATGAAGGGGTCAAACTAATTATATTTATGAGCTTAAACTTAGCTTCCCTTTGGCAATCTCTTAGGTGAAGATATCAAACTTCTCTGCAAGCTCCTAACAAAAGGGAATTTCATTCCTTTGGGATAACCAATGCAATTTTCAAGCTGTGGCCGGTCCAATAGTAGACTTTGGGATAAAGTTGGACGTTGATAAAAATTGAAATAAGACATCTTTATGTACAAAGATACCTAGACTAAGGGTCAAAGATACCTAGACTAAGGGCGGATAGGCCTATCCACGCACTCATAACAAATAGTATTAAAGCTGATACTTGGTGACCAATGCAACTTTTTGTGCTGGCCATTGTGGTGTAGTAATGTAGGCGCAATGACAAACTTTGGAATAAAATTCGACGTTGATAGAGATTCAAGATAAGATATGTTGATGTAGAAAGATATCTAGATTAAGGGAGAATAAGCCCAATACCAAAGCTCACATGTAAGAGGGAGAATATTATGATGTACATCTGGGTTGCATTAAAGAATTCCCATATTAAAGAGTTAATATGGTGTTAAGTAGTTAATATAACTTAGTTGATCTATAACTCATAAGTTTTTGAGTGAATGTGGTCCAACTATATCTATTGATAGGCTGAAACTTGTGCTGGGATGAAAATATCGAATTTCTCTTATGTGTTCCTAATTAAAAAAAAGGAAAAATATAGAAAATTACCTCGTCTGCCATTGGAGGGCTGCTCTGTTTCTGCAGTCCACTACCGTCATCCAGAGAAAATATTGGGTACCGGACCGGTACCACGTCATTTTTACCCAAGCCTATCACAATGTGACGCTTGTCCTTCCGGGCCCACAATTTTCAGACTTTGCGCGCGTCTCCTCTCTCTCTCTATTTACAGACCTTCGTCTGTTTGCCTCTTTCTCTCTTTGCTCTTCCCGCCGACGGAACACACGGCCGCGACCTCCCCTCCCTCCGACGACCGCAAGTGCCGGACCACTTGACCGAAGCGCGACCTGCACGTTCTTGGGTCTCCAATTCTCGCCATGGACGCTTGCCAGTCCCACACAAACCAACACAACGGCAATCCAAAACCCCTATGTAAGACGTGCCTTTATCTCTCTCCTGAGCTGAGACACGTCCTCGAGCAGCTATGACTGCGGCATTGGAGTCGTATTTTCGATTGCGTTGTCGATGATCGATCGTGGAGTGCAAGCTCCACGGGGCCTTGCCGTCCGCGTCTTTGTTGTTGTGTACAGAGAGATTCGCAGGTTTATGGGGAGGGTTTAAAGAGAGAGAGAACAGAAAGGAGGTGGCGTCGCGGTCGTCGGAGGGTGGCGGTGTCGCGGTGGTGGGAGGGAGGCGACGTCGCAGTCGTCGGAGGGAGGGGAGGTCGTGGCCGTGTGTTCCGTCGACGGGAAGAGCAGAGAGAGAGAAGTGAACCAAACGAAGGTTTGTAAACAGAGAGAGGAGAGGCGCGTGGGGTTTGAAAATTGTGGGCCCGGTAGGACAGGTGTCAGATTGTGATAGGATCGGGTAAAAATGACCTGGTACCGGTCCGGTACCCAATATTTTCTCCCGTCATCCATCTCCTTTGGATTTGACTTTGAGGAAGGGGCTTGTTCTTCTTATCACTTCCACTAGGAGTTTCCAGTACTAATTTATGGAAATAATGGGTAGTCAAGAACCAACAAAATGTCATAAGAACCAACAAACTGTCATTATTATTTGAAATTCTCTGCATTTGGGAAGAGAAGCAACACAGTAAAAAAAGTAACAAAACACAAAAACAAAAACCTACCTTTTCTGCCTTTGAAGGGTTGCTCTGTTACTGCACTACACTGCTATCATCCATCTGCTTTCGATTTGAGTAGAAGGAGAGTGTTGTTCTCCGTCACTTCCATCAGGAATCTCCGGTATTACTTCTTGGAAATAACAGGTAATCAAGAACCAACAAAATGTCATCTTACTGTACAGAAATCTCTGCGCTGGGGAGAGAAGAAACACATAGAAAAGGGAAACCCAAAAACAAAGAAAACTACCTTGCAAGGTTCCCTCATCTCCGCTACTACCATCATCCTTCTCCATCTCGCTTATTTTCACTGGCGCGTGACTTCAAGTGGGAAGGTGGGACAGGATAGGCCACTTTCAGCTTGAGACCAAAGGTTATTTTCACGATACATTTGTTATTTTTGGATCAACTTTTATGATTAAATTTAGTGACATGTGGGATATATATATATATGCTATCCCCGTTTTAATCATTAATTAACCATACGAATTTTTCCTAAGTTGAATATTTGCATTTAATTCTTTGGTCCTTTCTTCTTCTATTTTTCAGATGAGTAATTTTACTCTTCTTGGCAAAAGAAAAAGAATATCCCTTTGCAAAACGGACTTATTTGAAAAGCAAAATGTTTCATTTCCGCGGTGACTTTACTAGGTTAAGGTTGCAAATACCAGAGTCACCGACTTCCTTCTTAGCCCACCGCGGGTCACCGTCTCCGCCGCCGCTGTCCTCCGTCTCAGCACGAGGTGCAGGTAGCCGTCTTCCCCCATAATTTCTTCTCACCGTCCAGTTTGCTGTGGCAAATTGTCGTACACAAGAATCCATTTTTACAGTCATGAAGAACTTGGGAGTTGTTCAGCATCCGGTGTTGTCGGCTGTCTGAAACAATAGATGTAACTAGCAACTTGTATAACTTGATAAAACCGAGGTAATGTGAAGTCATGTCGCGTCGCCCTTGTTAGTGAAGTTGAAGGGCGAGGCATATTTGGGCATTGCCACCTCGGGCTAAACGATGATATTGAGGTGGTCAGCTGCTAGCGCAAGGGTTCGCAGGGTTTCCTTGCTGAGTGTCAGTCGTCGACCTCTGTCCGACGGCGATGCTGGCTGTTGCAGGAGGTTCTTATCTTCTCCTCCTCCTCCTTCTTCGCCTTCCAGTTCCCACCCTTATAATCATTACCTTCGTCGTGTCACCAACGCAACCAATACCAATTTGGGTCGGTTTTCTACCTCGCGATCCCTCTCAAGTATTGCGAGTGTAGACGAGAGCGCCGCATATTCGGGGATAGAAGCGGCATTGGACTCGGTGGTCAAGATTTTCACTGTCTCCAGCAGCCCCAACTACTTGCTTCCCTGGCAGAACAAGCCCCCTCGCGAGACATGGGGTTCTGGTGGGTACCCCTCCTCATGTTGCTCCTTGACCATTGTTGTCCCTCACATCTAATCCATTTCCCTGCTGACTGAACTTTAGGATTTGCTATTCCCGGGAAAAGAATTATTACCAACGCTCACGTAGTTGCAGACCATACCTTTGTTCTCGTGAGAAAGCATGGTTCGCCTACCAAGTATAGGGCACATATCCTGTCTGTTGGTCATGAATGTGATTTGGCTATTCTGGTGGTGGACAGTCAAGAATTCTGGGCGGGCATGAGTTTCTTGGAGCTCGGAGACATTCCGTCTCTCCAAGAAGCTATAGCTGTTGTTGGGTATCCTCAAGGTACTTGCCGCTAAGTTCCCAACCTATATTGCACTATTATCCAAGTAACAAGTTAGCTCTTACTTCACTGTAGGTGGGGACAATATTTCCATAACGAAAGGCGTTGTCTCCAGAGTTGAGCCTACTCAATATGCACATGGTGCGACACAACTTATGGCGATCCAAATTGATGCAGCTATAAACCCGGGAAATAGTGGAGGTCCTGCTCTCATGGATGATAAAGTTGTCGGTGTGGCTTTCCAGAACCTAACTGGTTCTGAGAATATTGGGTGAGTTCTTCTGTTCCTTTTATGATGAGAACATTGTCCATGCTCTATATACCAGATATCTATTGCACTGACCTTGCTTTATTCCCTCTTATCTCATGTAAGCATTTATTCTGCTAGACTTCCTCATACACTTAGAACTTAAGATTATGCTAACCTTTTTATCATGTTGAATTCCAATCAACTCAGTTTGTGTTTTGCGTAAAGCTTCCATACATGAATAATTTCTTTTCTGAATTTCTCCCTGACACTTTCAATTTCATTTGAGTAGAATCAGCTGCTTACTTGTCAATGGGAATGTACTTAATTATACCTTTTAATACTCTTTGTCCAATTTGATTGTTTTCTAGTGTGCATCAAGAACCCCGGATATGTGCTCAAGTTGTTGATTCAAGTTCCAATTGTACTGATAAATATTTTCTATCTTCACACAATCATGTGGATATCTGTCCTGCTTCAAGGAAGGTGAAAGCTATCACCTCGACAGCAAATCACCAACCCTTTTGTATCCTGCCAGTGTTCCTGTGGCTAAAAACCCCTTCTCATAGAGCAACTTCTTAGCATATATATGAGCGTTTGGAGTTGCCTTTGCTGTTGCACTCCTTCTAGCTTCATATGCATGGTTGTGTACCTAGAAAGGCGTCATATGGATACGTAATGAATTATTTTCTTTTAATTGTCATCACAAAACTATATCACTATGAGTACTTCATGCAGATCATCAACATTATATGCCGTAGAATGAATTACCTACATCTTGAAAATCACATTTTTATAGATTTCAACAATTGAATACGAGAGTGTTTAAAGGATAGTTCTCTCTTGCTTGGATTGGTTTTAAGTTACCATCCTTCTAATTAGGTCAATACTTCCACATATTACGGGTAACGTAGGAGTCATAGGCCAGCCAAGGTCGGGTGAGGCATGGGGGAGTGAAATAGAATATGAAACTGTAAGCTCCCAAGCAGTGGTAGGGTCTAATGAGGCTACTATGAAATATTTATTCATGGTGCGAAATTATAGAAGATCCCCTTTAAGATCAAACAATTCCATTGAATTTTCTGGGGGAGCCCAAGCCATCAGTGAGATACCACTCTGGAAGAATTGGGTAGCTGTTGTTAAACCAGGTAGAATACTTTATGAAATGAGTGAAGGGCCCCTTTCCCATATCTATGTAAATGGGCTACCAAGTTCAATGTTAGCCAGATTAGGCAACATTTATATGTTTCCATGCGACAACAATTTGTTATTTGTAACAATTAGTTTTGTTGGTTGGTTAATTGGTCACATTTGTTTCAAAGAATTCTACTTACTTTATACATTACATAGGTCATCAATTTCCCCCACAAGCAACCCCCGGCTTAGGAGGGAGGGTCAACTATTCAATCAAATAATATTGAGCATATTTCCCATTGATTGGTAACTGATAGTGTCGAGTCATCAAAGTTCGGCCACATTAAGATTACCTTTTGGGGAGGTCCGTTTGATATCCAAAAACTGCTCAGCAACGGTCGGACAAGTGGGGAATGTTTCGAAATAGTGAGTAGGTGATTGGAATTGCGAAGAAATTGTGATCACTGTTTTGGAGATATTTCCCCTTGTAATTCTAATAAATTATTTCTCATGGTTCTCCACTAACTTCTTATACTATGGTTTGTAGATACATAATTCCGGTTCCAGTAATCAAACACTTCATTTCTGGTGTTGAAGAAAGAGGGGAATACACGGGATTTTGCTCCCTTGGCT
This sequence comes from Melaleuca alternifolia, assembly GCA_019926035.1. Classification (NCBI taxonomy): domain Eukaryota; kingdom Viridiplantae; phylum Streptophyta; class Magnoliopsida; order Myrtales; family Myrtaceae; genus Melaleuca; species Melaleuca alternifolia. Next base: position 15,400 of record JAGKPW010000211.1, read on the forward strand.
TGTCATGCCAGCCAACTGAAAATTCTCAACTGAGAAGCCACTTCGGGATGCTACCAGAAATGACTGGAGTTCTTGTAAACAAAATCAACCCTCTTTCAGATGCTTATAGGATCCTCAAGAAGGATGATATCATCCTTGCATTTGATGGTGTGCCTGTGGCAAATGATGGAACAAGTATGTTTATAACCTGGCTTTTCATCGTTGTGACACTGGGCTTTTCTAATGGTTTTTGCCTTCGAGTTCTTTTTTTTTGGTGCTTTTTTAGGCATGTGTTTTTGTTGAACCTAATGTTCCTTTTATGCAATGCATGTTGCAGTTCCTTTCCGAAACAGAGAGCGCATTACATTTGATCATTTGGCATCCATGAAGAAGCCCAATGAAACAGCCTTAATTAGAGTTCTTCGGGATGGAAAAGAGAATGAATTCAGCATAGCCCTCCGACCAGTGAGTCATTCTGACATTTTTTTCTTTCAGATTTATGTCTTGGTTATGTTTGCATGATGGCATACATTTGTGAGCAGGTTCTCCTCTTGAATGGCACGTAAAGCCGAATTGAAATATCTAAAAGTATGTTCACATTAGAATATTTCTATAGCAAGAAATAGCAGGCAGATTGATGACCCCTAGTTCACCTTCTGGATTGATGATTTTGGGTTGAGGATGGAGATTTGTTTTCTTTGATTGGCTGGGAGAAACAATTATTTATGCTTATAATGGAATCATATCATTAATGAGCTTATAAAATAGAAGTCATTCTCATGCAAATAGTTAAAGTT
>JAGKPW010000212.1:0-58175 GCA_019926035.1 Melaleuca alternifolia
CCCTAAACACATGGTGGAGTCCTCGGTTACCGAAAAATTAAATGGAGATTCGGTCATTTTTCATTGCACTATTCTCTAGTAGAGGACCTCATCCCGCGCCTGCGGGCCTTTGTGTAGAGGGTTTTGAGAAAAAAAGACATGGGCACTAGGAGTGGATCTTTGAAATCACGAGGTATATTCAACGGTTTCGGTTTTTTCATTCGAAATCTACCAATCGAAATAAGTCTTTATTTCTTAGAATCCAAAACCTATTTTACATACTTTGGAAATTGGAACTATGTCACGAGTTTTATGATTAGTTGCATAGTTTAAATAGATATTACACGGTTGTAGTGAATCATTGCATGCGATGATCACCATTTACTGCTAGAATTTACTGATTACAATTTATATTTAAACACACGAAAAATGTAAAATATTAATAGAGAAAAGTTTCAGTTAGAATAGAGTCGGCAATAGAAGCTCATATTAGTGATTATAAATTATCGCTCAATAGTGGACACTATTGAAATAATAGAATCGTACGAAAACATAAATTAATAAAAACACAAAGACTTTATTTTATGTTTCGAGATTACTTTAGAACAACTTTATCAAATTTTGAAATATGGAATTTACCCTACATATCTTGGAACATGATCGGTTCCTAAAAGTTTTCATTTACCTGCGAACCATGCTCACCCCCTAACATTCGCATGCTATAGACATTTTAGCGAGGGCAACTGTCCCTTTCTTGTAAGGTAGCTCTATTCTTGCTCTCGATCTCTTTCGAGATTTGATTAGAGGACACCGCTTCTTTTAACGCGTTCAAGGATAGGACGATAGTCACGTCAAGTGCCAATAATTCAGTAAAAACAACCACGACAAATGTGCACACCGTCACACCAAACAAGTCTCGATAATTCTCGAGAATCATCCCAACGCTTCGCGAGGAAAACTTTAGAAATTAATCGGGAAGGCTAGGGATAAAAAAAAAATCCCCTAGTAACGTTAGGCAACCCATGTCGCGACACAAATCCAATTTCCGTTCTTCTAATGTTGAGCCAAGGGTAAAGAGGGCTCGCGATGAGGTTGGCTCATCAACTCCGACGGTTTTGACCAACATTACAGTGGAGAGATGCGTCATTACTGCGAGTTTGTGCGCGTGAAAATTGGCCCGGACAATCGCTTTAAAATAAAGAAAACAAAGGGTCTATTTTGCAAAAATGAAAAGGATGAGAGTGGAGCAGTTGAGAAGATGGAAAAATCAGGAGGTGTCTTCGGTTGAGTTGGTTGGTGGAGTGATTTGCTGCGCGGTGGGCCAAAAGTCGTGGACTTTTTCGTTCCGAGTTCGAGGGCAGTAGAAAAGAGGCCTCATCTCTTTTTCCCTTCATCGATTCCCAACCTCATCCTTCCAAAAGTTACTAAGTAAAGGCAAAATAAGAATGACAGCGATATCCATCATGATAGAAGCTCGGTCTCACAGATAATCTCATCGACCGACGAACATGAATCATAACCATGCGGAACGCACACAAACGTTAGACCCCCAGAATCTTTGTTATAATATTCATCAACTCGATCGAATTTGCCGGTCACTGATTGGGGCACGGAGTCGAATTCGAATCGATCTCGGAAGAGCAATTTCGATGGGCTTCGCGATCGATTTGATTCCCCCGGGGTATCCCGAACCAATCCGCGGAAAAGGGTCCTCGAAAGCAGGGGCTCATATTATTCGATCGACTTTTCTGTCCGCTTCACCATCGGTCGTGAGATTCGTAGCCATTAACTACTGTTTCTGCTCATCCAAAGAATCAAAGATCAACGTTAAAAAAGTAAAGAAAGGAAAAAAAAAAAGTGGAGTCGCTTTTATGGAGGACCGTTTCGAAGAGACCCCCACGCCCACGCCCACGCCCACGCACACACGAAATCGCTTTCCTTTCAAGCGAACCCCCAACGCCAATGTTTTTTTTGAATCCATCTCTCGCCGTCACTCATCACCATCCCATTGCGTTCAAGCCTTCGCCCTCACAGCAGACCTCATCCTCTCCCCCCTCACTCCACGTCTCTCAGATCTCGCTCCCCATCCTTCCCTCCTCCATCTCTTAAATACCCAGAAGACCGCTGTTTGAGATCTGCCCACGCGAGATCCAACGACGCCCGCCGGAGAAGGAACGAGGGAGGCTCGGAGCAGAGACCCGGTAGAGATTGGAGCCGAAGGAGGAAGGAGAAGATGTGTTGCGGGAGCAGAGTGTGCATGCTGTGCACGTGCCTGATCCTGGTGGTGGTCCTGATCGGGCTGCTGTTCGGCTTCGGGGTGTTCGACCATGGGTTCCACAAGCTGAAGGACACCATCCACGACGGCGATCCCCACGGCCCCGCGAGTCTCTATGGGGGCGGGCGGCCGTTCCTGGGCTTTGCAGCTCCACCCCACCTTTAGATTGCTTTGGTTTGTCCTCGAATCTCTTGGTTGTTTTCTCTAACTCTGGCGGTGAACCTGCGTTGCCATTTGTTGGGACATTGTCCTTCTGATTCGTGCCGATGATCGTCGTATGGAAAATCAGCAGGTGTACATATGATCATTCTTTGGGTCGAGGGGTCTTGAATGATCTCTGCTTGATGGGATATTTTATTATGGATATTGCATTTGTTTAGGATTTGCTTATTGTCAATACACTCCGATCTGTGCCGCTGAGTTTCTTCACAATTTAGATGCTGCTATGGCGTTAGGCATGAGCTCCCCGTCGGGCTCCATCCACGTCTTTTTGGGGGAGAGGAAAGGGAAAATTGTAAGCAACTGAAGAAAACTTGAGGGTTTGCTCGTGTTACCCACTCAATACTTTAAAATATCCAATTATTTGAGTTTATTTCGGAGAGAGAAAAAAAGAAAGCATTTGTGGGAAATTATAATGTTTTTTGCTTTTCAAATTATCATTTTCTCAACTTTAAGCTCGCATAATTACTTTGGTCGTAATTGATTTTCCATCGATAGATTATTTTCAACGGATCAAGTATTGAAAGGCGATTCGGAAGGTTAATTCATGAAAAATTATTTTTTATTAAAATGAAAAAATGCTTATGGCACGCTTAACAGGTGTTTTGAGTCCACCTGTTAATATTAATTTCGTTTTTATGTGTTGCGCTGGTTGGGGAAAGTGCATGTTGAGAATCGAGATCGATAGGTCACGTTGAAAAGTTCCAAACTAGCTACCAAGCTTTTAAGTATAGGAAACATGTTCTTGGCCTATGCACGTTTAATTTTGAGAGTGAGCCACCGAATGAATCGTGTAACTCAATTATCATATCGTACGGACTGACATGTGTACCAACTCGCACTACTCGACCCACTCCATCTGTTCTCGTAACCGAGCTCGTATAAAGGATCCGTGCCGCAATCCTATCAAAAAGTTTCTTGCATATCTCGGTTCTCGACGCCCAATATGTTTTCATTACTATGTGAAAACACAAGGAATAGGGTGGGAATCCCAGAGGTCTATTTATTTCAGCTGAATTTTCTTGGGAAAATCTTTGCTTAATGGACTTGGCTTGAAAGTGAAAAGGGCAAAAGCGATGGGCGGGCTCAATCAAATGGTTCTCCCACAGCCCATTCTCCCACCGGCCCTATCCGAGTCCGACCCTTTTGCACGTGAGTACCAGATTTCAATCTGATTACACTCGTGAACTAATCCCGTTTATTTTGCCAAAAAAAAAAACAACATAATTCTAAGAAAGATAACTTGTATTATTTGAAATATTTAGTCAATGAAAAAGTATTTTCATTATGAACCGTATCTAAGTATTTTCATTGACAATAAAAATATCTTTCGTTCGATCATTTTTATAATCATTACAAACAACTCATTATTTTAGAAAATGTTACACAACTTTCATCTAGCTTTAATCCGTCTTTTTAACTTCTCGAAAGAGGCTCAACATTCGCCAAATTGAATCATTTTCGGTGGTGAATTTTCGAGGAAACAATGTCATTTCCCCCCCTCCCAAAAATAAATAAATAGCGGTTCACCTTCATAGATATAAAGATCAATCCTTGAGTTTTTCCTTCGTAGTTTTTTGGTCAAATTTTAGTTTGGTTCTTCTTATGGTTGGATGATGTCAAATGTCCATGACTAAAATTATTACGACCTAAGACACATCGAGCCGGTTTGTAATTAATCCTCAATCAAGCGAAGAGTACAGAAGCTCGAATTCAAATTTCGATGAGTGTCCATTTTCTTGAGGCTCATTCTAAGGAAATAGACTTAAGATGTCTCCAGTTAAAATTCAATGTGCATCGGACACGACTATGGACGTGCTCAAGGAATTTTGACCCGTATTGATAAAGAAGAAGAAGAAGAAGAAGCCGGCCTAGAGCTCCGCAAAAGACAAATCCGATTGACCTCGATTTATTAACTCGATCCTTTTTATCTATCCGTTTATAAAGGAAAGAAAGAAAGAGGAAGGAAAAAGAAGGCTTTGGCGCAAGCATTTCCAAAGGCAATTTGGTTAATTCGTGGGGAAAAGAAAATGAGCACATTGGTCGATCATCTCGGATAACGATCCGGGACGCCATTGTTGGGCCCAGCAGAGCCAGAGGCAACTCTCTGCCTCCTCCTCCAAGTCACCCCCTGGCGACTGAACACATATAATAGTCCCACCCCTTCCCCCGACCCGCATTGAGGTCAAGATCGAAACCCAGAAGCAAAGGTGAAGAAGACGAGCCAGCTAAGCAAAGTTCGGAGGAATCGGCGCACGAACTCGGCGAGATTCATTCCTCAATCCCAGCGGCAGCAGCAGCAAGCGAGAAGACCGAGGATGAAGATCACCGTAATGACCGCCGACGAGCAGATCATCTCCTTGGACGTCGATCCTCACGAATCCGTAAACCCTAATCCCGAGATCCTCCTCCTCTTCTCTGTAATCCGCGTGCTTAATTACGCGTTTCGTTTTGCGTGGTGTAGGTGGAAAATGTTAAAGCCCTGCTCGAGGTGGAGGTGCGGGTTCTCCTCCTTTCGCAATCGGTTCTCGGTTAGTTTGTGTCTCTCCGTCCTTTGAGCCGCTCTTAGCTCAGTAATTCTCGGTGCCTTGCTCTTCGCAGACGCGCGTGCCTCTTCAGCAGCAGCAGTTGCTCTATAATGGGAAGGAGATGAGGAACTCTGAGAAGCTGAGCGGTCTGGGCGTTAAGGATGAGGATTTGGTGATGATGGTCTCTGGTGCTGCTTCGAGGTACGTTCGGTTTCTCTTGATTCGCTGCACTCTTTGATGGGGGAGTGGAAGCTGCTGTAGAGTGAGAAGCATTGCTGTCGCGAGTCGTGGATGTTTATTTTGAAGAATTTGGAAGGTTTAAGACTTCGCGTACTCATGTAGGACTGTTTTCTACTTCAATCTTCACAGATTTGACTAACATGGACTGGGCATGCCCAATTAAGATCTTGCCCTGTCTTTCTTCCTTTGTCAGATAAATGACACTTGATCTAGAGCACATAACTCTGCTGCAGTGAGAATTTTGAAACTGAGAGCCTGCTTGTGATTTGATACGAGTGATGTTGATAGTTCACTTACTATTTAATTTTTTAACTCCTTGATTTAGTCGGATAATGCTTTTTTCAGTTTGTTAGTGTAGATAATTAGGTTTGGTGTGATGGCATCCTGATGGTGGAGTGGATTGAGATTAGGACAGGGGGCACTTTGTTTACTGTCTTTCACCATCACAGAGATCAGATGAAATTTCATTTTTGTGTGCTGAGTTTTGCCTTAATGATGTGATGAGGATGACATTATGATTGAGCAGTTCCTTCAATTGTTTCTTTGCAATTATCTTTCGGACTCCGTTATACTACCACCTCTTCCTTAATCTTTTGAGTCATGGGGACCATTTGCTTTCCTTTTTCAATCCTTCCTTTTGTTTGGTTGTTTCTGGTAGGAGCAAGTGGGATGGAGATATATGTGTTTGTTTTTTCCTTTTTCCCCCGTTTTTGTGCAAATACTAGTTCTTACAATGGTTAAAAAATTACAGTGCTGCGGGAAATGAGTTGGGCTTGAATCCTGATGGGTCTGCTGTGAACCCTGCAGCTCTCCAGCAACAACTTCGACAGGATTCTAACATGATGGCACAACTATTTCAGGTAGAATGCTTGTCCATGTCTCTTGAATTTTTTTGGTGTATCTATATGGGGAAAGCATGTTGAATATATGGCACTCTGGTTGAGGAGGTCTCAATCAACCGAGTGCTGCCTGTACAAACTCTTATGAATGATTTGATGCTGGCTTGGATATCTTTGTTGTATGTCACGCTTTTCTTTGGATAATTTCTGTCCCGCATCACTTTAGTGTTGGCCTAAAGGTTCAATGACAACTATTCAAAATCAAAACTCAAGCAACAAGAATTTTCCCAATAATAAATCAAGAAAGCAAATATATTATATGCATAGATATAAAGAGAGTAGGAATAGAGAAAGCTTGCTTGAGTCGATTTATGGTGGTTCAGCACCTGCCTACTTGGCTCTGAAAATTCACTTAGAATATTTTCCAAACCCACTAATCCATTCAAAAAATTACGAAATGTCGGTTGATCATGGACCCAACATTCCATATACAAACTTGATCCCAAGCCTCAAAGGCTTTAGAACATGCACTGAAGTATATCTCTCACCAGACTTGAGGTTATTTGTACAAGAGGTTTATTGTACTTAGATATGCAATAATATATGTGATCTGCTCCCAAGACCCTAGAGGTCTTATTTATGCAAAACAACAACCAAACTAGCCATCAGAGGCACTCCAAATGGTAACTTTCAGACTGTTGCAGCTTCCGGGTGCCTACTCTACTAGTTCCAGTTGCTCACTTATTCCACAGAAAGATCGGGCAACATACAAGCCTCCGGTCGCCTGGTTGGGGAATTTTTTCTGGACTTTTCGTTCATTTTAAGAGTTCCCCTAAAGGCTAAATAAGTGCAGCTAAGGCCAATTTTTGCGGGACTTCCTAAATTGCCGCCAAAGCCTTCATATTTCGATATTCTTTTTTTTTTTTCAAATTTAATCTAGCTTGAAATCATTAATAAGTGATGGCTTTGTAATTATCAAAATACATAGACATTTTTTCCTTCTACATAACACCTTTTCAGTATTTATCTTAAACTGTTTGTTTGGATAAGACTAGTACGTTATTTTTTTTTTGCAAATATGAACTGGTCATTTGTGTTCAGCAGTGAAAGTTCTGGCATAGCTAGATGTTTCATCCTATATTTTTCTGAAGATATTGACATATGGCTTCTCACTTGCTGAATGTAACATCAACTCCCAGACTGATCCTGAGTTTGCACAAGCTCTTCTGGGAAACGATCTAAATAGATTGCAGGATTTTCTAAGGGAGCGCCATCGCCAAAGGTCTGAATTACGAAGGAAACAAGATGAGGAACTTGTGAGTATTACTTTTACCCACAAATGCATTACAAGGTCTCTTTGCAGCTGATACCATGACCTGGACATTACTTTGGGAAACTGTGCAATACACACATTTCTAGTTTCATCTAAGGAAGCTAGCTGTGTTTTCTACCTACTTTTTGTTTTGATAGATCTGAAAAGGATATACATCTCATAATTTTTTTAATGAAATATTGGCCTTGTTTTTATCAATGCTTACTTGGAAGTTTGAGTTTGGTCCTTCATCCTTTTGTTATAGGCCCTTCTACATGCCGATCCTTTTGATGTTGAAGCGCAAAAGAAAATTGAAGCTGCCATTCGTCAGGTAAACTGTAGTAATGTTTAGTTCTGGAAGATCTTTCTCTGAATTCCCCTTCCTTTATCGTGCTGTTTCTTTGTTAAGATTCAAGTTTTTACAATTTATTTTCCAGAAAGGGATTGATGAAAATTGGGCTGCTGCTCTGGAACATAACCCTGAAGCTTTTGCAAGAGTGGTACGTATGATTTCAGGAGTGTATTTTCTACTAGCTTTTTCTCACCCTAATCGTGTATATTTTTATTTTCCAGGTGATGCTGTATGTTGACATGGAGGTCAATAGTGTCCCTTTGAAGGTAGTGTGACAAGGTCAATGATAGAATTCCCTCGTCCTACCATTTCGACATGTCTTAGCTATGAAGATAACTTAAGAATGTAATACTTACTTTCTTATTGACGATTTATGTCATCTGTTGTCTGTCAAAATTTGTTGGATGCATAAATACAAAAATCTGTTCGTCTTCTAAGTTCTGTCATTTTGATATGTTCTCACTCGTTTGCAATTATATTTTGTTAGGCCTTCTTTCCCGAATGATTTCAAAATCCTCACTGTGGAATTGTGTCTACTATTTTCCAGGCTTTTGTTGATAGTGGAGCACAGTCCACCATTATATCAAAGAGTTGTGCAGAGCGTTGTGGGTATGTCTTATCGTTCGTGTTCTCTTTGTATTGTTTTGCCTTTCTCAATTGTTGTCATTCAGTATTTGATGTAGCGGTCTTTGGTTAGTTTGCTGTTGAAGGCAATATAGACCATAGAGAAAGTCAACATTGCCGTTTGCTTTTCTTGCTCAGATTGTTGAGGCTTTTAGATCAGCGGTACAAAGGCATTGCTCATGGAGTTGGTCAATCTGAGATACTGGGTAGAATACACGTAGCTCCGATCAAGGTGAGGGATGGAAGTGTTGGTTTCACATTTGTACATACAATTGCCAGGCGATTTATTTCCTTTTACCAAAACAATTTTTATGCTTAATAGTCTTTTTATTGGCTATCCCGAGGATGGCCAAGACCATCTTTTCCCCGATCCTCCACATGGCAAGATCAAAACCCTGCCAGGGGAAGGACTTTACTTTATCTTATTGAGCATGTTTTTTCTTTGTTGGAGGGACGCTATCAACATGGTTGCAAGGATTTTTGGAGTCAACTAACTTTACACTGTGTTTTTCCTCTTATGTAGATTGGGAATATATTTTATCCATGCTCCTTTTTGGTGCTGGATGCTCCAAACATGGAATTTCTCTTTGGTCTAGATATGCTCCGAAAGCACCAGGTAATTTTTATTTCCATTTTGTACTTATGATATTCGGTATTATGAATCTTGGTTTTATCTTGGATGTTCTGAAAATTACATCAGTCATGATTATACCAGTTATTCAGTTTTTGGCCTTTTTCAATATTGGGTTCTGTTGTGATTTTTGTTATGTAATCAATGGCATGAAATTATGATCATCAAGTTGCTGTTGTTTTCAGTGTATAATTGATTTGAAGGAGAACGTTCTAAGGGTTGGCGGAGGGGAAGTTTCAGTACCATTTTTGCAAGGTCCAGCACTATTGCTAGCTTTGACTTAATTTCTTTGAGATTAAGTTCTTAAATCTGAAAGCTTTTTCTCCTTGACAATTTACTATGAACTGCGGTTGGTTCATCACGGAAACTAGAAAGTGAAATATGCACTTTTTACAGAAAAAGACATACCATCGCGTTTTCTGGATGAGGAGAGGCATGCCAAGCAAGCATCTAGCTCAGGAGCCCCGGTATGTCTCTTTCAATTATAAATTAATGGCTGGATGGTGTCATTCATCTTCTATGATCTTTTGTTTGTATCATGTTTGTGAGATGCGAATTCTCAGTATCAAGCATTGTTTAACGTTTGGCTAGAAATGAGTTGTTTCATCTGTTCTTTTTGATGGAGGAGTCAGTATCATCTGTTTTATTTCAGGCTACAACAGGTGCGACTGATAAGAGTAAAAGCACCGTGCCATCTGGCAGTCATTCTTCAGGTCAGCTTTCGGATCTATATGTACCTGATGCCATTGTTGTCTAAGTCGTGTTAAAATTTCCCTTTTGCTGATTTATGTTTTCAACAAAATATTACTTCACAGGAGCTGCAAACACACCCATTAATACAAGCAAGGTTGGTTCTTGCTATCTACTTTTGTTTTCATTTGCAAATGGCATATCGCTAGGTCTTTCATTTTGTTTATTGCCAGTGGGAAAGTGGTCTCCACATGCAGTTATGTGGGATATGCCATGATATTTGAAACGTGCTTCTAAAATGATAGTTGATGTCCTACAAATGTGACCTTACCGATGTTAATATGTCAAAACTGCTTGGGGGAACGGTTGGGTCCCACTGATCTGGATAGGATAAAAAAACCAATTACCTATGCTCAGCTATGCGCATTTGGCAATCAATCACCAGTTAGGGGCATGTGTATTTGTTAATGCAGGAAGCTGATTTCGAAGTCAAGGTTGCTAAGCTCGTGGAGCTCGGGTTTGGAAGAGATGCAGTGATACAAGCTTTGAAATTCTTTGATGGTAACGAAGAGCAAGCAGCTGCGTATCTCTTTGGGGGCTGAACCAGAACTCGAAGATGGATAATTATTTTTTCACCTCTGACATTTTCTCAATCGTCATGAGAATGCTACTGATTATCATTAAAGTTGATCAATCAAGAGGATGTGTAACTTGTTGGGAATGTTGATTGAACAGTTCCCCATTTTCAGCCACCGATCTCTAGTTTTTGTGATCCAAGCGCATCCATTTTGAATTGATTGTTATGCATTTTTATTTTTCCTTCTTACTCATTTCCCCCCCTCTTGAATGAAGAAATTGAATATCCAAGAGTTTTTGTTCGTTCAGATAATAGCGATCCAAAAGATGTAAAATAAGTGGACAGGTGCTCACAAGGCATAATTATCTGACCAGCACCAGAGTTCCTTCGATCGAGAGTTGATTGCATAGTTTAGTTTTCATTCATGTCATTTGTTTTAGGGTGATTGTGTTATTCCTTGGAACCTATGTGCGGAGATTTGTCCCGGGTAACCGGCAGTTCAATATTGTGATTGAACGATGATGTCTCTCCGCTTATCAATGCTCATCTTTTATTAACTTAATTTTATCTGATACATTCGAACATCGCTAACTTGTGCATATTCGAAAGTTGGTGGGATGGACGGTTGATCTCAAGACTTACATGATTCTGAAAAGGAAAAGAGAAGGGGTTTGAGGGTGACCTAAGCGATAAATTGGTTCGCCCAACCACCAAATGGTCAAGATGGAAATCACTTCAAATGCCTTAAGCAAGAACATTAGGTAGGTGTTGATGAAAAGCGCTCTCTCTCTCTCTCTCTCTCTCTCTCTACATATATTAGATGGAATGAAACCAAAGATCTGAGAACGAGTCGAGAGGATGATAGACCAGGAGGAAACGGAGATGGAGCATGGATTCTCTGAAACTACTGGGATGGGCTAGTTGGGAAGATGCAACTTCTCAAGCGGAAAAAGAAAAAAAAAAAAGGGAAAATTTTCTTCTTGTTCTGGTTCTTCTTGAGGCAGGATCTTTTTCTTCTTCTTCTATTTTGATTTGTCTTCCCTGCTCCGCCCATTCCACTGGTTTCCGGGGTATTCCTCCTTCTCCTCCACCCTCTTCATCTGCTGGGTCAGCTCATCTGGTATGTGATTTTACCATCGTGTTCATCGTATACTCCGAGACGGAAAAGTTCGGCATATGTTTGTCCTGATAACTGTGTCTGATCTAGATCGAGCTGGTTCTGCAACTGAGGATTCATAGTTCTTCGTTTATACCTCTTTCTTGCAAAGATTTGCGTACTGGATTTAGCTGCCTGATGATTTTGCAGGACATTAACGTCAAATAGAATTCGGACAAAAAAGAAAAAAGAAAAAGCCAAACAGGACTGCGATGCAGTCACTTTTAGGTTTTCATCTTGATAATGCTTCAAGTGCCGACAGCATCTTTGACTTTTAGATTTAGCTCACCAGAGATCAGAAGTCGATTGATGAGCTCCTTCTGATCATCTACTCTACAGGGAATCTTCTTTTTTCCAGGAAATTGTTGCAGAAATCTATTAGTCTCTGTTTTCTCTGAGTCTCTGACGGCAATGGATCTTGTTCTGAGAACCCATTTCCACTAATCTCTTTGCTTAGTAATGTTGCATCATCTTGTTACTACAGACTTGCGGGCCGCAAGGGGATGACTTTGCAAGCTCGAATTGCATGCGCAAAATTATGACACCCAGTTATATTTCTAGATTGTGTTTGGGTTTGACTTCAAGGGCAGAAATAACGCAACAAAACCGAGCACTAGTTTAGATTGAAGATTGGCTCCTCCACCATTTCCACGATCTGGATCTATACTTCCTTTTTATTAGCCAGTAAACTTATAATACATAAAAGAAAATCCCATTCTTTTCCCCCCAAATAAACGAAATACTTCGTTCACACTTGCTAGAAAGGGAAACAGAAATCATTGTCTCTGAAAAATCACTATAACCCAATGAGAAAAGTGAAGGCCAGAGCCAGCTACCATTAGAGCCACTTTAGCTTGCCAAACCCTAAATCTTCCTTCTTGTTGTCATGTTCACTGGTGCTTCACAGCCGGGGGCTCCTCACATAGTGCACACCATCTGACCAGATCAATCGTCCAAACACATAATCAACGGGCTTGCTAGCAACATTAGGTTTCAACACCACCTTGAATTCCTTCTCTTCATCAGACCTTTCGAACACCAGGCTCCTCGGTTGGACAGAGACCGACACTCGTGCTGGTGCCTTAATGCGCACATGGTACGTGCCAGGGGTGCCCACATTCCTCACCCTTCTTGTGACCACCACGGTGCCATTGAGATCCGGGACAGTGATAGAGGGGTAGTTCATATCCACCGTATTAAAATGTTTGGGGCATGTGTGAGTACCATTGGTGAATAGTCTCAGCTGGGATTCATTGTGACCTCGAGCGCATAGGAAGTCCAAGTAGTCATTGGTTGTCAGGTCATACACTACACGAGACTGGGGTCCATTGCACGGTTTGGCCGAATATGTCCAGCTCCATAGGAAAATGGAGTAGCCTTTGTTGGGCAAGAATAGAAAAATAACACGTATTGGGAGAAAATACATTACACTGTTTGTTTCAATCAGAAAGAAAACAAGAGAGATGAAAACAAGAATATATAAGGAGGTGAGGTACGACGAACCGAATCTCCTTAAGACGACTAGTTCCTGCTCACGGTGCTAAGCAGCTTCACGAACTTCGCCTCCCAAGATACAACACCTCGAACCCATTTGGAATAGCACTTTGCAAACAGGTCTCTGTAGAACACTTCTACCAGCACACTTGGAGAGAACTTGAGGAGAGGAGTGATGTGAGTTACAAGTAAATGAAAGAAGAATGAGAACTCTTTCTATTTATAGAGATTTCAAAGAAAAAGAGTTCACGAATCTAATAATTACAACCATTAATCAAATACATGAACAAGAAGATACATGAACAGATAGAGTTCATGAATCTTAATAAATACAATACATGAACAGAAAAGATACGTGAATCCAAGATATGCATGAACTCAAGCGACGTATTTCATTTAATGAGATACATGAACTGAACTTCAAAATACATGAATAATGAGATACATGAACTGATGCGACGTATCTCATTTAATATGATACATTAATCCATCAACCGTAATAATTATAACAATCCCCCACATTGATGGATCAACATAATTTTTGACTCGAGGAATTCCAAGTGTGCTTGTGGAAATAAACTGCATCAAGATAGGTAGCTTTCGCTTTGAACCTTCTTTAGTGAAAGCCTATCGGACATAGTTAACTAGTCGGTGGACATAGCCTTGAACCGCCAATTGTTAGTGTAAGCCCAGACAATAAACCTCACGCAGAGTACCTCCAAATCAAGATTGGTTCTCGGTTGCGTTCATTATTTCGGCCCTGAACCTCTCAGGATTCATGCGTGCTATTAGAAAATCTCACCTTGAAAGATTTTCACAAAGTCGGCCAGCTCCACGCATATAGGTGCATTCCTATGGAAGGTATCCTACCATACCTCACTTGGATATTAAAATCCAAGATATAGAAATCATTAAACGCAAAGCATACCCTAAAAACGCTGTAGGAAGCACTGTTGCATCCTAGGAACGAGAGACAGTGCTCACCCTAAGGTTAGAATTTCCAGAATTTGCGTTGTCCTATTGAATCTAGTCCATGTGATATCCAATCGCATAGGTTAGGTTTTCACCATGTAATCTCTTTATTGTATTAAGGCTTTTAACCCCATTCCCCTCGATGCGCAGATTAATTGCTCTCTCGACAAACCTTTTGTCAACGGATCCGCAATATTTTCTTTTGACTTTACAAAGTCTAAAGAAATTATTCAATTTGAGAGCAATTGCCTCATAGTATTATGTCTACGACGAATGTGTCTAGACTTACCATTATAGATTACATTATGCCCCCTAGCAATCGCTGCTTGATTGTCACAGTGAATGCATACTGTAGACACAGGTTTTGGCCATATCGGAATATCCTCTAGAAAGTTTCGAAGCCACTCTGTTTCTTCAGCAGCTTTGTCTAAAGCAATAAACTCTGATTCCATTGTGGAGCGCGCTATTAGAGTTTGTTTTGAGGATTTCCATGATACCGCGCCACCTCCTAGCGTGAATACATATCCGCTAGTCGATTTTGATTAATTGGAATTTGAAATCCAGTTGGCATCACTATAGCCTTCTAAAATAGCTGGATAATTGTCATATTGTAAGATCATATTTTTGGTCTTTTGTAAATAACCCAATACTTTCAAAAGAGCATTCCAATGTTCATGACCAGGATAACTTGTATATCGACTCAATTTTTCCATTGAGTGCGCAATATCTGGTCTTTTGCAATTCATGATGTACATGATGCTACCGATTATTTGAGAGTACTCCATCTGTCGAATACTATTTCCAGTATTTTTTCTTAGAATTAGGTGCGGAAGAAAATGATTATTCGCATCTTTAATGCTGAATCCTTTAAACCTCTCAATTACCTTTTCAATGTAATGAGATTGTGTTAAATCTAAGCCATCAGAATTTCTTAGAATTTTGATGCCGAGTATAACATTTGCAACACCTAAATCTTTCATCTCAAAATTTTTCTTGAGAATATCCTTGGTAATTTTGATAACTTCAGTGTTATCTCCAAAAATCAACAAGTCATCGATATAGAGACAAACTAGTACATATCCAACTGAAGTGGATTTAAAGTACACACATTTGTTACACTCATTGATTCTAAATTCACTTTGGATCATTACCCAGTCAAACTTCTCATGCCATTGTTTAGGAGCTTGTTTAAGAAGTTTACACACATTGTGTTCTTGTCCTTTAAACTTGAACCCTTCAGGTTGTTCCATGTAAATCTCCTCATTGAGATCACCATTTAGAAATACAGTCTTTACATCCATTTGATGTATCTGCGTATAGCGAAGCTATAGCAATCAACATCCTAACAGATGTTATTCTTGTTACAGGTGAATAAGTATCAAAGTAGTCTAGACCTTCTTTTTGTTTAAACCCTTTGGCAACAAGCTGCGCTTTGTACTTATCTATGGAACCATCAACTTTTAACTTTATTTTAAAGATCTATTTACATCCAATTGGTTTATTTCCTGGTGGAAGATCAACCAATTCCCAAGTGTGATTACTTAGGATAAAATCAATTTCACTATCAACAGCTTTCTTTCAATAAGGAGCATCTTGAGTTGACATTGCCTCTTGAAAAGTTTGAGGCTCCCTTTCTAACATATATGTTAGAAAATCAGGTTCGAAAGATTTTTCAATTCGCGACCTCTTGCTTCGTCGAAGTTCAGCTTCTTCGTCATCAATTTCTTTATTCTCAGATTCCAATATTTTAGATCTCTTCTGAGAAGGTTCATCTTGAATTCTTTTCGCAGGAAATATATCCTCAAAGCATCCCTTGATTCTAAGATCGTATTGGCATGGACTTCTGCACTTTCAGATTTATAAATCAGAAATTTGTATGCACTGCTAGTTTGAGCATAACCGATGAATATGCAATCCACCGTATTAGGTCCCAACCGAGCTTGTTTAGCAGGAGGAATTGCCACCTTGGCAAGACACCCCCACACTTTTAGAAAATTGTAAGATGGTAATCTTTCATTCCATAACTCATATGGTGTCTTACCTGTCTTCTTGTGGGGTACTTTATTAAGTATATAATTCGCAGTTAGAACTGCCTCCTCCCACAAGTTCTGAGGTAATCCCGAACTTAAAAGCATGGCATTAGCCATCTCTTTTAGAGTTCTGTTCTTCCGTTCAACAATTCCGTTTTGTTGTGGAGTATAAGGTGCAGTCGTTTGGAGAATTATTCCCAGATTAGCACATAGCTCCTTTAAATTGGAAGAACTATATTCTCCTCCTCTATTAGACCTAAGCACTTTGATTCATTTATCAAGTTGATTTTTAACCTCATTTCTATACTTGATAAAGATGCTCATGGCCTCATCTTTGCTAGTTAACAGATAAACATAGCAAAGAGGTTCACTTTTTCTTTCAACCGATTTGAAAGTTTTCTTAGCAAACTTAGCTTCAACATAAGTTTCACGCTTGTAATAGGCATCCAACTCAAATTTTGGAATTAGCCCCAAGTTTGCTATCTTTTTCATTGTACCATAATTTACATGTCCTAATCTACCATGCCATAGATAAGGAGACTCAACAATGTATACTAAAGACTTCTCTTTATTTATAGTCTTTGGGTACAAGAATTTATAATTTTCATCAATAACAGCCACATTGGCTTTGAATAAATCATTATACAAGTACCCTTTCCCTACACATTGGCTTTGAATAAATCATTATTTGACCAGATTCAGCGTGGTCAAATAAAAGAACATCTTCTTTTGCCACTGCTTGAAGCCTACACCAGAGAATTTCTCTGGTTTCTCATTCGGTGTTACTGGAGTGGGTGGGGATAAGGCCGTGTTCTTCCCAGGTATGCTACCCACACGGCAAGCTCCTTGCTCAAGCCTCAAGGGTATGCCTTTTAGGGAACTGAGTAGGACCTTAGCCAATGGAAACCAAGAACTTTTAGCCCCACGTTAGAACCATATGAAGCTGCATCTCTTAGAGGCTTTTACCAGGCTAGGAAGAAGAGGGGAAGTGTTTAGGGAAACATGGTTTCAAAGAGAGGATTCTCACAAACTCGGATCTCTTGATCTTATTCACAACACACCTCGCCTTATATAGACGATTACAAGTCACTGTTGCTACAGTGCTACGTGCTTTCTATAGTACTTTTACTGTTTGCACAGTGCTAAACAGTATTACACTCCGTGATTGCTACAATGATCTATAGTGCAATCCGTGGCAGCATAGTGAATACTTAATTCGGACGACTGTGTCCGATACAACAACTATATTCGCAAGAATTCTAATGATAACTCCAAAGAATTCTTTGTCAAGAAAATCATGTAATACCGCCTGAAGCCTGGCCGGTACACTCAGATAATGTCTCATGGGATTCCAATAATCCCAAGGAATCAGTCAAAGAAGCCCTGGAAATCTACTAATTGGAGCATCCTGAAGATATTCCATCATCATCCAACACTCAGCCAGATCGATATGCTTCCAGCATATTCCAAGATTCCCAAGACCCATGGGCTGCCTATGGGCCATTTTCTGACCCATTCCATGGAAGTTCCACAAGGCTACCTCACTTGGTAGAAGAAGAAATCGAAGCCATGATAAGAGATTTTAAAAGACAGAAAGACGACCCAGCCTTCTATCTTGGAGAATCCTCCTCCACACAAGTAGAAGAAGCTGATCTTTCTCTCTCATAGATCAACACAGATTTGCAATCATATCTTGATCCGCAAAATTGGCCCCAGCCAACAATGCCGCGTGAAGAGACCCCGCCATTAGACTCCTTAGCACATCTTTCCTACTGGGAATGAATCTTAAGCATCAGTACTTCCACTCATCAGATAAGACAAGAAGAACCTAAAGACTCAGATGGCTCTGGCTCTAATGATAACATTGAAGAACCTATCCGCCACGAGTATCGAGACTTGCTTGTATCGCATACAATTCGAATATGTTTGTCTTTAGTATGGTTGTTGTATTGGACACAGTTGTCCGAATGAAGTGTTCACTATGCTGTCACGGATTGCACTGTAGATCACTGTAGCAGTCACAGAGTGTAATATTGTTTAGCACTGTGCAAACAGTAAAGTGCTGTAGAAAGCACTGTAGCACTGTAGCAACAGTGACTTGTAATCGTCTATATAAGGCGAGGTGTGTTGCGAATAAAATCAGGAAATCCGAGTTTGTGAGAATCCTCTCTCTGAAACCATGTTTCTTTAAACACTTCCCCTCTTCTTCCTAGCCTGGTAAAAGTCTCTAGGAGATGTAGCTTCATCTGGTTTTAACGTGGGGCTAAAAGTTCTTGGTTAAAATCCTTCCATCCAAATATTCTGAACCAATTTCTGTCATAGCCATGATAGACACTGGTGCTCATGCCTCCCTCCTTGATCCCAAAATCCTCCCAGGAAAATATTGGAAACCACATATCCGATATTTCACTTATGCCTCTGGAGATACCTTTTCAGCCAAAGTTCGTTCTAATCCCATCTCCATTCAGATATTTCCCCAGTGTTCCATCACTACTCAAATTCTTGGCTGTCCTCTTCCAGAAAAGGATCTCATTATCGGATGGGATATTTTATCTCAACTTCCTAAACTCAAAATCATCAGTGGAAAAGGTCTTAAATTTAAAGACTCTTTTAAAGAGTTCACCAGCATCCAAAGATTCTTCTCCATTGAAATGAGTATCCTTGATCCTATCATGCAAAGCCTTTTGAACTCATGTGCGAACAGCCATGCAGAATTCTCTCAGAAATGCCCACACCCTTTGTGGCAAAACTCTCAGTTCTTTGTTCGCCTTCCGTTCAAAAATAATGAAGATATCAACCCGACCAAAGCCACTCATCCGGGTATGAATCCTGATCATCTTGCTCTTGCTCAAAAGGAGTGCCTTGAACTTCAACAGCAAGGACTCATTGAACTCTCAGACTCACAGTGGGCTTGCCAAGCCTTCTATGTCAATAAGCGAGCTGAGCAAACCAGAGGAAAGTTACGGTTAGTTATAAATTACCAGCCTCTTAATGTTTTCCTCAAAGATGACAAATTTCCGTTGCCTTCAAAAAGCTCCCTTTTTGCTAGCCTCACGAAAGCCAGAATTTATTCTAAGTTTGATCTTAAGGCAGGCTTTTGGCAACTTGGCATTCATCCTGAACGACAGATCCAAAACTGGATTCTGTATTCCAAATCACCATTACCAGTGGAAAGTCCTTCCTTTTGGCCTTAAAACAGCTCCTTCTCTCTTCCAAAAAGCCATGTGCCAAATTTTCAGTCCAATCCTGGACACTGCAGCCATTTACATTGATGACATATTGCTCTACAGCCCTGACGAGCAATCTCATGGCCAGCTCCTCCAGAAATTCATTGATATCATCCAAAAATATGGTATCATGCTATCTCAAAAGAAAATGGTTATTGCCCAGACCAAAATTGAATTTCTTGGTATGAATCTTGATCATGGCACATATCATCCGAATCCACACATTGCCCAGGAATTGCTCAAATTCCCAAATGAGAAATTAACTGTCAATGAAGTCCAGATTTTTCTTGGGATAATTAATTATCTCAGAGATTTTGTTCCCCATATTGCCAAATTTCTCATTCCTCTTCAGAAAATGCTGAAAAAACATGCTCCTCCATGGAGTAAGGAACAAACTGAAGCAGTTGTTAAGCTCAAAGAGCTCATGCAAGACCTTCCTCCTCTTCAGATTCCTTCCACGGGCAAAAGAATTCTTCAAACAGATGCCAGTGATGAATATTGGGCAGCAGTTTTGCTTGAAGAAATCAATGACAAGCGCCACATCTGCGCTTATGGAAGTGGTAAATTCTCTCCAGCTGAACTCCATTACCACTCTACTTTCAAAGAAATTCTTGCAGTCAAGAATGGCATCAAGAAGTTCGAATTTCATCTTATCGGTTACCACTTTTTGGTAGAATCCGATATGGCCTCTTTTCCTCAAATGATGAAATTTAAACAAAAACAGATTCCTCATGCACAGCTTTTGCGTTGGTCAGAATGGTTTTCAAAATATTCTTTTGATGTCAAATACATCCCAGGAAAGAAAAATGTTCTTGCAGATTTTCTTTCCAGACCAAAAGCTCCTCTTGAAATTAACATGTATGTTAAAAATCTCAGATTTGGTGCATATAGAGTCCAGAACATGCCCCGTTTTAATTCCCGATTAGAATATCCTCCTGATATTCGAACTGCCATTCAAGAGAATAGACTTGCTCGAAGTCTTCCAGACCTCCTACAGGCCCAAGAATACGCCATTTTTGCTAATCATGGTGGTCTATTGCTCAAACCCGCTGGACTCCATCCAGAATACCCTTTCATTCATCCACTTTGTTGGGATCCAGATGAAGAATTTCCTGAAGCTCTCAAATGGTTTCTTTGGTATTTATGTAATGCATATACCATTGCCATTCAGTTTCCTACTGAAAAGATCTTTCGAGCTCTCACTGAAACTCTTCGTTTCCAGAATCACACCAGACATGAACTTAAACACTTGTTCTCATTTCTGGAATGGTTTATGCCTCTCATGGCATGGAGACCTCTTTTTGGCTCCGAGAATAGAAAATCCCGACCTGAACCCATGAGGCACACAATTGTCATATTCCATCGACCATGGACATTCATTCTGCCTTCAGGAGATCATTCCACATATCCAGATTCACATACATGTGAATACAGGCCCCAAGTCCATCTCCAGAAACACCAGGTATATAAAACCCTTTCTCGCACTATTGCAGCTGATGAATCTTCTTACAGGGAATTGCAAAGGCTCTTGTGCCAAGAAAATCGAGTCATTCCTCCAGAACTATGGCCTTCACATTTTGAACCAGTCACATGGGAATCCTATGGTCCTTCTGAATCCATCCGAGAAGCACTCAGAATCTACAGAATTGATCATCCTTTTGAAGAACAAGCTGAAGCTTCTAGTTCGAGCAATGCAGCAGACCCATGGGAAGGACCTTGGTCTCAAGACCCTTGGGATTATGGCATCTATAATTCCATTCGTACACCTCCGTGTTCTGATGAAGAGTTAGAAAGGCTCATTCGACAATTCAGACTTCAGAAAGATGGACCACCAGTTTTCCCAGGCGAATCGTCACATGCTCATGAAGACCTCTCCCTCAGTCAAATTGATACTGACTTACATCAAGGCAGACATGTCGAAAATTGGCCTCAGCCAATTTTACCGACTGAATCATCTCAGCCGTTGCAAGTTTCTTCCTATTCCCCAGGACCAGCTCCAGATTCACCATCATACCTACCATACTGGAGAGAAATAGAAGAATCCAGCACACTCCCTCCTGATGACACTCCTCCCAGTGTGTGGACCCTAGCTACGGAAGAAAATTTCGAACAAGAATTAGCTAGGAGACTTGAAGCAAGACTTGAAGCGACAGCAATTAAATCCTCCTCCGAAGAAGACTAGTTGTCCGCAGTGTGCAGCCTACTCTACACCCTGTAAAAAATGTAAAAGTCGTGTGTGCTTGTTGTGTGTGCTTGTCAGATAGAAAAGTCTCTGCATTTGCGGCTTTCCCGCGAAATGTTTTCGTCAAAAGTACTGTTCAGTACTGTAGAAGCACTGTTCTGCACTGTAGACGTACTGTTCAGCACTGTAGCAGCACTGTACAAATAGTAAAAGCACTATGGCAACAGTCGGTTGCATCGTCTATATAAGACGGATATGTTGTGTGATCAATAAGACAGGCCGGAGACTACTCTCTCTCGGATTTCTCTCAACCTTCTCCATGATCTTCTAAACTCCCTCTTTCTTCTTCTTCCTAGCCTGGTAAAAACCTCTAGGAACTGCAGCATCTCTCATCTTGTCTAACACAAAGCTAGCGATCCGTTCTCATCTTCAGGAAAGGCTGTTAGTCTCCTAAAAGGCAGACCCTGTGAGGCTTGAGCGTGTGATGCTCGCCTGTGTGGGTTAGCATACCTGGGGACGACGCAGCTCTCTCTCCTGCACCTTTGGTATCAGAGCATCATCTCGAAGAGACATACCTGTCTGCTGTTCAACATGCTGAATAATGTTGATTTTGGCTCTTTGTGCGTGAGGACAATTTTTTGCAAAATGTCCTATTTTGTTGCAGACATAACACCGAGTTGACTTTTTGTGTTTGGAGCCTGTTTTGGAGGATGAAGAAGTCTTGTGCTTTCGTCGGAGAAATCTCTTTTTCCGAAACCGTCTGTGTAGGATCCTGTCATCCTGAAGATGAAATTTCCGAAAGTGCTTCTTTTTCTTGGACCTTCGGCAATGATGACACTCACAAGAGTGATCTCGGGGGCACTTGATTTTCAGATAGTCTTTAGAACAGACTTTGTCAAGATGACGGCTTTCTTTGAGAAATTCCTTAAAAGCTCGCTTTCTGGAACACAGTTCTTCTAGGCTGTTATGAATTTCTTGCTGTAACTGGCCTAGACTAGCTGAAGCAACTGTAAGGTTCTTTGCAAGAAGAGCTTTTTCAACTGACTGGCTAAGTTCTTTAGGGATGGAATTGAGGAACACTTGCTTTAAGTTAGGATCTGCTCCTAAAGCATAAAAGAGCTTAAGCATGTCTTGGAAATGCCGATTTAGATCTTTCCTTTTAAGAGAACAGCATTTTCTTTCAAAGAATTCTCGTCTCTGGTGTTCGAGAATATCTTGTGGATTTCCACAGAAGAAAAGATGCATGGCATAGATGTTGTCTTTAAAATTCGTAGAGACAAGAAATGTGAGCTGGTCTGGCTCAGGAATAGTGTGCCACCAGTTTTTCAGACTACCGGTGAACTTGGAAACAAATTCCAAGAGGATGTCATAATGACTTTCTCTAGTGAGGTTCTGAGTGATTAGCCAGGAATGAAACTCTTGAAAACGATCAGGCCACTTATGATATGGAATATCATCAAGTGTAAAAAACTTAGAACCTGAACTTTGACTGGCTGGGAATGAAGGAGATGGTTCACTGGGGAACTCAACATCAGGCTCAGAAGAGGGTTCTTCTTTCATAGGTTCAGTCATCATCAAAGGAGGGATGCTGAAACTACTGGAAGAAGATGGGGTTTGTGGAAGAGAATCCGGAAGGGAGTATTCTGGATCAGATGCGACACTGGATGGAGGAGAGTCAAAGGCTGCAATTATAGGAGTAGGTGGTACTGAGGTTGGAAGAGAGTCAGAATCAGAGGTCTGTGTAGAAAGGGTCTTGAGAAAAGACTCAATCGGATTGGAAATCATCATTTGATTAAAGGGTTCAGGTTCGGGTGGAGCAGTGGGAACAGGATTAGATGTCTGTGGTGCTTTGTCTGTTTCTTTCTGTTTCCCTTTTCTGTGCATTTCTTGAATAATGCGTTTGAGTCGGGAAGGGTCAGATCTGTCAGGCTCAGATGAGACAGAAAAGAAAGTGGAAGGAGCAGTGTGTCGTGGCTGTTGTGGAGTAAAAAGACTGAAAAGGGGAGTTGAACTAGAAGGTTTAGGAAAAGGGGTACCTTCCTGGAGAAAAGCTATTTGTTTCTTTAGCTTTTCTATTTCTGGTTTTGGATCATCAAGATAGGAAGAAAGAGTTCTTCCCTGTTCAAGATCTGAAAGCTTCTGCTTAAAATCTCTGAGCATTTTCTGAACAGTGTTATGATGCACCGCAAGATCTTTATGAACACTGTCAATCTTGGCATCAATAACCTTAAAAGCTTCGTTCTGAGATAAAATGGTCTCAGATTGCCAATTTAAAACAGCATCAGCAGGGGCTGTGACATGTGCACCGACTGGAGTGGTGATTTTGGGCACATGATGGTATCGGCGACTTGTATCAACAAATTCTTGGGGCTCAGGAAATTTGAGGGATGATTCGTCTTTTCTCAAAGGAGGGAAATCACTTGGCTGAAACATGCAGATACTGGGTGGTGCTGGTAGTAGAGAACTTTCTTGAGCTTCTTCACAGTAAGCAGTAGGAAGGGTCAATGGGTAAGAATGTTTCTTAACCCATTTTTGGATTGGTTTATAAAAAGGTGAAACAACAGATTTTTTTGGTTTTTTGGGTGCTGGAAGAGGTGAAGGGGGTGGAGTCTGAGGGACTTGGGTGGTAGAGGAATCATAAGAAGGACTTCCATAGGACACCAAGAACTGATATCCTTTTTCGTCACCAAGAGGACCAACAGAAGGGTCTTTATTAAGATACCTTTGGAAAAGAGGGTCTTTCCGCTTGGTCTTTCGTCGGGACGTTTGTACTGGATCTACCTCATCAGGAGAGTTGAGGCAGTAAGAGCACTGGCACCAAGGATCCCAAAAACAATGACCATAGTGGTCTTTGTAGTGATGAACAGGATGTCCATCAGCCTTAAAAAACTCAACAAGCTGCTTCGGATCATCTTCTTCAGGAACTGGATCTGGAACACATGGATCGATCATAAAAAGTGTAGGAAAAATCGGGGGAGTTTCTTCTTTTCCCTTTGAAAACTTGATCTGAACGATGCCATCTTTTTTCCGAATAAATTCGGAGTCTGTGGAGTGCACTGGTTTATTGCTCTGGTGGAGTTGCTCGTAATTTGTTATCCAAGTCTCTGGCAAGAGCTTGGTTAACTTCACCTTTGGTATCAGAGCCATGGATTTGCTTTGTGTTCTCATGATGAGCAGATATCGTGCGCCTAGTAGGTATTCCTAGTTGGAACTATCCAGTGCAAAGAAGAAGAAGATTTCTTCATCCTCATGGAAACATCTCCAGTTGTGATTGACGCCCCCGTCTCTCTACAGTCATTTCCATCTTCTTCTGAGTTTCGTGTGTCCAATGCCTCGAAGATCGATTTCCTCTATGAAGTTACTCAAACAGAGGAAACTCGTATTTCTGAAACCCATCTCCCTCTCATGAACCCTTACTCTGCTTTTGCCAAACCATCATCTTCGTTCTCACCCATTCGCTCCATTAAACAGCTTATCCGCCATACACCAGCCCAAGCTAAGGAGTATGTTCAGTCCTCAAAGTTTGATCAGCACCCTATCCCAGCTACTGATCAAGAGTACTTTGTTACCCTCCAGATTCCTCCAGAGTTTCCACGACAATGGTCTCAACAGGGTTATACCCATATCCATTATGGTGCAGTTCGTCTAGCTCTTACTTTTCATGGTCGAAAAGGTCTTCCTGTTGTTGCTAGAATGGCTCTTTTGGATACAAGGTTCTTAGAGTACCAGCATGCTTGTATAGGCACGGTTCAAACCACTCTAAATGCTGGCATAGTCTTTGTAACCCTTTATCCAAACTTCAATATTGCTCTTTCAGACCCTCAGTTGCTCTCTTTCTTGAAAGTTCAACTCCAGCTCACTGGAGCCCCTCAAGTTTCTGATTCTGTGGCAGCAACTCTCCACTACCAGTTGGTATATCGAGTTCAGAATCATGCTCTAGATCTAAACTTCCACGGGAACCAAGATGCCTTGTTCATCTCTCTTGAGAATGACCAAGCCTCATGCATCCATGTGACCAAAGGTGCAGGAGAGAGAGCTGCGTCGTCCCCAGGTATGCTAACCCACACAGGCGAGCATCACACGCTCAAGCCTCACAGGGTCTGCCTTTTAGGAGACTAACAGCCTTTCCTGAAGATGAGAACGGATCGCTAGCTTTGTGTTAGACAAGATGAGAGATGCTGCAGTTCCTAGAGGTTTTTACCAGGCTAGGAAGAAGAAGAAAGAGGGAGTTTAGAAGATCATGGACATTCATTCTGCCTACTCTCTCTCGGATTTCTCTCAACCTTCTCCATGATCTTCTAAACTCCCTCTTTCTTCTTCTTCCTAGCCTGGTAAAAACCTCTAGGAACTGCAGCATCTCTCATCTTGTCTAACACAAAGCTAGCGATCTGTTCTCATCTCCAGGAAAGGCTGTTAGTCTCCTAAAAGGCAGACCCTGTGAGGCTTGAGCGTGTGATGCTCGCCTGTGTGGGTTAGCATACCTGGGGACGACGCAGCTCTCTCTCCTGCACCTTTGGTATCAGAGCATCATCTCGAAGAGACATACCTGTCTGCTGTTCAACATGCTGAATAATGTTGATTTTGGCTCTTTGTGCGTGAGGACAATTTTTTGCAAAATGTCCTATTTTGTTGCAGACATAACACCGAGTTGACTTTTTGTGTTTGGAGCCTGTTTTGGAGGATGAAGAAGTCTTGTGCTTTCGTCGGAGAAATCTCTTTTTCCGAAACCGTCTGTGTAGGATCCTGTCATCCTGAAGATGAAATTTCCGAAAGTGCTTCTTTTTCTTGGACCTTCGGCAATGATGACACTCACAAGAGTGATCTCGGGGGCACTTGATTTTCAGATAGTCTTTAGAACAGACTTTGTCAAGATGACGGCTTTCTTTGAGAAATTCCTTAAAAGCTCGCTTTCTGGAACACAGTTCTTCTAGGCTGTTATGAATTTCTTGCTGTAACTGGCCTAGACTAGCTGAAGCAACTGTAAGGTTCTTTGCAAGAAGAGCTTTTTCAACTGACTGGCTAAGTTCTTTAGGGATGGAATTGAGGAACACTTGCTTTAAGTTAGGATCTGCTCCTAAAGCATAAAAGAGCTTAAGCATGTCTTGGAAATGCCGATTTAGATCTTTCCTTTTAAGAGAACAGCATTTTCTTTCAAAGAATTCTCGTCTCTGGTGTTCGAGAATATCTTGTGGATTTCCACAGAAGAAAAGATGCATGGCATAGATGTTGTCTTTAAAATTCGTAGAGACAAGAAATGTGAGCTGGTCTGGCTCAGGAATAGTGTGCCACCAGTTTTTCAGACTACCGGTGAACTTGGAAACAAATTCCAAGAGGATGTCATAATGACTTTCTCTAGTGAGGTTCTGAGTGATTAGCCAGGAATGAAACTCTTGAAAACGATCAGGCCACTTATGATATGGAATATCATCAAGTGTAAAAAACTTAGAACCTGAACTTTGACTGGCTGGGAATGAAGGAGATGCTTCACTGGGGAACTCAACATCAGGCTCAGAAGAGGGTTCTTCTTTCATAGGTTCAGTCATCATCAAAGGAGGGATGCTGAAACTACTGGAAGAAGATGGGGTTTGTGGAAGAGAATCCGGAAGGGAGTATTCTAGATCAGATGCGACACTGGATGGAGGAGAGTCAAAGGCTGCAATTATAGGAGTAGGTGGTACTGAGGTTGGAAGAGAGTCAGAATCAGAGGTCTGTGTAGAAAGGGTGTGGGTAGCATAACTGGGCAGAACACGGCTAGCCAGCGGAAACCAAGAACTTTTAGCCCCACGTTAAAACCAGATGAAGTTTGGTCATTCTCGAGGGAGATGAACAAGGCATCTTCGTTGCCATGGAAGTTCAGGTCGAGTGCATGGTTCTGCACACGATACACCATTTGGTAGTGGAGGGTTGCTGCAACAGAGTCTGCAGTCTGTGGAGCTCCTGTGAGCTGAAGTTGGACCTTCAGGAACGAGAAGAGTTGTGGATCTGTAAGAGCAACATTAAAATTTGGATAGAGAGTAACAAAGACCGTGCCAGCATTTAGGGTAGTTTGCACTGTCCCTATGCAAGCATGTTGGTACTCTAAGAACCTTGTATCTAAAAGTGCCATTTTGGCAACTACAGGGAGACCCTTCCTTCCGTGGAAGGTAAGAGTAAGACGAACTGCACCGTAGTGCATGTGAGTGAAACCCTGCTGTGCCCACTGTCGAGGGAACTCAGGGGGTATCTGAAGGGTAACAAAGTATTCCTTGTCTGTGGCAGGAATGGGGTGTTGGTCGAACTTGGATGACTGGATATATTCCTTAACTTGAGGGGGAGTATGTCGGATGGGCTGTTTAATGGAGCGGATAGGGGAAAAGGATGATGATGGTTTTGCAAAAGTGGAGTATGGATTCATGAGATGTAGCTGGGTTTCTGAGATTCTAGTGTCTTCGGTCTAAGTGACCTCATACAGGAAGTCAATCTTTGAAGCATTGAAGATGAAGGTGAATGAGTAAGGGAAACGAGTGCATTGAGAACTGTTGGAGAATCACTCATACTGTGGATCATCTTCTTCGTCGCACTGGATAGTTCCAACTAGGAACACCTACTAGGCGCATGAATCAACTGCATTCTAACGTGAAGTGAGGCTCTGATACCAACTGGAGTTCTTCCCAGGTATGCTACCCACACGTCGAGCTCTAACAGAAACACTCAGAGCACAAGATCATCGACGCCACAAGTTAAAACATTTATTTTCATTGTTAAATTGGTTTATGCCCCTCAGCACTTGGCGCCAAACATTCGATGCAGAAAACCAACGTGGTTGACCAGAACCTAAAAGAAACACCATTATCCTTTTCCATCGACCATGGACATTCATTCACCCAACAGGAGATCATGGGAAAAGACCATCATCTATAGGAATAAGTTCCTATAGACCGTAGCATCATTTACAAAAACATTATGTGTATAAAACCTTTTCGAGTTGCATCTCATCCAATCCACAGGCTTACAGAGAACTCCAAAGAATTCTTTGTCAAGAAAATCATGTAATACCGCCTGAAGCCTGGCCACTACACTCAGATAATGTCTCATGGGATTCCAATATGTTGCCTGTTGAACCATTCCTCTAGAAACTGAACCAAATGCCATTTGGCCTGTACTATTATGAAAACCAGTACTGGGTATATTAGTCAAGTGACTTGTACCCACACCACCAAAATTGGTGTCAGCCGAAAGGCTCGCAGCATTAGCTACTCCAATACTGGGCAATGAGGTCGAAACCTCACCGATCGGAACGATAGGAGTGTCACCAGCAATATATGAACGTTGATAGGTGCTTGAGTGTTATCAGCCATCTCAACTTTCTGAAAAAATAAACAAACAGTAAATAATTGTCTTAAGATTGTTGGGCAAGAATAGAAAAATAACACGTATCGGGAGAAAATACGTTACACTGTTTGTTTTAATTAGAAAGAAAACAAGAGAGATGAAAACAAGAATACACAAAGAGGTGAGGTACGACGAACCGAATCTTTTTAAGACGATTAGTTCCTGCCCACGGTGCTAAGCAGCTTCACGAACTTCGCCTCTCAAGATACAACACCTCAAACCCGTTTGGAATAGCACTTTGCAAACAGGTCTCTGTTGAACACTTCTTGAAACCAACACACTTGGAGAGAACTTGAGGAGATGAGTGATGTGAGTTACAAGTGAATGAAAAAAGAATGAGAACTCTCTCTATTTATAGAGATTTTGAAGAAAAAGAGTTCACGAACCTAATAATTATAGCCATTAATCAAATACATGAACAAGAAGATACATGAACGGATATAGTTCATGAATCTTAATAAATACAATACATGAACAAAAAAAATACGTGAATCCAAGATATACATCTGAGGCGACGTATTTCGTTTAATATGATACGTTGATCCATTAGCCGTAATAATTATAACAGCCTTGACGAAAAATGAATCGAGCACCGGCTCTACCTTGTTGTCTCGTGTTCTTGCTGTGTAATGGTTAAAGTTACAATCAAAGGCAAAAGAAAGAAGTAGGAATCTGGTTGCTGTCGGCATAACAGTAAAAGAAATCAAAAGAGAAAACACTAGAAGACATATTACCGGTTGTCATAATTGCTGATCTTATCGCGGCTGGACTCCAACTGGGATAGAGGGTTTTGAGGAGACCAACGACGCCAGTCACATGAGGACAGGACATCGCGGTGCCCGAAAGCGCATTGAAAGGCGTTTTACGCTTGTCGAAATCTAGACCTGTTGGACCAACTGCCCAGTGAATAAGCAGCGATGATGTTCACTCCTGGTGCAGTAATGTCGGGCTGAAGTACACCAACGAGAATTCAAAAGAGAAAGAAGTAGGAATCTGGTTGCTGTCGGCATAACAGTAAAAGAAATCAAAAGAGAAAACACTAGAAGACATATTACCGGTTGTCATAATTGCTGATCTTATCGCGGCTGGACTCCAACTGGGATAGAGGGTTTTGAGGAGACCAACGACGCCAGTCACATGAGGACAGGACATCGCGGTGCCCGAAAGCGCATTGAAAGGCGTTTTACGCTTGTCGAAATCTAGACCTGTTGGACCAACTGCCCAGTGAATAAGCAGCGATGATGTTCACTCCTGGTGCAGTAATGTCGGGCTGAAGTACACCAACGAGAATTAGATGTTTTGGCATAGGAATTTAACAGTTTACAGTAGTTGATTAATCAAAAAGCACAAAGATGCCTTCGGAAACTTTACCAACGAAGTAATATATACCTTCAGGATTGCTGGCTCGATGGGGTTCGGTCCCCTGGATGAGAAGGATGCCATAAATGGAGCTGGTGTCGTGTTTAACACTGTCTTCGCGCGAGTAACGAAAGCCCTAGGAAATCTGAGGCAGACCCGTGCACGCGTGTGCACAGAGAAGTAAAAGCATATATCAGAATGTGAGAAAATCCTAAAAAGAGGGAAAAAATCCCAGAAATAGGGTTGTCAGCAGGTGAATGATAAAAGACGAAACTGCTTAGAAAATTTACTTCTTGGAGTTGATGTAACTGAATAGAATTTTCCCATCCGCAAAGGAGATCTCAGCAGCGGGAAGAATATAAGCTTGAGCTTCAAAAATAGCATTCCCAATCTCATCATCATTAGGCGAAACCATCCCAACAGCACCTGCAAGCAAAGCTTGCTGACCAGCGGATGCATCGTCAATGCACACCAAGATCTTCCCTTTCACCTTCTTGGGGTCAAGGGTTCCAGCCATGCATTGCGAACTGCAACAATTCAAGCAATACTCAGACTTCCCACAAAGGTTTACTTAAAATGTACTATACAGAAGTGGATATGACTGAGAAGTAGAAAATATTTTGGAAAATATCAGCAAATTAAACTCACGCGTATGCGGCCGATGCATTTGCGGCCTTTGCATCTGCGCTGCTGATTAGTGGATAGAATTTATTTGATGGCAACCCGTTGGCTGAAAGGCTCGATCCCTTTCAGAAAATTCAAAAAATAGAGTAGACGTTAGTATGAAGAAAAGCCTTAACTATTTGAACCCCAAGGACCTACGAAGGGGAAATGAACAGAAACTGAAATTTAGATCTACGCGAGCTGAAGAAAGAAGTTCTTTGAGGGCAGCATAATCGACTTAACAAGTTTAGTCGTTACGCTGCACGGACTCAAAATCCATTGTAGGAGTAGGACGACTTGGGAGCTCATCTGCATACGAGAGAAGTCTAATACCTTTAGGTGCTGCTTGTCTCCAAGAGCAACATAGGACGTGAATTCCCGGTCAATCGTGCTTGCAGCAGCGGTGATTATCCACGGAGCAACATTAGTCACAGTCCCAGCTTCAGGCCCATCGTTGCCGGCAGAGCAAACCACCACAATCCCATTCCTAGCCGCATGGAAGGATCCAATGGCAATTGAATCCACGAAAAATTCAGCTGGAAACCCGTCTAAAGACAGTGATAGAACATCGACGCCATCACTTATCGCAGCATCAAAGCCTACTAAGATATCCGCGTCAAAGCACTCATCAAGACCGATTGGAGGCCAGCACAGTCTGTATGCTGCCACACGGGCCCTTGGAGATCCTCCCTTAGCGGTTCCATTGCCATGCCCAAAAACACTCGCTCCTGGGACAAAGCTCCCCCCTGCTGTCGACAGAGTGTGAGACCCGTGACTGGAGTGATCCCGTGCCGTGTAGAATGTGTAGTTAAGATGTCCAGCAAATGCAGCATAACCTTTGTTGAAGTATCTCGCTCCTATCAGCTTCCTTAGTGTAGAGAAATGGGAGATTGGATTCACTAAGTTGGGAAAGTCTCGGGAAACAATTGTTCAAGGTTCATCAACTTAAATTTGATCTTTTATGTCTAACACCGCGAAATTAATCATTGTGACATGATAGAAGAGCACACATAGAAAATAAAGAATTCCGAGGGTTGTAAGCAAAATCCTTAAATATAAGTAAAATTAGAAGCTCTAATGTTTCTAGAGAACACGACCTTTCTATGATAAGACCTGCAAAAGGAAAGCCGTAATTTCATGCAGGGTTGTAAAACTCCTCAAACAGGGTAAACTTTTGCAGATTAAACGATATTGCAGAAGATAAGGGTAATAATGATCATCTTATAACGACGACACAGAATCACGAGCTTTGCTTCAACAAGCAATATTAGCCATGAGAACAATGTAAATGCAAGAGGGTACAGGAAACATGTGTGAGCTCCTGATGTTCTCGAAGATGCAAAAAGTCAATATCATAGCTTGCTGAACAGTAAACAAGTGCTAGGTGGATGGGCCATTGCATGTAATAATTGAACATAAGATAGCCGAGCAGATCGAGGGCTCACATTGTCATTGATCAAGTTGACTAGGTTTGTGTACTTTTGCTATGTGATATGGCTGAGAGGAGAACCATTTATTTCTGTAATAATTCTAAAGTCGCGTCCTTTCTTATAAAATTCAACCTTTTGAAGTTATGCTTCGATAAAAATTTATAATATTCAATTGAAAAATGGTGCAAATGACAACTTTAAATTAACAAGTTTTTGTATAGACTGACCCTATTTCTTTGAATTGTTCTGTTATAAGTCATTGTCATTGTCATTGTCATTGCCCACAACCAAGGACTTTCTGATATAACTGGTCTTTTGGATTGGCGCGCAAGTAAGGACTGCAACATCTTTCTCGTGAACCATTGCCAGTATAGGCGATTATTCGTATAGTTATACGAACAGTAGTTCTCATTAAACCAGCAAAAATACACTTTTCTCCTTTCTGCCGGAAAAACTAATATTGTTAAAAATAATTCTGAAGAACACATGACAAACAAGTCAACTAAAACAAATAAATTGATTTATCCATGGAAACACTTGGAACTAAACTCAGCGAAGCAAGGAAGAGGAGGAAATTCTTTGGTAGGAATCAAACCTGTTGCAAAAAAATCCATCTTTTATGCCCCGCTGACAGATTCCGCGCCACTTTTAAGGGATTGGGCCCATCCCTTCGTCGTTAAAGCTCTTCGATTCTGGCCAAACACCTTTAGAGAAAATGAAAAGAGCAACCTTAGGCATCTCCATCAAAATATCGAAAAGGAAATCATCTGACAAAATCACAGTGTGATGCGTATATTGGGCCCAATGGAAGCAAATCATTTCGTGAACTGTGAAGATTTATATCCCGAGATCCTTCTACGTTCCCAGAAGCTTTTCCATGTAAAAAAGTTATGAACCCTTTTTCTATAAGGACAATGAGACCAATGGTTTTGATTTACTGAGTAAAACCCAGAAAAGTCGAAAAGCACGAATTCAGTAAGAATTTTTTCATGCTTTGTCAGAAAATGACAGAAGTTTTATCCCTGGAGAATTCTCAATCATTGATCGTCTCAATTTTTTTACCAATCTCCTGATCTCATGAAACTCCATGAAAAATGGATAAGAGGACGTTTTTCTTGACTTGGCTGCTTATAATTTTTCTGATATGAGCAAATAAGCTTTATGGTCTCACTTTTGTTTACCCCGTGTGCAGAAGATGCTGATCTAGAAATGACATGGTCAAGTCAGCACAGTAATGCTTGACGCAGCAGAATTGTTGTGGTCAACTTCATGAACTCATTAATGATCACGAGACAAAAATTTTCTCCTCCAGTAAATCAGGCTCCCAAAACTCATGCAACTAAAGCAAATTCAGGGGTCAAGGGCGATATGCTGATAAGTGTATTTAAACCAATTTAACTAGAAGAAAGCAAAATAAAAGAAAAATAATTCGATAGTTGAATTAAACAAAGAACTCCACAATCCCAGATGTAATGAAAAGTACCTTCGTCAAGGTTGCCGATGATTGTATCTTCACCAAACCTAGCCTTCCTAAAGATGGAACTCTTATGAATCACTCCATTTTTCTCTAGCCCCAAGAATTGCCATGACCTTGTCGTGTGCAATTTCTTTCCTTTGCTTAGAAACACAGACAAGACATCTAGGTTATCTGCATCAAGAGACAAACGATGAATTCCACAGATAGAAAAGAGGAAAGCAGAGCAGCATTCTCTTGGCTTCTCAGACCACTCATCAAACGCATAAATCAAAATCGCATAACAATATAGCCAAACTCTCACTGGCAATGTCTGCCGCTTCTTCCTCTTCGAGAAGCGCAGCGAAACCATTGATGTGATGAGTGTACGAATAGAAAATTGCCTCCTGAGCCTTCTCATTGCTGTACGAATAAGTTGAAGGACAGAACAAAAAAATCACATTTTACCAGGATTGAGGAAAAAACTACGAGTTTCATGCTTGTGAAGTATAAGTTCGAACTATACCTTCCCAAGTACGATCCGAGTAGATCATAATGAGAATTGGTCGCACTTTCAATATCTATTGTAGTCGGTTCTGGACCGTGTGTATGAGATCCCAAGTACACGATGTAAGGCTAAAGCCGAAAGAAAGGAGAAAAAAATGAGGCTATTGAAAAGCAAACGCCTATGAAAGTACTTAAATATAAAACCACGTCTTCACCTAACGGTTTAAGCTTTTAGGACAGTTAGCTGTGGTCCTACAAAAATTCACATGGTATCAGAGCAGGAGGTCATGGGTTCAAATCTTGCCAGACCCCTACTGCCTCCCCAAAAAAATATTTCCACACTTAGTACTGGCAAAAAGACCAGACTAAGCGTGAGGGGGAGTATGAAAGTACTTAAATATAAAACCACGTCTTCACCTAACGGCTTAAGCTTTTAGGACAGTTGGCTGTGGTCTTACAAAAATTCACAACGCCCAGAGATGATCAAACTAAGAAGTAGAGTGAGGGACAATATCGATAGAAATCAAAGGAACCACCGTAAAGAAAACAAAAAACATTTTGGGATAAGTGCACTGAAAGAACTAAAACTTATAATGAAATAACAATTGGAAATTGATACTTTCAATATATACAATCAAGTTATAAAACTTGTTAAATTGGTGTAATCAACTCTAACTCCATTTGAACTTGGGAAAATGATGACGCAACTTATATATAGCTAAAACGACTTGTTTTGGCTAAATGGGCCAGCATTGGTGGGGTGATGGCCGGCAAACCTCGCTGACAGAAGGGAGGGCCCAGGCCCTCTTTAAAAATCTTGGCAAGGGCTAGCCAAATTTGGTGAGGGCGGCTATGGGTTCTTGCTTGGTTTTTCCCCCTTTTATTTGAATTACCTTTTTTAAAATTCAATTAAAATGAAATATAAGTTAAAACATGAAATTCGTATCAAAACAATTTCACTTTAACCTTGTTTTACCCACGTTAGCAGCACATAGGAGAGAGAAAAAAAAGTCATGTAAGCATTTTCCGTTAGCTAAGTTGTAGGAAGTCAACAAAATGATTTAATTAAGTCAATTTGATAGATTTTGAGGTTTGATTATACTTTTAAAAGTTTTAGAACTCAATTGCAAAACTTTCAGTATATTTATCTCAATAAGTTTGAAAAAAAATCCAGATAAAAGATGAGGAAAATAAACCATTCTACGAAAAGAATTGGTTTCAAAACTGAAAACTTTCAAGGTTTAAAAATAAGGGACATGTGCACTAGAAGTTCTAAAACTTGTAGCGAAAGTGCAAGTGAGTCCTAAAACTTGCAAAAAGTGCAAATAAGTCCTAAAACTTGTAATTTTCGTTCATTTTAGTCCTTCTGTTAACGCCGTCCACTTAGTCTCACGGAAAATGCCGACGTGGCTTTTTTTATTATTAGTATCTCTCTCCTACATGGCAGCTAACGTCCATTGCATTGTCCACATCTTCAAAACGACGTAGTTTTCGTACCTTGCGTGCCCTAAATCAAAGACAACACGGCATCGTTTTCTCCTCCTCTTCATCTCCCTCGTCAATTAAAGAACTCGACGAAGCCCCAAATCCACGAAGAATCGAAGAACCCTAAATCGAAGAAGCCCCAAATCCACGAAGAAGCGAAGAACCCTAAATCGAAAAAGCCTCAAATTGAAGGACCCTAAAATCGTCGTTCCTTCTTCGTCGAAGATAGCAAGCAAAGAAGGTTGCAGATACCTTCTTCATCGATCGGTAGTTTGCTCGAGCTCGAGCTGTCTGAGGAAACTTTGATTTCTGTAAGTCATTCGGTCGAAGTGATTGCAAGCAAACATTTACTGTAAACCCTAGATTATTATTTCGTTACGTACCTTTGTTGGTTGGCATTCAACCTCTCTCATTCGTGTGTTGAATCAAGGTTGTCTCATTCGTTATAGGTCCAATGGCCAACAATAGAGTCCCTATTACTTGTTACTTTGGAGGTAAACTTCAAATTGGACCACCCTTCAAATATATCGGTGGAAAGGTCAATGTTGTTGAAATAGACTTAAATAACACTTCATTGTCTTATATAACTAGAATTATTGAGGTTTTAGGCGGGCGCAAGCTAGAAAAGCTTTATTATAGAGTTCCCAGAAGTATTACTGTTGATAATTGTCTTAGAAAACTGTGGGACAACTTTGCTATGGTAGATCTCTTTTATCGGCATCTGCATTCTTACCTTATTGAAATATATATACAATATGTTGATGATGAAGAGATTATTACTGAGAAAGAGGGTAGTGGTGATGGGAATCAGGTTGAGAAGGAGGAGGGTGCTGGTAATGTGAATCAAGTTGAGGAGGATGAGGAGGGTGTTGGGAATCAGGTTGAGGAGGAGGAGGGTACTGGTGATGTGAATCAAGTTGAGGAGGAGGAGGAGGGTGATGGGAATCAGGTTGAGGAGGAGATGAGTGATTATGATGTACGTAATTTGGTATATGCGGAACACTCAAGTGATGGTGATCATATTGAATTGCTTGAAGTAAGAAACAAGTTGAAAGAATTTCCAATGGTGCATAGGCCCATAACTGAGGTTAACATCAACACAATCGGTACTTCCCAATCGGAGGTTAACTTCCCAACAAAGTCAGCAACTTGTTCTCGGTCTGTGGATGATTCTGGGCATCATTCATAGGAGGAAGAAAGTCTTCATTCCAGCTCAGATGATGAGGGTGAAGAGGAGGAAGACATGGTTTCGAGAAGGGAAAATAGGTTCCCATCGTATAGTAGTGAAGGTCAAAGCAATCCAGAATTTGTTGTTGGCATGACATTTGGAAATGCAAATGAGTTTAAAGAGGCAATTTTAAGGTATTCAGTGGCTGCGCAAAGAACTATCAGGTATACCAAGAATACTAC
Source organism: Melaleuca alternifolia (assembly GCA_019926035.1). Taxonomy (NCBI): domain Eukaryota; kingdom Viridiplantae; phylum Streptophyta; class Magnoliopsida; order Myrtales; family Myrtaceae; genus Melaleuca; species Melaleuca alternifolia. The sequence goes on from JAGKPW010000212.1 coordinate 37,006, forward strand.
TAACTTTATAAGAGCAAGGTGTGCGCAAAGAAACTGTAAGTGGATGATTTTGGTATTCTTGACAGCAAGACCAGATCATTTCATTTGAAAAAGTACATTGATGAGCATGTATGCAGCATCACATTTGATAACAAGAGAGTAACAAGTGCTTATTTAGCCAAACATTACATGACTCTGATTGCTGTAATGCCTAATATCAAGGCACTGGAGTTGAAAAATCTAGTAAGGGAACAACTATGGGTGAATGTTATTGTAAGTCAATGTAGAAGAACAAAGTTAAAAGTGACGAAGGTATTGCAAGGTAATTATAAGAAGGAGTATGGTTAGATGTGGGATTACTTGGCGGAGTTTCATAGGACAAGTCCCACAAGCACTTTTAAAATGAAAGTTGAACGGCCTCTACCAGATTCCCTTCCATTATTTGATAGGGCTTACTGTTGCTTCGATTCTTGTAGGAAATGATTTTTGGTAGGATGTAGAAAGATTGTTGGACTTAATGGATGTTTTTTGAGAGGTTTAATCAAGGGTGGATTGTTGTGTGCCATAGGCAGAGATGCCAATAATCAAATGTTTTCAGTGGCATGGGCAGTAGTGAGAATTGAAAATAAGGATTCATGGAGTTGGTTTATCGAGTTGCTGAGGTCGGACCTCGATGTGGACGATGGCAATGGTTGGGCATTGATTAGTGACCAACAAAATGTATGTGCATTATCAATCATCTTGAAATTGTTTGTGACACTTTATGTATTATCAATTCTAATGTTCTTCGTTTTGTTGTATGTATTTGTTAGGGTCTTATTCCTGCAGTTAGTGAACTTTTGCCAAGAGAAAAACATCGGATGTGTGCAAGGCATATATATTGGGGAAGAAAGTATAGATGACTACAGTTGATGAGACAATTTTGGAAATGTGCCAAGAGTACTTACATGACAGATTTTGAGCTGCATAGGCAAAGGTTGAAGGAATTGACTCCACAAGGTTATGATGATCTATTCTACACCAAGCCAAAACACTGGTGTAAGGCCTTCTTTGACATCACTATAAAATGTGATGTCGTTGATAATAATCTAAGTGAAACTTTCAATGGTAGGTGTGTTGAAGCAAGGTGTAAAGCCATTGTGAGTATGTTAGAGGACATTAGAATCATGGTTATGAATAGAATGTATAGTCAAAGGGATGCATGTGCTAAGTGGGCAAGAAATTATGGTCCAAGGATTGTGCATAAGTTAAATCAGAATACATCTGCTAGTAGGTACTGTCATTTGATATGGAATGGAAATCATGGATATGAGATTATAGAAGGTTCTGACAAAAATGTGGTAGACTTAAATTTAAAGAATTGTTCTTGTAGATATTGGAATGTTAGTGGAATTCTATGTTGCCATGTCATATGTGCAATAAATCACAAGCAAAATGATCTGGGTGAATACTTAGCCGAGTGTTATAATAAGGATAAGTATCTGAGTGCCTATCAGTTCATGATGCCTCCCGTGAGAGGAGAGAAGTTTTGGGAAAAAACCAACAAAGATTCTGTTCAACCCCCACCAGTGAAGAAGATGCTTGGAAGGCCAAAAAAAGGCAGAAGAAAGGAACCAATTGAATTGGTAAGAGGTGACAGAATGACCAAAGAAGGTAGGCAAATGACTTGTTCTGCTTGCAATGTAGTTGGACATAATTGCAAAGGATGTCCATTGAAAAAGGTATTTTTTTTCATGTTGATAATATGTTTGCTACATTAACATGTTGTCAATATAAATGACTTGTTCTACTTAATTATGCTTTTAGGCCAATGCTCAAACCAATGCCAATGCACTAGTTACAACTGAAGGAGGATCTACATGTCAAACTATTGCTTCTGCTTAGGGATCAGCACAATGTGCTGAGCAGACCAGCGCTCTTGATTCTTTTTCTAGTATGGCCAATGCTTTAGATGACATCACTATTGATCAAGGACAGGGATGTTCTACTCAGGCCAGTGTAATAGCTCAAGATAAAGCTAAGAAAATCCCTGTGAGTAATACATAATCACTTAATCCCTATGCATTTATGCGTTGTCATTTGATTTTGATTCTTATATGTAATTTTTTTTCCAGTATAAGAGACGTGCAAATGAAAAGGAAATGCAAGGGCAAGCACGACTGAAGAAAATGAAAATGGTTTGTACAAACTATTTGACAAATCTTACAATGCATTGTCACTTGATGTTTTAACACTTTATGATAATAATATGTTGGTTTTTATGTAGTCTGAAACACATGGTGCAAGATTATTCGAGAGCTAATGATGCAAATGCGCCATTTCATCAATCACAACCTTAAGCTAGTTCTCAACCTCAACCAGTAAGGACTTCTGTTCGAAGACATGTTGCTGGAAAGTTCAAGGTGCCATCACAGCCTCAACCAGAACCAGTAAGGACTTCCCCGCCAAGGCATGTTGATATAAAGGCAAAGGTGCCATCAAAACCTCAGGCAAGCTCTCAACCTTCATCAACTAGAGTATCTACTCGAAGTCATGTTGCTGCAAAGGTGAAGGTGCCATCACAGCCATAAAAACCACAGGCAAGCTCTCAACCTCATTTAGTAAGGACTTCAACTCGAAGTCATGTTGCTGGAAAGTTCAAGGTGCCATCACAACCATCACAGCCTCAACCAAAACCATCACAGCCTCAACCAGAACCAGTAAGGACTTCCCTGCGAAGGCATGTTGCTGTAAAGGCAAAGGCGCTATCAAAACCGCAGACAAGCTTCCAACCTCCTCAAAAAGCCGTTGCTGTGGAGGCAAAGGCGGCATCCTAGTCTCAGACAAGCTTCCATCAATCAGCAAAGGCGCCGTCAATCTCCGTGAATCCAAAACATATAAGGAAAAGCTCGAGAATTCAAAATCAACTGAAGGCCAATCCTTCAGGAAAACCAGAGTTCGTAGATTTGGGTTGATTATGTTATGCTTTCTTTTCTTGTGGATAAATATTGTCTTGGTGTAGTTTTTTGTTTCCACCAATTCCCTCGAAGTCATGATGTAATGGTGGATATTTGGTGTCCTTGTAAGATGGAGTCATGATCAATAAAGTAAGCCAGATTATTATATAAGCTTTCCTCATTTTTTATCAATCTTATGATGGTTACATTGAAGAAACTAGCAAGCACAAGGTGTACACTTATATTTTGCTGCATTTGCCTACTATTCTTAAAAACAGAGTACTATGGAACAGAGTAATATGGAACACATTCATCTCATTAATCAACAACCAGGCTTACAAACTTACAAACACAGTACTGTGGAAGCCTTAGAAGCTTTCCACCAAGTCTCATGTCACATATAATCGATATAACAATATAGCAGATACATAACATAAATGCTATTTGATATAGCATCTTTTCTTTCTTCACTCGTTTAAGCTCCTCCTTGAAACGTCTATGCTTCGCCTTTTGTGTTTTAACTTCAGCTAACAATGAGCTCACTTCAACCTCATCACCCATCGATTGGCTTGACTGGCACAATGCTCGATTCCTTTCAAGGAGGTCGACTATCATGTCCCTTGCTTGATCTGATATCTTTGGATTGACCCACATGAAGAAATTACAACAATCCGGACTATCAAATTTAGCACATCCATGAAACCTTCTCCCTGCATTTTTCCTAGTCTTTGCCATGAGAAGTGGCGATTTCAGCCCACAATAGCAAGTGAGATGTGACTCCACCTTTGTAGGACATGCCCCACTTGATTCAGATGTTGCCGACTTCAATCTTCTTGTTGCCATTCTTTAATAAACAAAACACACTAAATGAGAAACCCATTCTTCATTTGCGCATTCAACAAAGAGACTAGCCAAAATGAAGAAAACAAATAACATTGCAACAAGAGAAGTGATTTTTGCTTGCAATCACTTCGACAAGATGACTTACAGAAATCAAGGTTCCTTCGGACTCACCTTGACGGGAAGACTTTCAGCATTAAAGATATGTCAGACACCACAGTGGACGGCTCGTGCTCGAGCAGACTGCCGATCGACGAAGAAGGTATCTGCAACCTTCTTTGCTGGCTGTCTTCATGAAGAAGGAACGACAATTTTAGGGTTTCTTCGATTTAGGGTTCTTCACTTCTTCGTGGATTTGGGGCTTCGTCAAGTTCTTCAGTTGATGAGGGAGACGAAGAGGATGAGAGGAACGACGCCGTGTTGTCTTTGATTTAGGGCACGCGAGGTACGAAAACTACGTCGTTTTGAAGGCGTGGACAATGCAATGGACGTTAGTTGCCATGTAGGAGAGAGATACTAATAAAAAAAGCCACGTTAGTATTTTCCGTGAGACTAAGTAGACGGCGTTAACGGAAGGACTAAAATGAACGACAATGACAAGTTTTAGGACTTATTTGAACTTTTTGCAAGTTTTAGGACTCACTTGCACTTTCGCTCCCTAAAAATAACAAGTTGAAAAAAAGATATTATTTTTGCATATAGCAAGGCAAAAAGTGAGCATCACCTTTTTCAAGGCAAAGGCGGGTGAATGCACCAGACATGCAAGCAGGATTGAGAGGAGAAGATGGGGATGAGAGGAGAGCCCCATCGCTCTCTGCCTCCTCTGCAACTTAAAACAAACTCGATTATGATACAAATTCCTCTGTTTTCAGACGAGAACTGCAAGTGAAGCGTCTTGCTCTGCCTTCCCCTGGTTTTAAATCTCTGCTTCGCCTGTTTATGGAAGAAAATCTTTGACGTGAAAATAGTGAAGTTTCCTTCATTACCTGTTGATACCGCCATTAGCAATGTGTGGATTATGTGGAAGGATTTCGGGTTTCCTTCTGTTGATTTTAAGCAAGATCATTATGCAGTTATGAACTGTGAGTGTGATTACGGTAGGAAAGCAATATGATTTGATGCTCATCACCAAATTTACCGTGTCCAAAAGGGGGAAGGGGGAGTAGGGATGTGAAAGACCAATCCTTATTTTGTATGGTTGACGTGATCTTATGCTTTCAAATTTGGGAATTTACCTGTTTTACTGAAAGATGATCCCGAGTGAATATTGTGTTTGACCGAAATAGTCACTAAAGTCTGAAAAGATGAGAACCGGAGTAAGCATTTGCATCTCGCATGCCACTTTCTAAGGCCATGATCGGGGTGCTTTTGAGTTTTGCTGTTTTCTTTCTCTCGTTTTGGCTTATAGGCAGTCTTGTTGTAAAGACTATTAATGCTAGTGTGCTTCCTTATAGGGGACTCGGTTTCTAAAGTTTTTGTGTATCTTAATGTTGATTAAGTTCCGTCAAAGCGTGTCTATTTGTTTCCTTATGCTCAATTGAAAAAGAAATCGGTTGAGATCGCCAAATAATCTTTTATAGCTAGTTATCTTGTAAATACTAGAAATACTAGTTATCGTACCATTAGGTTCAAATGTTATATCTTCACCCGATTTTATTATCGATTAAATTTCGGCAAAATTTTGTGTATCTTTGTGTTGATTAAATTTCGTCAAAGCATATACATCCGTTTCCTTATGCTACATTGATAAGAATAATCCTATCTGAAAGTGCCACAGAACCAGTTAATCAATTTCGGTAAAAGATGTTTTGCGATCAGTTAAATTTCAATCGAATTATTTTTTGGCATACTAGTGGGTCTTGTTGGGGTTTATTCTGAGCATAATAAAGGGGCTTCTTCTCAAAACAGTCTACTCTTGGGGTTTGACTTCCGCAACGCTAACGATGGTGGCATGAAAGACCTTCTTCCCCAGCGCCGTCGTCAAGCAAGCTGCTCCGATTCTAGCCCTGGTCACCACCAGATGGCTCTTGTCTATGTCTATTGTTGTAAATTAATGCGGAAAATTAGCCAGTATCTTGTAATTTACGTCAACGCGAAATCGTCAGAGAAGTAAACGAGAAATAATAAGACACCGAAAATTTACGTGGTTCGGTCCGAAAATTGGAGAATCGGAACAGATTCCACAGGAAGAGCCAGCAGCAAATAATCCACTATAATCGAAGAATCAAATTACAATTGCTCAATACGCTCGTGTTTTTCGTACCTAGATTATACCCAATCTCAAGTGTTTATAATAAACAACTCAATCGGATAAAATAAATAGACTCACATTCACCGAGCGGCCACGCACACTTTCGGAGAAAGACAGTCCCTTGCTCATGTTGCTCTTGGCGCGAGTCTGACTTTTTTCTTCTCTCCGTGCGCGGCTCCTTCACCTCCTGATTTGTTGACTTGTTGACTTCTCCAAAACGAGGAGTTCATTCTTTCCTGTTTTGGAATCTGTGAGTAGTCCATTTCTTTTTGCACGAGTACTCAAGATAACTTCAAAATCAAGACATAATTTAACATCTATAACCATCGAGGTCACGCTGTCACATCATCACCGTCTTGATCTTGGTTGACGGGGAAATTTTTTCTTTCAACAATATCGAAGATTGTCGGCTCTTGAAGCAGATAAGCACTAGCTTTATTTGTTGCCACAGCACCGCAGTTTCGGTGGTATAGCCAAGTGCGCATGGGAACATACCTGTTTCACTTTGTATCACAGAACGGCTAAAAAAGAAAAAGTTCACTCACTATAGGCATCGCCGCCAGCAATCTTCATGGCCTTTGATCTGGCCTTTTCACTGTCCATGCACATTATGATCTCTATCTTTTGCTGCAGGAATGGAATAGAAGGAACGATAAGAAGCACCCTGACTGAGATGTTCAAATTGCAATTAATCATACTTGCCTTCATCTCCAAGAAAGCTAAGAGGGAAATAAATCTGGGACAAGCTCAAATGCTTTTTAAGATGAATCTTTGAAGATGAACCAGAAGCTATCAAATTCATTCGCGTGCAATTTCCTTTGCTTAGGAACACAGATAAGACAATCGGGTGCTCTGCATCGAAAGATAAGCGGTAAATTGTGCAGATGAAACTAAAACAGAGCAGCATTCTATTGGCTTCACGGACCAAGGCGTCAAACAGATAAATCAAAATCACGTAGTAATGTAGCCAAACTCTCATTCGCAACTTCTGCCTCATCGCCTTCAAGAATTGCAGCGAAATCATTGATCTAACGAGTGAATGAACAGAAAATTGCCTCCTGAGCCTTCTCATTGCTGTCCAAATAAGTTAAAAGTACAGAACAGAGAAATCACATTTTACAAGGCATGACGAAAAACTACAGATTCATGCATGTGAAGTGCAAAATCGAATTCCTAAGTATGATCGAGTAGATTCTAAAGAAACTTGATGACACTTTTGATATCTGCTGTAGTCGGTTCTGGATTGTGTGCATGAGATCCTAAGTACACGAGGTAAAGCTAGAGCACAAAGAAAAGAGAAAAAAATGAGGCTATTGAAAAAGCAAACGCCCAGAAATGATCAAACTGAAAGCAGAGTGAAAGACAACATAGATAGATATCAAAGCAAGTACCACAAAAAAGATTTTGGGGAAAAAGTCCGGAGAGAAATTCTATTAGCAAATGCTAAATCTTAATGAATAGAAAGCATCTTCCAACCTTCGACTTTTTATCTTTGCAAGAAAGTAGAGCTATTAAGTGAAAGTTTGATGAATGATGACTGGCATGTCACCAAAAAAATAACAAAAATAGTAGTTTTAAAGATTAAAGTATCCTCGATCTAATACCACAGATCTTCATCTTTTGAAATAATATCAGTTATGAAAACTTCTTTCTTTATTTGTTGTACCGCCCCCTTGTACATTATAAGTTTGCAACCCTTTTATTATGGACCTTGTGTTAATTAAGACTTGTGTGCTAACTAACAGGGGTGATCAATTTAGTATAGATAGATTTTAGATTTGGAATTTGAAATCTATCAAGTCAGGGTATTCAAGAATCAGTACATGAAATTTTAATGAATTTGAAAGAAATTGTAATAAGAAGCATGGTTTTTGGAAATGAAACCGATCGTGTTGACTAGGGAGCCAAACATGCCGCTTCTAGGTTCAATCGGGAATTGGCCAAGGCTTGCTTCTCTGTGTGTGCGCGTGTCATTCTATTATATGTGCAACATGCATATATTCATATTAAATACAACTCTTTTTGCTCAAAAATAATATGGCAAACCTAAGTGATTTAACAAATGTTTCTGTTTTAAAAAAGGAGTAAAAAAACCTACTTAGAGTTAGGGGTAAATCGATTCTAAAGCAGTTCGATTTTACTTTGGACTCTGGAACTAACCTTGCAAGTTCCAAAATTCAGGTTCCTAGGTAAGATTGGTCAGTTCAGGATATAGAACTGGGGACCAAATTGGTTAAGATTGGTTCCCGATTTAAGGAACCAGGAACCAAAATGTTGCTTATTCTTACTAAATTACACTAGCTAGCTAAACTGGACTGGGGTTGAGCACTCTAGGCGTATGATCAATGACTAGTTAGCTAAGCTAGAGACACTTTTCGGACTAACCGGGCATTTCTATTCATCAGAATTCCCTCAATACTCCATTCCTATTTAGTTTGTAAATTTTCATAACACTTACCATCATTATTTGCAAGTAATAACATTAGGGTCCTCCAGAGCAGTGACCTTAGGATATATCTCAAGCATGCTTTCTTAGAGTTTCATTTTCAAGACAATTAATAAAACAAGAGCATGCGCTATATATATATTTAAATGTTAGTAGTGTTAGAATACTTTGTCGCTCTGGAAAGTGAAAGGGCTAGCATAACCCGAAACAGAAAGAAGTGAAGGGGGATATTGAAGAAAAGGAAATTTAATTGTTCTTGTCATGATGTGAACAATGAAGGAGACCAGCACCTACTGGGTACTAAGATCGAATTGCAGTGATCCGATGGTTGTAACATACAAGGACCTGATGTTCACAAGGCATGATAGGTAACTTGCGCCACATAATGTGGCACATGTACGCTCGAGAGTTTATTGCATCATTAAGTTTCATTTGTGTCGTTCGTTCTATGATAATTATGCTCCCTTCATATGGAGAAATTTTATCTCAGTAACTGATGTTTTATTTGAATAATAATGATTTATTATGCTCGAACGATAATGTCTCTTGCTCAACGATGCTCATCGCCTTATCTATGTGATGTTATCTAATATATATGAATATGACTTACTTGTGCATGTTTGAGAATTAGGGCGCGTTTGGTAAACATTCTCATTTTTAGTTTCTCATCCCTGGATCAGTTTGGAATGAGAAACCTGTTTGGCAAATTCCCATTCCCATTCTGTTCCCGAGATGAAAAAATGGCTGGGGATGGGTTTCGGACGAGAAATGAGAATAATTTTTTTTTGTTTTCCATTTTTGGGACGAGAATGAACAGTATCAATTAATAAGCTAATTTTTTTTATATTTTATTTTTATCTCTTGCCACCGTTGTCATTCGCCGTTTGCCACCGCCGCCAGTCATCGGCCACCGTCGCTGCCAGCTGCCGGTCGTCGCCGTTGGCCGCTGATTGCCGGCCGCCACCGTTGGTCACCAGGCACCATTGTAGCCAGTCGTCGCTGTCGCCCTCCCATTGTCGTCGGCTGCTGATTGCCGGCCACCATCATGGCCCGCCGCCGGTCGTTACCATTGGTCGCCGATCGCCACCGTCGCCATTGGTCTCCGTCACCGCCCGCCACCGGTCGTCGACGACCGCATTTCTTTTATTTTCTATTCTTGGGATGAGAAATTTTATGCAATTACTAAACAGATTTCTGTTCTTTTTTTATTCTAAAGACAAAAATTTTGTTCAATTACCAAACGCGTTTCTCTTCCCAAAAATTCATCCGAAAACCATTTTTCAAAAAAAATCCATTCTAAAAAAAAACTGTTTTCTGGACGAGAATGGTTACCAAACGCGCCCGACTGGATTGTGAATGATTTCATCGGTTGCGCCATTCTGAAAAGCAAAACTAAAGTGACTTTGGTGCTAGATAGGTTCACCAAACCACTTAAGCGGGAACATTAGGTTGGTGTCGATAAAGTTCTCTCTCTCTCTCTCTCTCTCTCTCTGTATGTTTGTATGTACGTAAAATGAAACAAAACCAAGGATCTGAAAATGAGTCGAGAGGATGAGAGACCAGAAGGAAATGGAGATGGAGCATGGATTCTCTGAAACTACTGGAATGGGCTAGTTGGGGAGATACGAGAAGGAATATTATCTTACTTGTCTGGTTCTTTTAGAGTTTTCACTTTCTGACGTTTTCTTTCTCTGTGAATATGAAGGCAGGATTTTCTTCTTCTTCTTCTTCTTCTTCTTCTTCTTCTTCTTATTTTCTTTCTATTTTGGTTTTTGTCTTTCCTGCTCCGCCCATTCGACTGGTTTCCGGGTCTTCCTCCTTCTATTCCACCCTTGTCGTCTGCTGGGTCATCTTATCTGGTATGTGATTTGACCCTCCTGTTCATCGTACTCCGAGACGGAAATGTTCGGCATATGTTTGTCCTGATAGATGTGTCTGATCTAGATCGAGCTGGTTCTGCAACGGAGGATTCTTAGTTCTTCGTTTATACTCCTACTTTTAAAGATTTACGCACTGGATTGAGCTAACTGATGATGTTGCAGGACATTAACGCCAAACAGGACATAGACCAATAAAATTAAGTAAAGGCCAAACAGGACAGCGATGCAGTCAATTTTAGGTTTTCATCTTGATAATACTTTAAATGCTGAGAGCATCTTCGACTTGTGGATTAGCTCACCAGAGATGGGGAAGTCGATTTATTTCCTTCTTATCATCTACACAACTGGGGATCTTCTTTTTTCCAGGAAATAGTTGGAGAAATCTAGTATCCGTGTTCTTTTTCTTTTTCTTTTTCGCATTAGCATCTTCTAGCAGTTGTTGAATCTGAAGACGAAGAACCTGAGAACCGATTTCGATTAAACATCTTTGCTTATTTATGTTGCATTATTTTGTTAGTACAGAGACTTGTGGGCCGCAATAGGATGACTTTGCGAACTCGAATTGCATGCATAAATTGTGATAGCCAGTTATATTTCTCGATTATGTTTGGGTTTGACTTCAAGGGAAGAAATGACGCAACAAAACAGAGCATAAGATAGATTAAAGATGGCTCCTCCACCATTTCCACAATGTGGATCTATACTTCCTTTTTATTAGCCAGTAAACTTGTCATAACATATAGCAAATCCTAATTTTCCCCTCATTAAACGACGTACTTTGTTCCCACTTGATGTAAAGGGAAATAAAACCTATTGTCCCGGAAAAATCCCCATACCCCAAAGAGAAAAGTTGAAGGCTAGAGCCAGCTACCATCAGAGCCCATTTAGCTTGCCATACCCCAATCTCCCTTGTAGCTGTCATGTTCACTTGTGCTTCACAACCAGGGGGCTCCTCACATAGTGCGTACCATCCGACCAGATCAACCGCCCAAACACATAATCAACGGGCTTGCCAGCAATGTTAGGTTTCAACACCAGCTTGAATTCCTTCTCTTCCTGAAACCTTTCGAACACCAGGCTCTGCGGTTGGACAGAGACCGACACTCCCGCTGGTGCCTTAACGCGCGCATAATACGTGCCGGGAGTGCCCACATTCCTCACCCTTCTTGTGACCACCACGGTGCCGTTGAGATCCGGGACAGTGATAGAAGGGTAGTTCATATCCGCCGTGTTAAAACTTTTAGGGCATGTGTGAGTATCATTGGCGAATAATCTCAGTTGGGCTTCCTTGTAGCCACGAGCGCATAGGTAGTCCAAGTAGTCGTTGGTCGTCAGGTCATACAGGAGACCGGGGTCCATCGCACGGTTTGGCCGGATGTGTCCAGCACCATAGGAAAATGGAGTAGCCTTGACAACAGATGAATCCAGCATCGGCTCTACCTTGTTGTCTCGTGTTCTTGCTGGGTAAGGGTGAAAGTTCCAATCAATGATACGACAAAGAAGTAAGAATCTGCTTGCTCTTGACATAGCAGAAAAAGAAATAGAAGGGAGAATACTTGAAGATATATTACCGGTTGTCATGATTGCTGATCGTATCGCGGCCGGACTCCAACTGGGATAGAGGGTTTTGAGGAGACCAACGATGCCGGACACATGAGGACAGGACATCGAGGTGCCAGACATTACAGTGAAAGGCGTTTTACGCTTGTCGAAATCTAGACCTGTTGGACCAACTGCCAGTGAATAAGCAGCAATGATGTTCACTCCCGGTGCTGTAATGTCGGGCTGAAGAACATTAACGACAATTAGATCTTTTGGCATAGAACATAACAGTCTAAAAGGTAGTCAATTAACCAAAAAGAGCATAGATGCCATTAGAAACTCTATTAACTGGTCTCACTCATATACCTTCAGGATTGCTGGATCTACGAAGTTCGGTCCCCTGGATGAGAAGGAAGCCATAAAAGGAGCAGGTGTTGTGTTCAACATTGTCTTCACATGAGTCATGTGAGCCATAGGAAACCTATGTGAGACAGATACGTGCGCACGTGCGCACAGAGAAGTAAAAGCATATATAAGAATTTGAGAATCCTCAAGAAAATTGGGATGCACCCAGAAAGATGATTGCGAGGAGGCGGAAAAAAACAAGGAACTGCTTAGAAAATTTACTTTGTGGAGTTGATGTAAGTGAAGAGAACCTTCCCATCCATGAAAGAAACGTGAGCAGCCGGAAGAAAATGGGCATCAGCAAGGGTATCATTTCCAGCCACTTCATCATTGGCGAAAATCATCCCAACAGCACCCGCACGCACAGCTTGAAGGCCCTTGTCGACCCTTGCATTATCACCGCGAAGGCATGCCAAGATCTTCCCCTTCACCTTCTTGTGGTCGAGGGTTCCAGCCTTGCAGAGCAGACTGCAACAATTGAAGCATTTCTCAGAATTCATGTAACGGTTTATGAAGTTAAATTACTATACAGAAGTGGATGTGACTGATAAGTAGAGGTCATTTGAAAAAAAAATCAGCAGATTAAACTCACGCTTCTTCGGCTGACACATTTGCAACCTTCGCATCTGCACCGCTGATTAGTGGATAGAATTGATTGGATGGCAAACCATGGGCTGAAAGGCTCGAGCCCTTTCAAAAAATTCAGAACAGTGCACGTTAGTATCAAGAAAGAGAGTAACTATCTGAAATACAAGGATCCACAAACCGAATATGAACTGAAACTGATATTCAGAAAGCAAATCCACGTGAACTGGAGAAAGTTCTTTCGGGGCAGCAAGATGGAATTAACAAGTTTAGTCATTAGACTGCACACAGATTCAGAGCCAAATGTAGGACGAATTGGAAGCTCATCTGTGTATAAGAGCAGTCTAATACCTTTAAGTGCTGCTTGTCTCCAAGAGCAACGTAAGTCGTGAATTCCCGGTCAATGGTGCTCGCAGCAACGGTGATCATCCACGGAGCAACATTAGACACAGTCCCCAGTTCTGGCCCATCGTTGCCGGCAGAAGAAACCACCACAACCCCATTCTTAGTTGCATGAAAGGATCCAATGGCAACTCCTTCCATGAAAAATTCAGTTGGAGCCCCGCTTAAAGACACGGATAGAACATCGACGCCATCGCTGATCGCAGCATCAAAGCCTGCCAAGATGTCCGCGTCAAAGCACTGATTTTGAGCGATTGGCCAGCACACTTTGTATGCTGCCACACGGGCCCTTGGAGATCCTCCCTTAGCCGTTCCATTGCCATACCCAAAAACACTCGCTCCTGGGACAAAGCTTCCCCCTGCTGTCGACAGAGTGTGGGAACCGTGACCATCATTATCCCGTGCAGTGTAGAATGTGTAGTTAAGATGTCCGGCATATGCAGCATAGCCTTTGTTGAAGTACCTCGCTCCAATCAGCTTCCTTCGTACAGGAAAATGAGAGATTGGATTCACAAAGTTGCGAAAGTCGCATGAAACAATTGTTCAAGGTTCATTAATTTAATCATCGCTAAATGAAAGAAGAGCACATATAGAAAAGAGAGAATTCGAAGGGTTGCAAGCAAAAGCGTTAAAAATGAGTAAAACTAGTAACTCTTAACGTTTCAAGAAAATCATGTCCTTTTGATGGTAAAACCCGTAAAAGGAAAGGTAATTTCTTTCGTAAAACTCGTCAAAAAGAGTAAACTTTGGCAGATTAAACAATATTTCAGAAGATAAGGGTAATAATTATCGCATCATAACGACGACAAGTAATAGTGAGCTTGCTTCAACAAGCAGTATTAGCCACGTAAACAACATAAATGCAAGGGGAAACAGGAAACATGCATGAGCTCGTGAGGAAGCAAGCCTCGATCTACCTGAAGATGCAAAAAGTCAATGTCGTAGCTTGCTAAACAATGAACAACTAGGCGAAAGTCCCTAGGTGCGCTGGTAATCGCATGCTGTAATTGGACACGAAATAGCTGAGCAGATCAAGGGCTAACAGTATAATTAATAGAGTTGAATAACATAGATTTTTGTACTTTTGCAACATGATATAGCTGAGAAGAGAACTATCTTTTTAACTGTAATAATACCAAAGGCACGTCCTTTCTAATGAAATTCAAACTTTTGGAGTTCTGCTTGGTTAAAAACATTAACAATCCCCTTGAAAGTGCTGCGAGTGACGACTTTAGATGAACACATTTCTGTGTCGACTGGAGATTTCTCTTTGAAACTCAGTTTTATATAGTCACTGTTGTTGCCCACAGTTAACAATCCTCTGATGTAACTTATCTTTTAGATTGGTACTCTAGTAAAGATCACGCCATCTTTCTAATGAACCAGTAATGTTGTAGTTATAGAAGCACCACCATTCGTTAAAACAAAAAGGTTGAGCAACATGAGCCAACCAAACCGAGAAGCGCCCAGACCAAATGAAATCGAACGTTTCCTAAGGGCATCAATGACTTTCGGTCCAGTGATCACCTGACGCAAGTCAGGTGACTATCTCCCATCCCCACCCTTCATTTGTCTTCTGCCCCCTCAAGTACAGGATGTAGAGCCCCCCTTCACCATTGGATCTCCCTGACTAGCAAAAAGCTAGTCAGACGATCCGGGACTGCTTAAACTTGATTGATGATTTTTTTTTATATATTTCTTATGCAGATTTCTTTCCCTTCACTTGTCACATGTCCCGCCTTACTGTCGTCTCTCTTTCTTCTCTCATCTCACAAGTCCCCTCATACAAATTCATTTTATTTTTATTTTGATTCACCGATTACCGTTCAAAAACCAATTCCTCTAGTAGAAAGACATGTTTTTCCTTTTTACAAAAAGAAGGAATATAATTGTAAACGCAATTCTAAAAACACATGACAAACAAGTCAACCGAAACAAAAACAAAAAGTTCATTAACTTGTGGAAAGACTTGTTAAACTAAATTAAACAATGCGAGGCAAAGTAGGAAAGGAAATTATTTGCGAGGAATAAAACCTGTTACAAGAAAATCCATCTTTAATTCCCCGCTGACAAATTCCACGCCATTTTTCCGGGACAGGGCCCATGCCGTCATCATTAAAGCTCTTTGATTCTGGCCAAACACCTATTGGAAAAAAAAAACCAGAAAGGAGGAACCATAAGCATCTCCTGCAAAAAATCAAATGGATAATCATTTGACAAAGTCACTATGTAGTGTATGTATTGTGCAGAAAGGAAGCAAAACCATTTTGTGAATAGTCAAGACTCGTATACAGAGACCCTACCACCAACCCCTGAAGCGTTTTCCATGGAAAAGTTATGATTCCTTTTGAAAGGACAATGAAATCAATGGCTTTGAGTCAGTGGATAAAACCAAGAAAAGTGGCAGAGCACGAATACACTATGAATCTTTCCACACATTGTCAGAAAATGACATAGAAAGTCTATAACAAGGAGAATTCTCAATCATTGATTGTCTCAGTTTTCTTTAATTCTTATTAAACAATAACTAGAGCACCAATTTACCGAACTCATGAAACTCTTTGGAAAATATTGATAAAGGGAAAATTTTCTTATTTGGTAACTTATAACTTTTCTGATATGAGCAAATCAGCTTTGTAGTCTCGCTTTTGTTCACCGTGTGCAGAAGATGCTGATCTAGAAACAATAAGGTCAAGTCAGCACAGCAATGCTTGAGTAGCAGAATTGTTGTGGTCGACTTCATGAACTCACTAAATGATCGAGAAACTAAACTTTGAAAACGTGCAGCCATCAAATCAGGTTCCAAAAACACATGCGACTAAAGCAAATTCAAGGGTCAACGGATATATGATGGCAAATTTAATTAAACCAATTTGACCAAAATAAAACAAAAGAAAAATAACTTCACCGTTGAATTTTATTTATTTAATAGAACTCCGCAGTCCCATAGATAATGAAAGATACCGGTGTCGAGGTTGCCGATAATTGTGTCTTCCCCAAAACTGGCCTGCCTCAAGATGGAGCTCTTAGGAATCACTCCATCTCTCTCTAGCCCTAAGAACTCCCATGACCTCGTTGTGTGCAGTTTCCTTCCTTTGCTTAGAAACACAGATAAGACATCTGGGTGCTCTGCATCAAAAGTGAAGCGATGAGTTTTGTAGATGGAACAGAGGAAAACAGAGCACCATTATCTTGGCTTCACAGATCACCAAACTTATAAATCAAAGTCACAAAAAATATAGCCAAACTCTAACCGGCTATTTCCGCCGCTTTTTCCTCCTCGAGAATGGCAGCAAAACCATTGATGGAATGAGTATATGAATAGAAAATTGCCTCCTGAGCCTTCTCATTGCTGTCCAAATAAAGTTGAAGTACGGAACAATGAAATCGTATTTTACTACGAATGAAGAAAAACAACGAGTTCCATTCTTGTGAAATATAAATTCGAACTACACCTTCCCAAGTACGATCCGAGTAAATCATAATGAGTGTTGGTGACGGTCTTGATATCTGCTGCGGTTGGTTCTGGACCGTGTGCATGAGATCCTAAGTACACAATGTACGGCTAAAGCCCAAAGAAAGTAGAAAAAATGAGGACATTGAAAAGCAAACGCCCAGAAACTATCAAAACTGAGAAGCAGAGTGAGAGACAACATGGTTAGAAATCAGAGGAAGTGCCATAAAAGAAGATTTTTTGGGGGAAAAACCCAGATAAAAGATGAAAAAAAACGAGCCATTCTGCCAAAAGAATTGGTTATCAAAACGGAAGACTTTCATTATTGAAGACAGAAAAATTTCAATGATCTTTTTTTTTTTTTCTTACAAGGCAAAAAGTGAGCATTACCTTTGTCAAGGCAAAGGCGGGTGAATGCAGCAGACACAAAAGCAGTACTGAGAGGAGAAAACGGGAATCAAAGGAGAGTCCCATTGCTCTCCGCTTCTTCTGCAACTGAAAACAAACTCGAATATAACACAAATTACTCTGTTTACGGACGAGAGGTGCAAATGAAGCGTTTTGCTCTGCGTTCCCCTGTTTTTAAATCTTTGCTTTCGCTTTTTCATGGAAGAAATCTTGACGTAAAAATAGGGAAGCTTCCTTCTTTACCTATCATCACCACCATTATGGAATGCCCGGATTATTCGAACTTCCCTCTGTTTTTCAGCAAGATCGTGAACCATGAGTTTGATTATGGTTAAAAATATATATTATTTGATACTCTCTCCAAAATTAGTGGCTTCGAAAGTGCGAAGAGAGAATGTTAAAGGCCAATGCTGATTTTGTAAAGTCGACGTGATCCTACGCACTCAAGTTGAGGACAGCGAGCATAGAGGAGCGAGGAATAATTTTCATTTGGAATTTTGCTAGGTGCTCTACTGTAGGGATAGTTCTTTTTCTTTCTGCTTTTTTGTTCTCTTTGGCAAATGCTACGTCTCTATATCTATCCTCTATGTTATAAGACAAATAGAAAGCATCTTTCAACCTTAATCGTTTTTGCCAAGAGAAAAAACGAGTAAAGTCAAAGTCTGACGAATAATGAGTGGCATATTGCCGAACAAATGACAAAAGAAAGTATCTTGAATTGATAAAATGTATCCATCTTTGATCCATTCCATATATCCTCATCTTCTAAAGCAATATCTCTTATGATTCTTTCTTTATTTCTTCTTCTTCTTCTTCTTCTTCTGCTTTTGGTACATACGAAGGTTTGTGTTTATTAAGACTCGAGTACTAAAAGACGTAGCCAAACTGGATTGGGATTGAGTGCACTAGGCGCATGATCACTGATTACTTAGGTGCCCACGGATAGTTCTCATCCCTCGGTGTCGCGGTGTTTTGACTATGTGTAAGTCGCTTGCGGGTACTTGTATTATAGACGAGTCTCTGTAAAACTTCTAGATATTTCTCATAATTTTCTTTCCGTCAATGCCATTAATCACTATATGCATGCATATTGGATTGTGAAACTGATAATATAAGTAGAAATTTCATCAGCAAGAGTCACTTATTCCATCATGCACGAAAGAAGGGGAAGAAACAAGCTAGACCCGTTTTTCCGGGCAGAATGTATCGTTCTTTTCACTGAGTGCATTGGTGATGGCGAATAACCTTACCAGAATCATCAAGCTCGACTCCGACCCGGATGTGTTTGCTATCGATGGCCGAGCTGCCCAACAACACTTGCTCGGTCGATGCTAGTCTCTTCCCAGAATTTTAGATTTGGCATTTTGAGTTTCATGCCGGCTCAACAAGCTTAACTCTGGAGGTCACCAACCAATCAATAAGCCAGCTTTACGAAGTTTGTCTGCATCGAATACTAGGAATCCTGTCCGGTGATTGGTCTGTGAATAATGAACGTAATGGGAGGGTTGAAACCTGCGACCACGTCGAAGACACGTCCGTCGCTGTCCGTTTGGCTTTACCATATGCCCGAACAATAACGTATATGGCGGGCCGATTATCAAATGTCAAATCCTCACTCCGCATCGCCTGTAAAATCTTGGAAAATGGATAGTGTCTCGGGATTCTGGAGTATCCTTTGCATTCAGGTTATGAACGTCATCAAAGTCCCCACATACTAAAAATAAAAACCCAATGTCCAGCCTGATCAAATCCACTGAGTCTCTAAAGACGACACAGACCGACACTTCTCATCTGGTGAGAACACTCAACCCAGCTCTAGCCATCTTATTTCTGCCTTATGTTTCTTCCCTCTGCTGAGTGCTTTCCTTTCAACATAAGGAAGGTGGTGCGTGAAGGAGACGGAAAAGCCCAAAACAAATACGCCTACCTCACTCAACCCTGGCCGATCGCTGCCATTCAATCACGTGCTTCTCACGTGCCTTCCTCTCATGCCGAATAGCAGAAGCAGCTACAATCGTTTAGTCATTCATTGCCTAATAATGCATATGGGTGCCACATTACTTGCTTCACTCGAGGGTCAAAATGTTATTTATCTTCCCTTTAAGCCAAAAAAGGAAAAAAAAAGAAAAGAAAAGAAGAAGGTATTTTCTGCATATTTGTATATATTATTTTTCTTTGGAATGATAGTACTTTCAAGGGATGATAAATTAGAATAGATATCGGAATTTGATATTTCAATAACATAAAAGGGAATCTTTATTCATATGTGGAACACGAGTCATTCACCAATCAATTAATGATACTTTTTTTAAGAGATGATGGTATGAAAATTTGGGTATCGCTATCTTGCCTTTTAAAAGTACAAAAGATCCGTAGAATCTTGAAAATTGGAAATAGGACCGACTTTTCTTTTGCCCCATAATAGAATTGTTTTTACCATATTGGGATTTGCCATGGAGCTGTCATCTGTAGGCCCGTTTGTCACATAGCCATTTGGGCCTACATCCCATCAATTACTTGAAAGGAGCTGTACTTGTTCAGCAAGTTACTCGCTCAATGGGCCTGGCTCAACCTGTATATGCATATTTAAGGCGCGCATGATTGAAATTCTATCTAGATTTTTTTTTATTCTGTTCTAGAATGAGTTTCTGAAGAAAGAAACGCATAAGAATTTCTATTCTAGAACTAGAAATCTGTTTGATATGGTAAAAAATTATGTTTCTGTTTCTGTTTCATTTGATTTTTTTTAAATTTTTTAGATTGCAAGATGTTCATTCCAATAAAAATCATATACTTATTATTTTGCCCAAAAAATTGAGAAATCTGATCACATTTTCTATTGTAATCGAACTCCGAATTCACTTTAGTTGCATAAATCATAATATATAATAATTCCCAAAAAACTAGGAACGAGGAGGATACCCAATATTAAGGTAAGGCATTTTTTTGTAGGTTTTACTTGGCCAGTCCGCGACTATATTGGTCAGAGTTAAATTGGAAAAGTGATGATATTCTAATGTAGGAATTGATTTTTCCAAGAAAATTTGGCATTTCCAAATAGAACTTTGATTTTTTAAAAAAATTTTAAAATTTTTTATAATAGAAAAATATATTTTTTAATCTTTAATAATTTTTACATTGTTTTTTTATAATTTCTGAATTATATGGATTTTTTTTAGATTTTCTTAGGTTTTTTATTAGTTTATTAATTTTTTATTTTTAATTCGAAGAATGACTTTGGACCGGGTTGGGGCACATTCGAAGGAGAGGAGAAAGAGAGCAATCTTGATTAGGGCAAAAAATGAAGAAAAATGGTTAAAAGAGAGTGGATTCTTAAATAGTGTCCGAGAATGAGAAATTAAAAGATTTTCATTTCTCATTTTTGCCTGAAAACCAATTCTGGAATAGAAATCTATTCCTAAAATATTTTTACTAAACGCTATTTTGTTCCAGAATGAGCTTATTTATTCCAAAACTCTTTCTTGAATAGAATTAGGTGCGAATCATGTGCGCCCTTAATCACCAACATTATGAGTGGCCTAAACAGGATCATGAGCATTATGATCTTGGAAACGTCCTCGGCAACGGTACTCATGACCGTCGATGTGTTGGTTGCCAAAACAATGGGCGAGTGAATATTTTCAAGACGTCTCGTAGCGGCGATCGAAGTCAACCGAGGAGGAAATTTCCAGCATGCACGTTGTTCGTCGGGTCAAAAACTTAGAGCCACCGCTGGGTACAGGGGTGGAGCGAGGACTTTACCAGCAGTACCCTCTTGACCTGGTCCTACCTTGGTTTCTTCTATTTTCTAGCGCCTCTAGTTCTTGCGCTCCTTCCATTACTTTCAATGCCAGAAGTAGATATCCCAGTAAACTCCCACTGTCCGGAATCAGCGGTTGCCCAATCCATAGAAAACGACCCCATTGGCTTTGTATGAGAAGACCATAAACCATATGTTACTCTTGTTTAACAAGTCAGGTCAACCTGTTAACATTGACTTTCTTTTGGGGGGGGGGGGGGGTATTCAATCATTTGAGACCAT